>SJYX01022916.1:28359-93570 GCA_006410675.1 Oreotragus oreotragus
GATCCAACCAGTCCATTCTGAAGGAGATCAGTCCTGGGGTTTCTTTGGAAGGAATGACGCTAAAGCTGAAACTCCAGTACTTTGGCCACCTCATGCGAAGAGTTGACTCATTGGAAAAGACTCTGATGCTGGGAGGGACTGGGGGCAGGAGGAGAAGGGGACGACAGAGGATGAGATGGCTGGATGGCATCACTGACTTGATGAACGCTAGTCTGAGTGAACTCCGGGAGATGGTGATGGACAGGAGGCCTGGCATGTTGCGGTTCATGGGGTCGCAAAGAGTCGGACACGACTGAGCGACTGAACTGAACTGAACCATCACATTCATACTGAGAGCCGTTATTTCAGTGATTCACTGAAACATTAATCTTCACATTAATCTTACTATTTTTCATACTATTTTGGTAGTTTTCTTTGCTTGTAACTTATAAATTAATTTTAGTTCACAGTTGTAAACAAGCCATTAGGATACAGCAGGGAGATTATACATGGTTTTATATATTAATATTGTTCTAAGACAATTTGCTAACATTTTACAGTTAATGGGAGGATCTTTAAAGAGGTTATTTACTTTACTTACAGGACTTTCCTTGTAGTTCAGATGGGAAAGAACACACCTGCAGTGCAAGAGACCTGGGTTCAGCCCCTGGGTCGGGAAGATCCTCTGGAGAAGGAAACGGCCACCCACTTCAGTATTCTTGCCTGGAGAATCCCGTGGACAGAGGGGCCTGTTGGGCTAAGTCCACAGGGTTGCAAGGAGCTGGACATGACTGAGCAACTAACACACACTTTATACTTAAGTCTGCAAAACACTGTGCCATTCTGTACTGAAGTGCACAGATGTCCTTACCTGTTGCCCTCAGTGAGCTGTTTAGGCAGAATAGTGTTTATGTTACTCAGGGATATTTTCAGCTTATTAACGGCAATGTCCCGTTTACTGTTGCAGTAGCTGTGGTGTCTCTGTTTTGTAAACTATCAGCTGTACTTCCTGAATCACATTTTCTTTTACCTAGAAAAGAATCGCACGCATGCATGCTCAGTCATGTGCAACTCTGCAGCCCCGTGGGCTGTGGCCTGCCAGGTTACTCTCTCCCACCAGGTTCCTCTATCCAAGGAATTTCCCAGGCAAGAAGAGTGGAGTGGGTTGCCACTTCCTTCTTCAGGGGATCTTCCTGACCCAGGGATCAAACCTGCATCTCTGGCATCTTTTGCATGGTGGCTGGATTCTTTATCACTGTGTCACCTCATGTTGCTGCTGCTGCTGCTGCTGCTGCTGCTGCTGCTGCTAAGTCGCTTCAGTCGTGTCCAACTCTGTGCGACCCCATAGATGGCAGCCCACTGGGCTCCCCCATCCCTGGGATTCTCCAGGCAAGAACACTGGAGTGGGTTGCCATTTCCTTCTCCAATGCATGAAAGTGAAAAGTGAAAGTGAAGTCGCTCAGTCATGTCCGACTGTCAGCGACCCCATGGACTGCAGCCCACCAGGCTCCTCCGTCCATTGGATTTTCCAGGCAAGAGTACTGGGGTGGGGTGCCATAAATTCTTGAGGCTGTATTCAACGTAATGTGTCCAGGCTAAGAACTTTTCCAGAATGGGTCAACCAAGTTTACTTTTAATCTTTCCTTCATTTGAAAAAATACAGCATGTTTATTGAGTGAAGCAACCCTGCCAAAGGTTTCCCCCTCCTTTATTGTGAAGGAATTAAACTAATAGCTTCACAACCTATATTCACTTCTGTGTATATCATCTCATATTGTCAGGATAAGATGCCAGGGACCATATCATTTCCATGCCAGAGATGACAGGAGTGGAGTGACTTGTTCCTTTCATGAACATGGGAGATCCAGCTCTGATTGCAAGTGCTCTGCTTTCAGAACTCAAGTGCCTTTCACTAAATAAAATTTAGACTCATTTTTGGATAAAAATTGAATTATCTAGGAAAGATATTAATATATTAACTCATAAGGAAATCTTTAAATTTCTTACTCTACATGGATATGGTTTTTCTTATCCAAATCATTCTTATTATTGCTACATATACCTTTTTACTGAGTTGTAATTGACATGACATTAGATTCTGGTATATAACATTATGTTTATATATGAACATATTGTGAAATGATTATTACAATACATCTAGTTAAATCATTATTATTGCTCCAGTTACTGTACTGTTATTATTTCATTTCAGTTCAGTTCAGTCGCTCAGTCGTGTCTGACTCTCTGCGACCCCATGAATCGCAGCATGCCAGGCCTCCCTGTCCATCACCAACTCCCGGAGTTCACTCAGACTCATGTCCATCGAGTGATGCCATACAGCCATCTCATCCTCTGTCGTCCCCTTCTCCTCCTGCCCCCAATCCCTCCCAGCATCAGAGTCTTCTCCAATGAGTCACCTCTTCTCATGAGGTGGCCAAAGTACTGGAGTTTCAGCTTTAGCATCATTCCTTCCAAAGAAATCCCAGGGTCGATCTCCTTCAGAATGGACTGGTTGGATCTCCTTTCAGTCCAAGGGACTCTCAAGAGTCTTCTCCAACACCACAGTTCAAAAGCATCGTTTTTTTGATGCTCAGCCTTCTTCACAGTCCAACTCTCACATCCATACATGACCACAGGAAAAACCATAGCCTTGACTAGACAGACCTTAGTCGGCAAAGTAATGTCTCTGCTTTTGAATATGCTATCTAGGTTGGTCATAACTTTTCTCCCAAGGAGTAAGCGTCTTCTAATTTCATGGCTGCAAATATATATAATGTTATGGAATACTATTCAGCCGTGAAAAAGAATGAAATAATGCCATTTGCAGTAACATGGTTGGACCTGGAGATTAGCGTACTAAGCACAGTCAGAGAAAGATAAATGTGACGTGACATCACTTATATGTAAAGCCGAAAAAATGATGCAAATGAACGTATTTACAGAACATAAATAGATTCACAAACATAGAAAATATTTGATTACCAAAGGGGATAGTGGCAGAGGGGAGGTAAATTAGAAAATTGGAGTTGATATGTACACTCTGCTATATGTAAAATAGGTAAATAGCAAAGACCTACTGTATAGCACAGGGAATGATATTCAAAATCTTACCATAACCTATAATGGAAAGGAATCTGAAAAAGTATATATGTATATATATTCATTGGAAGGGAGCAGAGGGGAGGTAAATTAGAAAATTGGAGTTGATATGTACACTCTGCTCTATGTAAAATAGGTAAATAGCAAAGACCTACTGTATAGCACAGGGAATGATATTCAAAATCTTACCATAACCTATAATGGAAAGGAATCTGAAAAAGTATATATGTATATATATTCATTGGAAGGGCTGATGCTGAAGCTGAAACTCCAATACTTTGGCCACCTGATGTGAAGAGCCAACTCACTGGAAAAGACCCTGATGCTGGGAAAGATTGAGGGCAAGAGAAGAAGGGGGCGACAGAGGATGAGATGGTTAGACAGCATCACAAACTCAGTGGACATGAATTTGAGCAAACTCCAGGAGGTAGTGAAGGACAGGGAGGCCTGGCATGCTGCAGTTCATGGGGTTGCAAAGAGACACGACTTAGCGACTGAAAAACAACAATATATAACTGAATCTATATATATGACTGACATAGATATACATATCTATTAATACATATATAACTGAATATATATATTCCTGCTGACTACCAGAGAGGATTCAGAGAAAACACAGTACTATTTACAATGGATCCTTTAACTCATGTTAAAATACAAAATTCAAGTAATAGAGAAAGAAGATAAGGAGAAAAAATTTTTGAAAGGTCTCTGCTGAAAATGTTAAAGGACCACAATATTAAATTTTGTTCTTAACTTCCTGGAAGTTGAGAACAAACTTTTTATAGTCAAATGCAATGAAACCCCAAAGACTTGCGGAGAGAAAATTTTTTCTGTCCCTAACTTCTAAAAAAATTTATTACAGGTGGAATGAGTTTAAGAAGCATCTTGAAAGTAAGCATAGGCTGGATGTATTCTAAAGCTTTAGTTCTGTCAAGTAACTATTCAGTTAAAATAGGCCTGCAAAATGAGAATGAAAAATGCCACATTAAGAAGCGGAGTTTGAAGAGAGGTTTAGAAAGTTTTCTTCTCCTAGAAATAACATGTTGCTACCTCTTAAATTCTCTCCTCACCATCTCATGGCCTTTCTGAAATCAATTAATAAAGTTACTTTTCCACTGAACATTTTCTTCTCAGAGACATAAGGTCTCAGATTCATGAAAGGAAACAGAGGACCACTGTTCTGTTTTATCCTTTGTTTTCCTCATTATGTTAATTACTAGCTTTATGTCCTTTCTGAGCTTAAAGATAATGGGTGTGTGCTTAGAAAATTTGGAAAAATAGGAAGAATCAGGAAATGTGCGTTTATGATTCCAGCAATAGTAATCTCAGTGTGTTTTTCTTAATAAAATCTTAGCTTTTGTGAGAACATATGCTTTCTTTAGTTGACATTTTTAATGTTATTAAATTTCCCCGTGTTATTGAAAACCCTTCATTTTTAATGGCTATAAAGTATTCCACTATATGGATATACCCTCTCTTTTTAAAACATCCTGTTAATATTGAACAACTGGGGGGCTTCCAATTTCTCACCGTAGTACTACACTTCTGTCCATCACTTTTTTTGTGGGCCTTTTGGCGCATCGTGTTTTATTAATAATTAACTACCTTATAAGAGTTTCTAAAGAGGATTAATAAGTCAAAAGATAGGGACAGTCCAATTTTATAAATATCACCAAATGGCTTTTCAAACTGTTATCCCAGTGTATGCTTCCGTTGGCGATGTCTGAATGTGTCTATTCACTGTGTCTTAACTGCACCGAGATTTTCCTTTTTAAGCCTCTGTTCCTTTGATAGGCAAACATTACATCATATTGATTTAATCTGTGCTATTAACAGACAATGGGCCATTTGTTTTGCTCATATTTACTAGCCATTTATCATCTTCTTTTGAAAACTGTCTGAAGCATCTTACCTCGTTTATCATCTATCACCACTCCACCTTAAAAAAAAAAAAGAATCATTTCGATCTCAGAGATTTAGAGCTGTGATTAGCATGGCCCAGCTGCACCCCGCATGTGAGTCTAGATGGCTTGATGACAAGCTTTGGATAATTAGTGACACGTGTCTCTGTGCCCCTTGCCTGTCTTTATTGCCCCCTCTCCCTTTCTCTGTTTCTCTTTTCTTCCACACATCTTTTCTCACCATTTTGTTCACCCCTCAATTTAAAGTTGTTGACATCCTTGTACTAAACTGGGATTAGTAAGCTCTGTGTGGGCTTCTCTGGCGACTCGGCGGTAAAGAATTCACCTGCCAATATGAGGGACTCCAGTTCAACCCCTGAGTTGGGAAGATCCCCTGGAGGAAGAAGTGGCCGCCTGCTCCGGTGTATTCTTGCCTGGGAAATCCCGTGGACAGAGGAGCCTGGCGGGCTACAGTCCTCGGGGTCACAAAGAGTGAGACGCGACTGAGCCCCTGAACAGCAGCCGCACCTTCGCCTTTGCCCCAAGTTGCCCAATGTCTCACGGTGTCCTCTTGCACGTCTCCATCACCCTGGGGCAGGTCCTCCACGGGTACCTTCGAGATGCCTACACGTGTAACACGAGCTCCTTTACTGAACCGCCTTTGGACAGAAGCCTCGCTGGTGAACAGGAGTCCTACAGAGCTGTGCAAAGAACTGCTAAGCGTTTGTGTGCCTTCTCAGCCCTCCCAGCAGCCCCCGAAGGGCAGCTGTGCTCGTGGTCTGGGATCTGAGCTCAGGAGAACTGGGGCCACCTCTGTCATGCTATTTTCCCACCATCACGTAGCTACTGAGGGGAGTGGGTTTGAACCTCCATCTGACGGATTCTGAAGGCCAGGCGTGACTTCTCTGCTCTGTTTCTTGATCTCTCTGGTGGTGGGTGAGGGCATGCCTGCTTGTGCCAGCTCTCTGCTCAAGGGCACACATGCCAGCTCTTGTGGGGCGAGATTGAGTGGGGTGGGGTGCGGTGAGGGGGGAGGAAGAAAAAGTCAAAGCCACCTCCTATTCTGATGGCGAACCACTGAGCTCATTGAGGAGTGGAGGCAAGTCTGGGTTCTCTGTTCCCAGCACCTGGGAGACACTCGACACCTACTGGTGATTCTTGAACGAAAGATGCTTTTCTTTAAGCGACCATCTTCCCACAAATAAAAGCAGGATTAACTAGTCTGTAGAGCAGGCACAACCTGCTAATGCTAACCCCTTTCTTCCTGACTCAGCCCGTCTTCAGCAATCCATTTATGTCTTCTTAACCATCAGTTACTCAAAATGAGGCTACCAAGCTCTGAACAGTGTTATTAAGATGAATAAGTTTTGAACTCTTTGAACAAATGACTAGCAAAGAAGAAGAGTTTTATTTAACTTTATTGGTGACCTAGTTTGGGAATTCTGAATTCTGAAGAAATTTATAGAGGGGTGGACTCTAAACATATTATATTAATAGGTGAGTGTCATGTTTCAAATAGGAATATACCTGGACATTCCAGTCTTGGACGTTGTCAGGAAACATGTGACATTGACTTAAGGCTACAACCCACCTGCTGGTAGGAATGGTGTGTTATCCATCTCTCTGGGACCAGTGGGCTTGCATATGCTTCTGGAAATGGAGGTCAGGACTTGCCTTTGTTGCACATTCTCTAACATCTTCTTCTGATTCTTGACTCATGTGTTTTCTGTCCCAGATGCACTATGGTGTCACATCCCCAAACAGCCCCAATGAATTTTAAGTTCAGTTCAGTTCAGTCACTCAGTCGTGTCCGACTCTTTGTGACCCCATGAATCGCAGCACGCCAGGCCTCCCTGTCCATCACCATCTCCCGGAGTTCACTCAGACTCACATCCATCGAGTCTGTGATGCCATCCAGCCATCTCATCCTCTGTCGTCCCCTTCTCCTCCTGCCCCCAATCCCTCCCAGCATCAGAGTCTTTTCCAATGAGTCAACTCTTCACATGAGGTGGCCAAAGTACTGGAGTTTCAGCTTTAGCATCATTCCTTCCAAAGAAATCCCAGGATTGATCTCCTTCAGAATGGACTGGTTGGATCTCCTTGCAGTCCAAGGGACTCTCAAGAGTCTTCTCCAACACCACAGTTCAAAAGTATCAATTCTTTGACGCTCAGCTTTCTTCACAATCCAACTTTCACATCCATACATGACCACAGGAAAAACCATAGCCTTGACTAGATGGACCTTAGTCGGCAAAGTAATGTCTCTGCTTTTAAATATACTATCCAGGTTGGTCATCACTTTTCTTCCAAGGAGTAAGCGTCTTCTAATATCATGGCTGCAGTCACCATCTGCAGTGATTTTGGAGACCCAAAAAATAAAGTCTAACACTGTTTCCACTGTTTGAAGATGAGCAAATATAGTCATAGAGTGACTTTTAAAACTCCTTATGAGAGCTACAATTAGACAATAAATCTACTTCTCTAATTTGAACCTCAATTAACTGTTTAATTAAGGTTCTGAACCTCAATAAACTATTCAACAAGAAATATTGAGAAATGAGAGATCTGCATTTTAAGTNCTCCTTGCAGTCCAAGGGACTTTCAAGAGTCTTCTCCAACACCACAGTTCAAAAGTATCAATTCTTTGGCGCTCAGCTTTCTTCACAATCCAACTTTCACATCCATACATGACCACAGGAAAAACCATAGCCTTGACTAGATGGACCTTAGTCGGCAAAGTAATGTCTCTACTTTTAAATATACTATCCAGGTTGGTCATAACTTTTCTTCCAAGGAGTAAGCGTCTTCTAATTTCATGGCTGCAGTCACCATCTGCAATGATTTTGGAGACCCAAAAAATAAAGTCTGACACTGTTTCCACTGTTTGAAGATGAGCAAATATAGTCATAGAGTGACTTTTAAAATTCCTTATGAGAGCTACAATTAAACAATAAATCTACTTCTCTAATTTGAACCTCAATTAACTGTTTAATTAAGGTTCTGAACCTCAATAAACTATTCAACAAGAAATATTGAGAAATGAGAGATCTGCATTTTAAGTATAGACCTTTCTCAACTCACAGTGGAATTATGTCCTGATCAGCCTATCCTAAGTTGAAAATATTCTAGGTCAGAGATGCATCTGATACATCTAATGTGCTGACCATCATAGCTGGGCCTCTTAGGCATGCTCAGAACACTTACCTCAGCCCACAGTTAAGACGAATCATCTAACTTAAAGCCTATTTTATAAGAAAGCATTGAATTTTTGTGCACTTTATTGGTCTCTTTGCTGAAAGAGGAAACCAGAATGGTTGTCTGCGTTCAGAATGACTAGAAGTGTATCGACTCTTAGGCATGCTCAGAACACTTACCTCAGCCCACAGTTAAGACGAATCATTTAACTTAAAGCCTATTTTATAAGAAAGCATTGAATGTTTTGTGCACTTTATTGGTCTCTTTGCTGAAAGAGGAAACCAGAATGGTTGTCTGCGTTCAGAATGACTAGAAGTGTATCGGTCTGACTCTAGTGATCGTGTGACTGCCGGGAACCCGGGGCTCACTGGCTCTGGCCAGCATCGTGAGAGAGGATCATATTGCCTGTCATTCACCCAGAGAAACATCAAAATTCAAAATCAGAAGTAGTTTCTATTGAATGGATATTGCTTTCATACCATCATGAAGTCAAAAACTTGTAAGTCAAACCATCGTAAATCAGGACTGTCTATGTTTTCTTTTTGACAAACTTGAAACTTGCTAAAGCAAAACAAGGTATCAGCAAACTTTGTGAAGCTCCAGGTAGAGAACATTTAGGCTTTGTGATCTGAGATAAAAAAAAAAATCAGAGATATTATGTAGGTACAAGAGAAAAATAATCAATTTTCATAAAATTTGGTGACATTCATATGACAATAATAATTATAACTGAGTACAACTTTATAGGTCTATTATATTAGGACTGTCTATTTTCTTTTTGACAAACTTGAAACTGGCTAAAGCAAAACAAGGTATCAGCAAACTTTGTGAAGCTCCAGGTAGAGAACATTTAGGCTTTGTGATCTGAGATAAAAAAAAAAATCAGAGATATTATGTAGGTACAAGAGAAAAATAATCAATTTTCATAAAATTTGGTGACATTCATATGACAATAATAATTATAACTGAGTACAACTTTATAGGTCTATTATATTTTCTATTGTAATTGTAGCAAATTATCACAAAGTTGGTGGCTTAACCAATGTAAATTTTTTATACTACTATTTTGGAGTTCAGAAATACATTACAGATCTCACTGGGCTAAAACCAAGGTGTGCCTTCTAGAGGCTCCACTGAAAAAGGAGCATCTTTGTCTTTTCCAGTATAGAGGTTGCCTGTCTTCCTTGGGTTATGTCTACCTTCCTCTGTCTTCAAGGCCAGGAAATGGCTTCTTTCTCATCCTGCTTCCAGCCTCACATTTTTTTTTTCTCTCACCACAACCCAGAGAGGCTGTTCACTTTGAAGGTTCCTTGTGTTTCTCTCTGGACCATCTGGATAATTCAGGATGATCTTTCATCTCAATGTCCATGAGTTAGTTTCCTAGAGCTATGATAATGAATTATCACAAAGTGGATGGCTTAAAACAGCCAAAATTTATACTCTCACAGTTCTAGAGGCTCGAAGTCCCAAATCAGTGTGTCAGCAGGCCGTGCTCCCTCTGGGAGTCAAGGCAGAATCCTTCCTCGTCTCCCTCTGGCTTCTGGTGGTAGCCATCAACCCTTGGGGGGCTTCCCTGGTGGCTCAGTGGTAAAGAACTCACCTACCAGTGCAGGAGACAAGGGTTTGGTTCCTGGCTTGGGAAGATCCCCTGAAGGGGGAATGGCAACCCACTCCAGTATTCTTGTCTGGCCTAGCGGGCTACAGTCCATGGGATCACAAAGAATTGGACTCGACTGAACAACTAACACACACATACACGCACAGACACACACACACACATGCACACACACACACACGCACCTTTCTGGGGACATGATCCAAACAGTTCATAACCTTAATAACATTTGCCAAATCCCTTCTACCAAGTAAGGAAACATTTTCACAGGTTCTGGGAATGAGGGTGTGAACATCTTTGGAAACCATTTTTCTGTCAACTACACTTACTAATAAGAACATTACATTTTTTGAGATAACATTTGGTTTAATTGGAATTCAAAATTAGCATTTCCTGTCATCAAGTTGACTGCAAATCTGGAAAAATCCCTTTGAGTGTGAGTCACACAGAAGCAGGTAGAGAGTTGGGTTTAGCCTACAGGCTGCACTTGGCTGACTCTTCCTTTAAACAAAATAGCATTTAAGTTAAAAGCTACTAGAGTGTTACTAAAGTACCATTTCAGTTCAGTTCAGTCACTCAGTCATGTCTGACTCTTTACAACCCCATGGACTGCAGCAAGCCAGGCTTCCCTGTCCATCAACTCCTGGAGCTTTCTCAAACTCATGTCCATCGAGTTGGTGATGCCATCCAACCATCTCATCCTCTGTGTCCCCTTCTCCTCTGCCTTCAATTTTTCCTAGCATCAGGATCTTTTCTAATGAGTCAGTTCTTCACAGTGGCCAAAGTATTGGAGCTTCAACTTCAGCATCAGCATGGTACAAAAAGTACCATTTAGTGTAATGATAAATATGATTTGAAAAATACATTTGAAATTATAGTCCTAGACAGTATAGAATATATATATGGAAGTGACTCACATGATAAATGGACCTTTTGGGGTAGTTTGAACAAAGTTTCCAGATTTAAGCTGCTTAACATTTATCATTGATTTATTTCAAAGGAATGCTAGTATCCTACTGCCTGTTTATATTTCTTTAGGCTACTAGATAGATATAGACATATAACCCAGCAATGATTTCATATACTACATGCATTCTTCTTGGGCCGTTACTAATAAGCAGGATAATATGATCAGGCTTCTAATTTAGGATAACACTAACTGGTAAAGCATATTTCGTCTATAAAATGACTCATCTTAATTGTTGTCAACAAGCTTCCATATTTGAGCAGAGATACAGCATGGAAATGAGAGTAAATAGTCATCATGATTGACATACATACTATCAACAGAAAAGCATCATCAGTTTCAAACAACTTATCTTTCAAATAAGGAAATTACATCTGTTGGCATTTAACTGGCTACCCCCATGGTCCTGCCTTGGAGATCAATGCTAAATAACCTTTCTCTCAGAAGATTTCCATGAAAGTTTATAACCTTTTGCCAGAAACACACTTTTTGTTTTTGTATCAGTAGTGAAATGTGAGTTAAGGAGGTAATTTGGATGGGAAATGTTAAGTAGGGAGGGGTGAGGAGTGATCATATTTATAAATCCAATCAAGTTTCACTGACAGATCTATTTTATAATTCATATGCTATTAAGAAATACACCAGGCATAAAGGTATTTTGAAAGGAGATATATGATCAATGGTCCATGCAAAGGGCTTTCTTAAGGAAAGAATTATATTCTTCACAATTTTAGTTATTTATTTGGACTCATTATTAGATTTCACTCTTGAGAATTATCATAGAATAGAGATAAATAACATGGTCTCTGGAGCCAGACAGTGTGGGTTTAAATTTCAGATGTATTCTGCCAAGTTGGTCACTTAACTTCTTTCAGTTTTGATTTACGTCTCCATGAAATGGGTATAAAGCCATTACCTAAGTATAACATGTTCAGGGGCATTTCTGGCAAGAAATGAACATTATATTAGTGCTATTTGTTTATTATTATTATCAGTAGTGGTAGTAGTGTTGATGGTGGTGGTAGCGATAAGATTCCATGTACTAGTGAACATATTTGTTAAGCAATGTGGAAGCCGAGGACTAGTAGAAGATGCTGTTGCCCCCAAACCATTAAGCATAAACTTAGGTAGCTGAGAAATACTGGCTTACCCTGGAAACACTTGAACCAGGAGTGAAGGAATCTACTGGTGAAGGAGATCAGACCCACACTACAGGGATCAACCCAGGGACCAGGAGCACACGGGTAATAGAGACAGAGACAGGCTATTCTCTGCAGCTGCTGGGATGGCGCTGATTCTTGGGGCAAACTGGGCAATTCTCAATGCAGTGAGTGCTCATTTGCTTCAGTCGTGTCCGACTCTTTGCGACCCCGTGGACTGCAGCCCCCCAGGCTCCTCTGTCCATGGGGATTCTCTGGGCAAGAATACTGGATGGGTTGCCACGCCCTCCTCCAGGGAATCTTCCCGACCCAGGGACTGAACCTGAGTCTCTTATGTCTCCTGCATGGGCAGGGGGGTTCTTTCCACTAGTGGCAGCTCTGATCTCCTCGCCCAGTAGACGTCCTTCAGTTCTGGTTCAAGTGTTTTGAGGATAAGCCAGGGTTTCTCAGCTACTTAATTTTATGCTTAATGGTATTTCTCAATAGTATTCCTGTTTCTTTATCTTTTGCTGCAGGAAGTCCAAGAGAGAGTGGGGACTTTATGTCACAAACCCACTTCTGTGCTCTTGATCTGTGGTTACACTATTGCTGCAGGTTATGTGACCAACTCCCGTTCTGCAGGCTATGTTTGAGATTTCTTTTAACCTTCACTCCCTCTTTTTTTAAATGTCCTTTCCTAACATGATTCCCTCAGTATCTCTTCCCCATGACTGCTTACTGTCTCCACAATATCAAATTCCCAAGGGATACATAAAGCTCCTTGAGTACAAAAGGTGAGACAGATAAAGTCTTTGCATTTGGGTTTAAATTATAATGGTAGATACAACCTTAAAGTTAAAATAGCTCATGGGTGAGTATGAAGTAGTTGTATTGGACAGCTGGGGGACTTGGAGTGAAACTGGTGGATTACATCCCCAAAGTTGGTTTCAGTGGCCTTGGGAGCAATGGTTTACACAATGGGAGGATTATGACTCTGTTTCCAGAGTTTTGGTTTCCAAGCTTCTATAATCCACACTGGCAGGAGTTTTCCTTTCCTCAGGCCTCACTTTACTCCTGTCAAGCTACTGAAGGGCACTCACTGGGCTTTGGGCATTCTCAAAGTCAACACTCTGGACTTACCAAGCAGATGGATCAGTCAAGATACCAGTGAAGCCAGCGAAGCTGATCATGGCGGCTTTGGCCCTGTGCTTAATGTGATGCAGGAGGATTGCTCATTTAGGCTATCCATGTGAGTTGTGATGTGTGCTGTGATCAGGGGAGGCCTAGGGCATGAGCTGGGTATTAAAGGTGATGGATCAGTATCATGGATGGTGATACTTTCATATAGGCTTGATGGGATGTGACTAAAAGTTGTCTATTTTCTTTAATAACAGATATAAAGGAGTATAGTGATATCAACTTTTATGTAAAAATTATGAAATGAAGGGTCTTTTTTTTTTTTTTTGACATGGGATCTTTTTTCTTTATCATTTCCTCTGTGCTTGAATAGCTCTTGGGAATAGACTCCTCTTTGAGTGAAGGTGGGGTTTCAGTGGGCCATCAGGTCCCCGAGAAAACACCCAAGCAGACTGAAGGTCTGGCTTTTTACTCTGTGAAGAACTTGCTGATGAATCAGTTTAGGATATATTTGGCGCACAGACATTGGAAGATGCTGGATCAGAGAGGCCACACAGAAAAGACGTGGCATCTCTGAGAAGCAGTAGTCACTTGGCACACATTAATTGAAAAAGTTAGGGATTTTCCTTGAGAAAAGGAAAAGGTCACTACATTTTCCTTCCCCTAAAATGAGGCGCCGGCAATTTAGGGAATGACCCACACACCAAGCACCAGTAGAATGGACACTAAGACTGAAAACATTGACATTATTTGAGTTTAGCTCGGTTCCTGTAAGACATGACATGACTTCCTGAGGGATCTACAATCTAGACTCAAGGTTTTCTCTACCTTATGAATTAATGGGAAAATCATATACTTTCTAGAAAATTTGAATCTGTTTAATATTGAAATCGAAGCTCTGTAAAGACATATTTCCCACTGGACCAATCTTTGGTAAGAATCACTGGGTATGCTTTGGATTTGAGCTGAATAGATCCCATGCACACTTCACCATGTGGGTAGTAATTCATCACATCATCATCCATTGCTGTAGTCATGAAGCAGTAAGTGCTTTGCTCACAGGTCACTTTTCTTGTCTTAAGACTGGCAAAGAAATAGAACATGGAAAGTGCTAAAAATGAGGGGACAATTAATATAAACATGGGCAAATATTTTAAAATAGTCATATAACAACTGCTTCAAATAACACATGTTTTTATTCCCAGTTTTTGCTTATGTTTGAGCTCCCAAATGCTTTGGATTAGGTAGATCCAAGTACATAAATCATTGTCTAACGCTGGGATATGGCTGATATGCCCCGCTTTGACCGTCCTGGTATTACAGCCAGCAGAAGATCTGGCGGGTTTCCATGTCTCCTTGTTATTAAACATCATCTCCCATGCTTGGTTAACTAACTGACAAAAAGCTAAGAAGTCATCTAATGATACTTCCAGATTACGTGCTAGGTTACCCAAGTATTCCCTTGGGTTTCAGAGCCTCACTAATTTTGCCCCATATCAACAAGATGACCTCTAGTTCTCGAGTGTATTGAAGGAGGAAGTGTCTATCCTGTGTTAACTGATGCACTTCATTTGTGGCTTAAACACATGGGAGAGAGGTATGCAGAGAAGCTGAGCTGAGGGTGTTCTTAAGACAGGAGATAATTCAAGGGGGGAGTGTGTTCCAGGGACTAAGCAAAGAAATACTAGGAGGCTTCGGAACATATTTCCAGAAAGGCTGACCAGATTTCTCTAGCTGATTCATGTTCACGAGCCAGGGATTGTATATGTACGTCACCATATTATTGAACTGGATTCTAGGCCCCAAGCCTCCTGCCTTTCTCCATCAAAACACCCCAATTCTCTCTCTTAAATCCTGTCTTTTTGTTCTTGTGCCTACCCCCTTCCCCTCCAACAACCTTCTGAGAATTTGTAATCCTGGAAACTCTGAAAAAACAGTTTTGAGGGAAGACCACTCCAAGCTACACTGGGGAGAGGCTGGGTTATCTGAGTAGAATAGATTTGTTTTAAACCATTGGTAAGAATTGATTTCATATTTACCTTCTTTCCTTTCTGAAATCTGATGCAAGTATTTTATGGTAATGTCTTAGAAACACAAATGTTTTCAGTTTAGAAAGTAAATAGTTCATGCTTTTTTGCAAAATTTATTTCGAAATCTCTTTTAGAAATATATAGTGCAGGGAAAAGACAGAAAACTGCAAGATTTTGTGTTTTCATTTACTGAAGAATTGTTGGAGGTGGGCAGTGTCCAGTCATCAAAATGTGGCAGTATCTTGTGGTGCTTCTTAAGAAAATAGCCACTCTTATAAAAACTGGCATTAAACGTGTTTTACTGACTGGCAACAAAAATCTTTTCCAGTCTGGATATATTAAATTCAACAACACATATAATTATTTTTAGCAGACATGAAAGAACTTTCATTTGAAAAACTGCTTGTTGCTTACAATAATTTTATTCATTTTTTGCATAAATAATGATTTTCCAGCAAAATTAAGATGAGGAATAAAAAACATGAAGGTTTTTTGTTTTTATTTTCTTATGTTTATTCATATGATAAAAATTAAGGTTAGGCTTTTAGCCTCTGGAAAGATTTTCAAAAGTAAAAACTTAATTTGAAAGAAGAAACTTCCTTCCTGGCTATAAACCCAGATGAAGAGTCTGTTGTTAGAAGCTCCCTTATCATTTGTCAAGGACTTCTGATGAATTTAAGTGCTTCATTGTCTGAATTTCTTGAAGAGACTGTTAGCAAAGCTCTTTCTTGAATGCTTCATTGTACAATCATTCATTCATTAGTTTGCTCACTGTTCCATCAGTGTTCTGGAGACTAGTGAGTGTCTTGCTCACAACTGATTCTTTCTTTGTAAAAACTGACACAGGAACAGCACAGGTAGACACTCATCTGAAAACGAGGAGTCAATAATGACTTTGTGCACGTTTATTTAAAGTGTCCCTGTCCACATTGTCTCAAATATTTTATATTTATATCCTGATGTGCTCAATTGCTCAGTCGTGGCCGACTCTTTCCAACCCCATGGACTGTAGTCCACCAGCCTCTTCTGTCGATCAGATTTTTCAGACACGAACACTGGAGTGGATTGCCTTTTCCTATTCTAATTTATATCTTCAGTTTATGCTTATTTTCAAGCTATAGCATGCTTTCAATTGCTATCATCCTGTAGTTTCATTTTGATTAAAATAACTTTAACAAAACTGATCACATTTAAAATTCATGTTTGCATTAAAAAAAAAACTGCCATTGTTAATGATTTTAAAACAATGTGGTTTCTTTTTCTTTTAATTCACATAAAGACTTTTGCAAGAAAAGGGGTTAAAATGGAGATGAAAGATCCCAGAAGTTATACCAAACAACATATTAGAAGATGCAGGTATGGACTAGCTCTGAAGAACATAGTAGGAAAACAGTCCTCACTTCCTGATGTTACAAAGGCTTACCTTGGGTTTGCAAGGTCTGGAAGAATATAATCCCAGGTAGCTAAATTTCACAGAAGGGTTTTTGTTTTGTTTTTGAAAATGATTGCTGAAGAACATCTTGGCCCGCCTATCATTTTAGGATAACAAAAGATGCCCTATGTTCTTGGTCGCTGTAAATCTTTCCCTGAACTGCAGTGCTGAACTGATGATAAGATAAATGCTTTTGTGATGGGAGATGTGTTTAGAAATATCACCCTGGCTGCCGCTCCTGCATAAATGGCTTTCTCTGTCTGGTAGGCCAGGACAGCCATCTGCTTGGGTGCAAGACAGAGTGGTAACCTCGCTGAAAAAGGAGGAGGAGCAGGGAGAGGGGTGGGAGAAGGAGGGGAAAGAAGAGAAGGAAGGGAAGGAAGAAGAGAAGAGGAGGAGAAAGATAAAAGCAGGGAGAAGAGGAGGAAGAGAAAGAGCTGAGATTTTCTACGCAGGATTTCTGTGTCTTCATCGACGTCATAGACGTGAAAGCTGTAATTTATTAAAAGAGAAAATTACGCTCTTAACACCCTTCCCTTCTCTTTTAACCGGGAGCTGACAGTCGACGGGGGAGGAGAAGCCAGAGGAGGAATGGGGAGCCCTCAACCACCTACTTGTGGCCCAGCCTCTATTCTAAGATGAATGTGGCAAGGACCCCCTACCCTCCCATGACATGGTGCCAGTCACATGCTCAAAGGGGCAGCTGTGTTCTACAGCTGAGGACTAGTGGGTTCTGAGTTAGCCGGTGGTGCTTCAGTTTGGCAGCCACTAACCGTATGTGGCTATACACATTTACATTTTAAACTAACTTTAAACATTCAGCTCTTCAGTCTCACTGGCCACCCTTCAACTGCTCCATAGCCATGTGTGGCCAGTGGTCACCCTGTTGGACTGCGTGGCTCTGGAACAGTCCCACCATCACAGAAGATTCTACTGGATGGTACTGCTCTTCCCATGGGGAAGCTGGTTTCCTGAAAGAACTTCCTCCCATGGGCTGGGATAAAGTTTACCCAGTTAGATGACTTTTGATTGGGGCTTTTAAGCAAAATTCAGTTCAGTTCAGTTCAGTCGCTCAGTCGTGTCCGATTCTTTGCGACCCCATGAATCACAGCACGCCAGGCCTCCCTGTTCATCACCATCTCTCGGAGTTCACTCAGACTCCTTAGATCACCATAAAGAAAGCTGAGCACCGAAGAATCGATGCTTTCCAATTGCAGTGCTAGAGAAAACTCTTAAGAGTCCCTTGGACTACAAGGAGATCAAACCAGTCAATCTTAAAGGAAATCAACACTGAATATTCATTGGAAAGCCTGATGCTGAAACTGAAGCTCCAATACGTTGACCACCTGATACAAAGAGTTGACTCATTAAGAGACCCTGATGCTGGGAAAGGTTGAGGGCAGGAAGAGAAGGCAGTGACAGAGGATAAGATGGTTGGATGGCATCACCAACTCCATGGATGTGAGTCTGAGCAAACTCTGGGAGATAGGGAAGGACAGGGAAGTCTGGAGTGCCGCAGTCCATGGGGTCTCAAAGAGCTGGACTCAGTTTAGCAACTGAACAATGACCAACAATAAATCATTTATTTAAAGGACACAGAATATCATTTTTTAATTTGAGCCTCTTGAGCAGCAGTGTGAGTTTGCGAATTTGACCATGTGACTCTAAAGAGTTGAACTGTCTCTCTTCTCGGCAGTGGGTTTCTGTTGTCACTCTTGCTTTCTGGGATGTCTTGTGGGCTGTTGCTTAGTGAGGGCTGAGCGCTCTCCTATTGTAGCTTTTCATTTGGGGTTTATGATTTCTGTTGCACTTCGTACAGTTAAGTGTTAGTCTCTCAGTTGTGTCTGACCCTTTGCAATCCCACGGTCTGTAGCCAGCCAGGCTCCTCTCTCCATGGGATTCTCCAGGGTAGAACACTGGAATGGGTTGCCATTCCCTTCTCCAGGGGATCTTTCTGACCCGGATCAAACCTGGTTCTCCTACGTTGCAGGTGGGTCGTTTACGATCTGAGCAAAGAAACATGAACAATTTGATCTCATGGTCTGGTCCCAGTGCTGTCCTCGGGGGCTTGCAAGAAGCTGGCTGCCAAACCAAGGACAGGTGTCTCAGGGAGGCTTGGAGGGGTGACCAGGTGTTGGGTGGGAGGGGTGAGTGGGAGGCTAGAAACAGAGTAGGAAGTGAGAGCTCTTAGACTGAGGATGTCAGGGAAACGTGGGAAGCAAAACTGAGGGCAAAACAGTTCCACAGAAGAGGGTGTGAAAGAGCCCAGCCTATGAATGGGAGCAGGCTCCCTGGCTTAAAGGCATAGACCCTTCAGTGTCGTCAGGTTGTCTAAAGATGATGGATGACGCATGTGTAGTCACTTTAGTCATGTCCGATCTTTGTGACACTATGGACTGTAGCTTCCCAGGCTCCTCTGGCCTGGAATTCTCCAGGCAAGATTGCTGGAGTGGGTGGCCGTTTCCTCCTCCAGCGCACCTTCCCAACCCAGGGATCGAACTCCTGTCTCTTGCATCTCCTGCACTGGCAGGTGGGTTCTTAACCATCAGCACCACCTATACCTTTCTCGCATCCAAAGATAGGATCTGGGATGAATGACAGACCAGAAACTGTGAGTATAGAGTTTTTCTTTCCTCTCTCTCTGTTGTTGCAGATACAGTGTCACATCTAACTGCCTTTAATGCTCCATCCGACTCTCTCAACTATATTCTAGTATCTTCAACTCCAGAGTCAGCAGCAGCTCGCACAGTCGTGGATCTTCCTTGGCACAGGGTCAGTCTTCAGCGTGTGTTTGTTGACAAACAGTTCAGGAAGGGAGCAGACCCTTGTCTGGGGGCTATTCTGTCCCAGGAATCGCCTCTGTGTCTTTCCCAAGGCTCTCAGCAGTGTATTCACGGGGCTTCACTGGTCTCTGTTCACGTAGAAGCCTGCTCTGCTGGCCCAGCTGTGAGCAAGGGTCCGACTTCAGCATGCTATGTGATGTTGTTGATGCCCTCGGCCTTCGTCAGAAGTCAAGAGAGGGTAAACAGAATCACAGGCTCAAGAGAAAAGGAGCTTACGATTTCCATCCTCTTCTCTGGGTTCTTTTATTTTAAAAATTGCTAGACTGACTCTCCCTGTGAGGAACGTTGTTGTAGTCTGGGAAAAACAGAGGATGATAAGATCCTGCCTCTATGAATTTTAAGGCAGGTTTTTCCAGCCATAAAATACTAATTTGTTTTTTAAAAAATGGTGTTTGTGCACCATTTATAAGGTGTATACGGAGGTCACAGTAAAAAGTCCAGCTCTTATCATGCTATGTGCATCGCATTTAAATAAGGCTTTCTCAAGGGCTTCCCAGGTGGCTGAGTGGTAAAGAATCTGCCTGCCAATGCAGGAGATGCAGCTTCGATCCCTGGGTTGGAAAGATCCCCTGGAGAAGGAAATGGCAACCCACTCCTCCAGTATTCCTGCCTAGGAAATCCCACGGACAGAGGAGCCTGGAGGGCTGCAGTCCATGTGGTAATTAAAGGGTTGACATGACTTGGCCACTAAGCAAGGCTTTCTCAAAGTAGATTTCAGTTCCTACAGGCTGTTTCACCACATTGAGCAAGGGCAGCTTTAGAGCTCACTGCTTAACCTCCATCCCTGTCCTGACATGGCCCCGAGAGAAGTAGTCATTGCTCTCATGCCATGCTTCCCCCCCCACTTTGGAGGGCTTATCAAACATGTGCTCATTGCTTCTAAAAATAATAAAATGAAAGCAGTTTCTGGCTCCCTTTTACACAGTTTTCCTTCCCCCGACCCCTTTTTGCTTTCGTTCTTTCTTTTATTTTAGCATAATAAAGAAGACAGCTGCTTTTTTTTTCCCCCCCATGAAAGCAAATATATCTCGTGTTCCTTTCCCTCTGTCACTCATCCGGCCTGTCTTAGTTCAGCAGTAGGATGACAACCGTTTATTATTCAGGCTGATTTTCAGTTACGAGTGTTTCTGCAGCCAGAGGAAACAGTCAGATTCTCAGGATTTATTTTGTACACGTTCCCCTGGGTGCAGAGTCCTTCTTTGGCAGCCGTATTCCCCTGGGAGAAAACATTGACCATGAGGGTTGAAGCCTCTAATTCAACATTTAAAGGCACGGTTTCCACAAAAGGAAAAATCATGTGCGGTAGCAAATTGGGTCACATTAAAAAAGAAAGAAACCATATCTGCTCACAGCACATCCAAATTGTGTTCGAATTAGCAGTAATGTCAAAGGTAAGGACACTTGAATGACAGTTTCCTGAGAACCACGAATGAGGGAGAAGACAGCCCCATAACCGTCATCGTCAATGTGAGTGGCTGAGTTAGAGGTCAGTATTATTTTTATCGTCAATTTCCAGATCCTATGCACTGGAAATGTGGCTTACATCATGAACATCAGACCACTCACAGAACAAGGGATGGATAATTTTTCTTTTAAGTGTGGTATAGGAAGGCCCTTGGCATCTGAGGAATTGAATTTGTGACTACCATGCATTTTGATCGTGACCTCCAAATTCCAGGGCTTCCCTGGTGGTTCAGACAGTAAAGAATCTGCCTGCAAAGCGGGAGACCCAGGTTCAATCCCTGGGTCAGGAAAATCTGGAGAAGGGAATGGCTACCTACTGCAGTATTCCTGCCTGGCGAATCCCATGGTCAGAGGAGCTTGGCAAGCTACAGCCCATGGGGTCACAAAGAGTCAGACATGACTGAGCGACTAACACGTTCAACACTTCTCTAGTTCCAGGATATATGGTGATCTGGGTTCTTGTTGAGACCTAAATTTGAGTCTTGAGTCCTCCCAGCTTGGCACAGAGGAACAAGTCTCTTAGCTCTAAGTGATTACCATGTATCATCCTTTCAGTTGTGCTTTACCGGTTTACTACACTAGTTTGCTCAAGCCTCCCCAGAAATTAAAGACCATATTTTCTTTTCAGGGGAAAAAAGGCAAGCTTTAGCTAGGAAACCGATTCTTGGATTCCAGAGACGGAAGCTACATTCAGAAAGTCAGGGCATTTTTGATAGTGGAGGTTCTACAAAATTCCCAGGAAACAGCTATTATAAATATGAATGTCCTCACACCTTCTTAAAGACCTGTACACATGCAAGCCCTGCTTTTCGAACTTTAAGTCTGATCGTAAGAGGCGTGCGCTATCTTTCTGTGCCATTCTGTTTCTGCCCAGAGCTTAGGTGAGAGTGGCGGACCTTCAGCTTTAGAAAAGGCCAGATTCTTTGGTTCACTGACCTGTTCACTCACCCAACAACTGTTTCCCTGAATGAGCACCTGCTGTGTGCAGACCCTGTGCGAGGTACCCAGAAGGCAGTGGTGGGCAAATAGCTCCCCGGACAGTCCACTAGGGAGAGAGCTGATAATTTAAAAGGTGTGCAGCTGTAGAATTTCACAGGGATCCTTTGATCCCAGGAAGGTGATCCCAGGGAGCTATGGGTGATCCCAGGGAGCTACGGATGACGTGGTAATAGACCAGTCAACATGGTACTGGGTTTGGACATTGATATTGAAGAATCAGTACAACTTGATGAGACACTGGAGGTTTGAAGTCTTCACCCACGTCCCCCAAATGTACATGTTTTTCTTCATTCTCCAGACATTGTTTACATTGTTGTTGGTGTTCAATCACTAAGTCCGGTTTGACTCTTTGCGATCCCATCAACTGCAGCACGCCAGGCTTCCCTGTCCTTCACCATCTCCCAGAGTTTGCTCAGATTCATGTCCATTGAGTTGCTGATGCTGTCCAACCATCTCACCCTCTGTTGCCTCCTTCTCTTCCTGCCACAATCTTTCCCAGCTTCAGAGCCATCTTGTTTACATTGTAGGAGTGAATATTTTCTATCAATACTAGGATCAGCAACACGGCGCACACATAATCTGTAATGTTTAATAACAAACAGTGGGGTTTTAAGGATAGACGCTTGGTGATTTGCTTTATATTTCAACTTGTGCTCTCCTTGAAACAATTAAAAATTTTGGTTCAGGGTTTTTGAAGCTGTAACTTTATTGAAAGGAATGCAGTGGATACCTGCGGAAAATGTGCTCAGTTGCTAAGTCCTGTCTGACTCTCTGCAACCCCATGGACCCCAGGCTCCTCTGTCCAAGGGATTTCCCAGGCAAGAATACTGGAGTAGGTCGCCATTTCCTCTCCAGGGGATCTTCCCAACCCGAGGATCGAACCCACGTCTTCTGTGTCTCCTGCATTGTCAGGCAGATTCTTTATCACTGAGCCACCAAGGAAGCTCACATATACTAAAAAGCCACCACAAAAAGACACGATGGTTAAATAACAGATTTTGGAGGGGTACATACTAACCTGGCCCTTTTTTTGTTTGTTTGTTTGTTTTATTTTTACTTATTTATTTGGCTTCACTGGATCTTAGTTGCAGCATGTTCAGTTCTCTGACCAGGGATCGAACCCAGGTCCCCTGCATTGGGAGCCTGGAGTCTTAGCCACTGGACCACTAGGGAAATTGCTTTATTTTGTTTTACTGTTAAACTAGAAGCTTGATGTCTTGCTAATATCTAGCCAGGCAATAAAATAGGATCATAACCTGGCCCTTTTATTTTGTAAATTTTATTGATCTTTCATCTGAAGGATTACAATTCATGACCTTTTATTCTCTTGCAAATTGGTTCCTCCCCGAAATATGTTCAGCATCCTCCAAACCGTATTTTGAAAAAAACAAAAACAAAAAAGATCTGGCATTTCAGCTTCTAACATTTTAATGAGGAACTAACAGATTTTTCAAAGTTCGTGGCTTTTTCAACTAACGTCTCACATGCACTTACTTGTTAAATCAGCGGGCTCAATGCATCACTTATTTTTCAGACTTCCTATTTACTTACTATTCAGATTGAGGAATAGGATAGAAACTAAGCCAGGCTGACTGATTCACATAGAAACATAGAAATTAAAACTCCCAGATCCAGTGGTGGTGTTTTTTTTCTTCTTCTTCTTCACTTAAAAGGCAAGTTATGAAAGGTATTCCATGGATTTTCAATAATAGTAGATAAAAAAAATCTGAGTGTGCATGCTAAAAAATCCTTCCATTATGGATGGCTTCTTTCCAGGGGTCGTGGTGGTGGTGCTTTAGTAGCTAATTCGTGTTTGACCCTTGCCACCCCATGAACTGTAGCCCTCCAGGCTCCTCTGTGCACAGGAGTCTCCAGGCAAGAATACTGGCATGGGTTGCCATTTCCTTCTCCAGGGGATCTTCCCAAGCCGGGGATCAAATCCGGGCTTCCTGCATTGCAGGCAGATTCTTTACCGACTGAGCAAACCCTATATTTTAATTAAAGGAAACTTCTGGATTGGGGTGTGGTGCACATTGTTTCAATAGGTACAGCCTGAAGCATCGTTAATGGGGTCTCCTGCCTCTGTCATGCTTCCTTTGCAAGGCTCCCTCCCCACAGTTGTCTCGGCAGTGATGCCCTGTCTCGTTGCTTCCAGCACTGGATTAGGGAATCCTGTGCCATTGTGCCTGGGATGCAGGGCTAGGTTCCTGTGAGCCTCTGCTCACACCATTTGGACCAACTGATCAATTCAGAGCTTTGTTTTCTGTGCATTTCTGATTAGAGGCGCTATTTAATATGTACTCCTTAAAACTGCACCCCCAGGTGGCTCAGTGCTTAAGAATAAGCCTGCTGATCCAGCAGACACAGGTTCGATCCCCGGGTCAAGAAGACCCCCTGGAAGCGGGCATGGCCAACCACTCCAGTAGTCTTGCCTGGGAAAGTCCACGGGCGGCGGAGACAGGTGGGCTACAGTCCATAGGGTCGCAAGATGCTGGACGTGACTGAGCACGCACCACGTGCGATACCGCAACTCCCAGCTACCAGCACTCAACTCACGCCTGAGCAGGGCTTATCTCTGGGGCACATCGCAGCCCTCTTGCGCTTAGAGAAACCAGACAGCACTTCAACTGTACATCAGGAGGCCACTTAAGATCACCAACAGAAAGCACAAACACGTGGAAGATGTGGCACTCAGCAGACTGCGGAAAGGACCCTTACAGCATCAGCTGGAACCTCAGATGAGAGCCGGCACAGCGACTGGTGACTTAAACTTTTCTCCACTCGGCGCATGTCTGGGAACAACTGTGAAGGCACAAGCAATTTTCATTTGAGGGGCTGTGGATATATTTTAGTGAGTGGGTGAACTTGCAAACACAGACTCTGTGAGTCCACCGTATTCCTATTTTTCCGTTTCTACCGTCACCACTCTGATCTAGGTCAGTGAATTCTGGGTGGCTGCAAAACCCCTCAACCTTATTTTTCTCCAAGCCTTGTCTTTTATTTTTTCTTCTTTCTTGATCTTTTCAATTTCTTTGTTATTGTTAACACCTTTCTCAAATTTTAAACTTTTCGAATGAAATAAAATATTGTCCAGGCATTCAAGGCATTTCTCATTATATATATATATTTTTTTTTTTTTTTTTCATTTTCTATCTCACTTCTCCTAGACCAGTATTGTCCAATACAATGTTATTCAGTGATGAAAATGTTCTATCAGGTCAGGTCAGTTCAGATCAGTCGCTCAGTCATGTCTGATTCTTTGCGACCCTATATCTGCACCAAATTTGCACCTGAGACCGCTGAGTGCTCAAAACATGGCTAACGTGACTGAGGAACTGCTAAAGTGTTATTGCTAGTCAGACTCAGGCTCCAACCAGTGTACTGGACAACACAGACAGCAGCTGCTTATTGAGTGGTCAGCTCGCTAGGTCCCAAAGGGGATTTACAGATTTCCTCTTTCTTGCTTTTGCCTATAAAACTTTTCCCTCTTCTTGTTTCCCAACCTGGTCTTTATTTCCTACCCTCTTCAGCTTTCCCTTTTCATCTTCCACCCTGTGGGAAACCATCCATGGCCCAGCCCAGCCAAAGGGAAGAAGGGATTTCTGTGCTGTTTGACTTGTTAAAGATACTGTTTCATTTAATATCATCTCTTCCGAGAACGTTAACTACAGTATCTCTGTGGGTGAAAGCTCAGTTCAGTTCAGTCTCTCAGTTGCGTCCAGCTCTTTGCGACCCCGTGGACTGCAGCACACCAGGCTTCCCTGTCCATCAGCAAGTCTTGGACAGGTGGGTGAAAACTGGTTCACGAAAACAGTGTCTGTCATTCAAGCAGGGTGCTTGAATGTCCTATAATACCTATGTCCCACATTAAGATGTCCCATAAATACCTGTGGATCAGTCGTCAGCAGGGTTTGCAGCAAAGACAGTAGAGACGTAAAATGTATACTATTAGGGGATTGTAGAAGTTAGACTTGAAACAAAAAGATGCCCAGATCTCTTTAGCCTGTAGAGACAGAGATGTGTTTCTCGCTTACATCCCATGCCCCTTGTAACATGACTATGGCTCTATCCAGGGTCTCTTCTAACTGATCAGAATCTTAAAACTTCTGCTAGTTAGTAACCTGCGACATTCTTTTGGCCAAAGCCAATCGCCTGGCTGCTTCTGGGGTCAATGGGAGGGCGTGCGTGACCCTCTAGCATGGAGGACATCAAGACAGTTGGTGAAAAGTCATGTCATCTACAATAGGGATCACATGTCTCAGTTAGGTTTCCGCCACTTGCCCTTGTTTTTGGAATGGCTTTACCAACCTACTTCGCTCCATCTCTCCCTGCTGCAGACGCTCCTTTAAGGAGCATCCAGAATGTTTTCTGGGGTTGATGTCATTTCATCACCCTGCACAACAGCCTTCGAAGGCTCCTCATTTTGTTTATGAAAGTCCCCAATTCCTACACATGGTATTTGTGAATCTTCACAGTCTAGCCTCCTCTTGGTCACATTCTCATTATCTACCCTATGCTGTCGTGTCCCTGAATTGTTGTTCTTTGTAAGCAGCCAGATCACCTACTAGAAAATGTATCCCTGATGACCATCCTGTGGAGACCTAGCCCAAAACGACTTCTGAGAATCATCACCAGCAACCCTGATGAAGGATTCACACCCTCACTGGTGTTTCTGTGAGACACAGGCCACACCTCTGGTTAGCATTTCCTAAACTGAAACATCATGGGTTTACCAGTTGACCTCCCACTTGCACCAAAAGTCCCTTAGTTATAGAGTCCTGATACTGCTTTACTCATATGTATAAACTTGATGTCTAGTGTCTGCCTGTCACATTTATACAAGCAGGTGCTTAGTATGAATATCCTTCCTGTATGAGAAAAAAAAGTGAAAGTGTTAGTTGCTCAGTCATGTCCGACTCTTTTCAACCCCGTGGACTGTAACCCGCCAGGCTCCTCTGTCCGTGGGATTCTCCAGACCAGAATACTGGAGTGGGTTGCCATGCCCTCCTCCAGCAGATCTTCCCAACCCAGGGATCAAACCCAGGTCTTCTGCATTGCAGGCAGATTCTTTACCATCTAAGCCGGAGTCAGAGAACAGAATTCCTTATCTGGTTAAACATGGCATATTACACAAGGCTCTGTACTTGCTGTGAATATCTCCTTGCTAGAGGGTACTTTACGCAATTAAAGTAGAATGCATTTCATACCCATAAACTACCCAGATGCTCTGATTTATCATCAAAGATAGACTTTATCTATGAGAAGTCATTTTGTGGAATTGGGCAGAGAACATTTCAAAGGATTTACATTTACTGCGAGTTGTGACTGTGTGTTTGGCACTTGATGAGCTTTTTATAAAAAGAAAAATGTTTCATATATGGGAGGAAATTTTATGAATCCATCCATATGAAATAGGTGGATGTATGTTGACAGCACAGGTATTTAGAAGCATTTTCAAAGTAGATATGTTCCTCTGAGAATAAGAAGTATCCTTTATTTTATCCTTGTTGCCTTTACCACTAGCTTACACCTAAATGAGAGACTCTGCCAATCATTGCTACTGACCAGAGGAAAATATTTACCCAGGCTTATACCATCCTCCCAAAAAAGTACCGACTGAACATACAATAGCGAGAAGCTGGGCAGCTTCTTACACACAAGGCTGCAGCACAAACAGAGGTCATGCAAGGGCACGTTATTAACGTGTTTTCTACCTACAAGAGAAACCTAGGAATCATAGCTATGGCTCCCAGGTAATTTAATGTCTCTATTAGCTCCATTTTTCAATCCAAGTTCACTCTCAGTTAACAGAGTTCCATGTTACATTGGGAGATGCTAGAAACTTTATGGATTATGTTCAAAGATCAAATCTTCTGTCTAGGAAGGTATGCAGTATTACTAATACCACAAACTTGATCAACTCTTCTGGTTTAAGCCTTTGTGCTGCTTTCAGTGATGCAAAGTGCTCGTTTGTAAGACAAGATGTTAATCTCCATCTCCTGGCATTTGATATAAAAGAGTTGATTTTAATGTGATGTTGGTTTATAATAATTGCTTTGGAAATTTGCTCTCTGGTTTCATAATGCCAAAGACCAGAATAGCTCAATGGCTGCTTTCGCCAAAAATCTGTTTTTCTAAAAGCTTTCTCTTCAATTGCTTTCCAGTAAATGTATTCCTGTGATCCATTCTTATAATTTATCACAATATGCCTAGAATAGCAAGCTTTGTTCAACCCCTGACCAAGAGATTCTGCGTTTGCTGAAACTTCAGTTGCCATTTAAAATAGCACTTGTTGAAAAAGCTGAAATGTGCCAGCAGCTAGCTTTCACATAGCTCCAGTCCAGGACACCTGCAACTGACTCTAGTTCCTTTTCTTAGTATTTCTTAAACACCAAGAGATAGGGACTTTCCTGGTGGTCTAGTGGTTAAGACTTTGCCTCCAATGCAGGGAATGCAGGTTCGATCCTTGGTCAGAGAGCTAAGATCCCACCTGTCTCATGGCCAAAAAGCTGAAATGTAAAATAGAAGAAATATTGTAACAAATTTAATAAAGACTTTAGAAATGGTCCATATAAAAAAAAAATCTCAAAAAAAACCAAACCCAAACCAGGAGATAACATATCTAAAAATACTTGAAACTAAGATGTCTTATGGTTCAGATTTTCATTGTTCTATTAGCTTTTACATTTAATTCTAAGTTATAGCATCATATTAAAAAATCAGAAATTATTCATAGAGATTCTTAAACCACAATCCACCATATGTTACCTTTAAGATATAGGACAAAGGCAATATTACTATTTTTCTTGATAAGGAGATGAAAATCAATGTCCAAAATGAGCAATAACATTTGTTCAATTCATTCATTCATTCATTCTCAAAACATTTTTAAATTATCTTCTAAGAGCACTATGTTGGGAATATAGTGTTTAATTAAAGGCCTCACAGAGCTTAGAGTCTGACTGAGGAGTTCTTTCTTTTCACATTGATTGATTTCTACAAATGACTTTTTAACAGCCTCAATGAGATATAATTCACATATGATATAGTTCACTCACTTATAGTATACAATTCAAAGAATTTTAGCATATTCATGCAGTTGTACAAACCATTTTACCATATCAATTTTTAGGGCATTTTTGTCACCCTCAATAGAAACTGTATCCATCAGTTCAGTTCATTTCAGTTCAGTCACTCAGTCGTGTCCGACTCTTTGCGGCCCCATGAATCGCAGCACGCCAGGCCTCCCTGTCCATCACCATCTCCTGTAATTCACCCAGACTCATGTCCATCAAGTCCGTGATGCCATCCAGCCATCTCATCCTCTGTCGAACCCTTCTTCTCCTGCCCCCAACCCCTCCCAGCATCAGAGTCTTCTCCAATGAGTCAACTCTTCGCATGAGGTGGGCAAAGTATGGGCAGCTTTAGCATCATTCCTTCCAAAGAAATCCCAGGGTTGATCTCCTTCAGAATGGACTGGTTGGATCTCCTTGCAGTCCAAGGGACTCTCAAGCGTCTTCTCCAACACCACAGTTCAAAAGCATCAGTTCTGCGGCACTCAGCTTTCTTCACCATCCAACTCTCACATCCATACATGACCACAGGAAAAACCATAGCCTTGGCTAGACAGACCTTTGTTGGCAAAGTAATGTTTCTGCTTTTCAATATGCTGTCTAGGTTGGTCATAACTTTTCTTCCAAGGAGTATCTTTTAATTTCATGGCTGCAGTATCCATTAGTAGTCATTTCCAATTTCCCTTCAGCCTTGATTGAGGAATTCTTAAGTTTCTATTATCTGTATTATTTTTTCTTGGGATAATATGACTAGTGGAAGGTTGGTGGCATTGAATATTGATATTTACAAAGAAAATATTATGAAATAAAAAGAGTTCCTAAGAAGCTGCCCTCAACTATTTCCCTCCATTTGCAAAGACAAGATTATATCAACTGTTTAACTGTTGTCTGTCCTGAGTAAGATATGCTCCCTGCTTTCCTGTCCCTTTCGCCAAATGGACACCAAAACACAGTGGTGACGAGAAAGGCAGATTGCGTGAGCGGCGATGGAGCAGCAGGCTTGATTTCCCATCGAGAATGGCAGGACTCCCTTGTTCAGAACAGGGAAACCACCGCAAAACATAAACGTGGAGTTCTGGTTGCTGCCCTGCCTTTTCTCCTTTCTTCCCTCTTCATTTAGTTTTCTTTTACTCATTCATTCATTCCTTCAAAACATTTATGGATTCCCTGGTGGCTCAGAGGTTAAAGTGCCTCCCTCTAATGCGGGGGATGCGGGTTTGATCTCTGGGTCGGGAAGATCCCCTGGAGAAGGAAATGGTAACCCACTCCAGTATTCTTGCCTGGAAAATCCCATGGATGGAGAAGCCTGGTAGGCTACAGTCCATGGGGTCGCAAAGAGTAGGACATGACTGAGTAACTTCACTTTCACTTTCAATAAGCTGTAGAAGACATTTGGACCTAGTTCTCCATTTGGATTTCTGAGGTAGAGTTTCTCTTCTCCCTTCCTTCACCCTCTTCTTTCTCTTAGGAGCTACCCTCTGATTATTTCCCTCTCTTATTTTTCTCTATGTTGATCTTAACTATAGTATCTCTTTTCATGTCTTCCAAGCAGAAACACGTACATGGGTTGATGTGGTTTTGCAGACTGTCCAACTGAAGCACTGATGTTTAGTTTTAAGGGTCTCTGCTGAGTCGTGATTCAGTGCCCTTTGGTTGGAAGAGGATCTCCACCTTATGGCAACTTTTCCCACTCAGTGTAGATTCCAGTGCAGTGTTCACACACCCCAACTCACATCCTTGCCTACCCAATGGTGAACATTCCAGGACTCTACCCCGCCTTTCAGCATCTAGGCTTCTTTTCCAAGCTGTGTGTGTGTGCACATGTGTGTGTACATGTGTGCACGCGCTTAGTAGCTCTGTTGAATCCAACTCTTTGTGACCCCATGGACCGTAGCCCGCCAGGCTCCTCTGTCCATGGGATTTCCAATGCAAGAATACTGGAGTGTTTTGCCTTTTCCTACTCCAAGGGATCTTCCTGACCCAGGTTTTGAACCCATGTCTCCTGCATTGGCAGGAGAATTCTTTACCACTGAGCCACTAGGGAAGCTCTGGACTAAGTTTTAATGACCAGATATTCCACCTAGCAGGAAAAGAGGATTTGAGGTAGCATATTAGTCATATTGATTAGGAAAATATAAAACTGTTTCAAGGGTTTATCTTGCTGAGATGAGACACTTCAATAAACTGGTTTTAAGTAAATAGGTTCTAATTTTCTTAGTACCTGACTGAGAAAACTTTTAATTGTAAAATCTGAAAGGAGAAATAAAGCCTTAATGGAAATTCAGTCAATATTGACTGGATGTTGCAACTGGTACTTAATCAAATGTGTGCTAAGCTATACTGTGGTTCAGGCACCAGGCAGAGTGTTTGGTGTACAGAGATAAAAAGGGGAGGATCGCATAGAGCAATAAGCACATAATTCTGCTACAATTTGATGAGTTCTGTAACAGAAAAGTGAACAGTTAGCTACATCTCTGATTTCATTATTGATATGGCTTCTGAGGCTCTAAGATGTCATTGTAGGCATGTTTTTCTGAAAATCCAATGGTGAATAAAGGAGAAGAGTTATAATTTTCCTCTAGGAACTATTTAAGCTACAATTAGTGAAGAATTATACCATTCATCCCTCAATTCTTTACTGTCTACTGATGTCATATTCTTTCTGCTACCCCATTCTCCCCATTTGAAGAAAGCCTACTTCTCTGAGCCCAGGCTAAAATGCCAAAATCATGAAGCCTGCCTTGATGGTGTCAGATTCAACTCATCCTGTGGTTTTCCTTTGCAGTGTTTGTTTGTATCACTAGTTAGTCCCTTTGCCATAATCTATTATGGCTACTCATGCCTGTGTGCATGAGAAACCATATTTGCAACTCCGTATATTTTGCTAATGGGAAACACTACCATTTTGATTGATATTCAGTGGCTTTCAGTGGTTCCCCCAGGCTAATGACTCTGACTCACGGTGTACGAGTTCTGAATCAACTTGGAAATCCCCAAATTCAACTGGGAATCCTTAAAGCAGAGTCAGTGTTTAATCTCAAAGGTTTAGCTATGTTTACATTCTTGTTGTTTCATGGACACCATGTATCACAGGACCCAGAGCAGAGATGCTGAGGTTGTATGGATCCTGCCCTGTCTGTTACCTCTTTAGACATTGGTCTCATTTCCTCAGAACTAGTATAGCGAGAAGAACAATGCCTACCTCAAAGGACTGCTGGGAGGACTGGGCAAGGCAGAGGTTATACCTTCTTAAAACAGTGCTGGGACATTGTAAGAGGTTATTAAGTAGTCGGTGTTGTTCAGTTGCTAAGTCATGTCTGACTCCTTTGCAACCCCATGGACTGCAGCACACCAGGCTCCTCTGTCTTCCACTATCTTCCAGAGTTTGCTCAAACTCAGGTTCATTGAGTTGGTGATGCTATCTAACCATCTCCTCCTCTGTCATCCCCTTTTCCTTTGGCCTTCTGTCTTTCCCAGCATCAGGATAGGAGTTTTTATAATTCCTTTTAATACTATATGATTCCTTCCCCTCTCTCATCCTCTGAGATTAGAAAGATTTCCAACTAAAGAAAGGAGAACTAGATTCACGGGTATGGAAACTTGTGTTCCTGCCCTTCCCCCAACATCCCCAGTGCCCTTGGCGGAGAAGGAAAATGGAAGCCACTAGGAGATTGCAAACCCTAGCCTACAGAGGGATAACTCTGTTCTTAAAGAACACTGATCACTCCTGGCATTCTATTCTGAAAACACGAGCTTCATTCAAATTTTAGCCTACACTGGGAGTTGGGCTAATACTTGAAATCTACCTGTATATGTTTAACACCTTATGACCATTTATCTTCAAGAAAATGAGTAGAAAGCTGCAGAATATGCATTTGCCTTTTCCAGAAATACATAACCAACCAAAATTCTTCTTAAAAGGATGACAGTTTACATTACCGTGTCTCATGCTGTGCTTCATTTGACCCATAGGAAACCTGTAAAACAGGCAGGGTTGAGACTGTTAACCACTGGCTGTATGCGAAAGGTCTACCTCCAGAAGATGGTAATTTGCCCAAAGGCAGCGAGAAACAAATGAAAGATGGGGGAGTATAATCCAGACCTTACAACCCATGGATATACTATGAAATTCTAGCTCTTTTTCATTCTCCACCAACAGAACAGGCCTGCCCTGGGCAGTTCCTTTCTCTCTGAGGCTCTTTTCCCCATTTCCAGCCTCTCTCAAAATTTGAGAAAATGTCAGATATGTTTGAAAAGGCTTTGTCTTATTTGAGATGATTCTAAATTCAGTTAATCACTTATTGTTTAGGAGAACCTCAGATTAATTGACCTGGAGACAAGGCCAGCAGGGACCTCTCTGCTCAGAGCAGCTCCCGCTGACGCTGTGGACCACCTGATGTTGGCAGGTACCTGGGGCCGCTGAGGTGGAGGAAGCTGAATCATCTGGAAAATCAAAAAGCGGTTTCCCCAGCAGCCCTAAACAGACCTCTTGAACAACCCCCTCACATCTTTTAAAATTAAATGTTCAGCAGAACTTGACACATTAGTAGATTAACATGTCAATACATTTTCCACATCACTGCACAAAGCTAAGCTCTAAGAATAAAATGCACGCTTTAGGTATATTTTAACAGGTGAAAAAAAATTATAGGTGAAAGCAGAACCTCATAACTCTAAAAAGATCTATTTTGGAAGTGAGTTTTAGCTTTTCATGGAACTCAGATCTGCGCTCTACAAAATTTCCTGGCACCAGTATTTGGGGCTGAGTTGTGTTGGCCCCAGTTCATTTGTTGAGTTCCTAAGTTCCAGTGCCTTAGAATACAATTGTATCTGGAGGAAATTTCCTTGGAAAGGAAATGAAGTTAAAATGAGGCCCTTGGGGCTGGTGTATGGGGATGATCTGGAGGGAAGATGTGGGGTGGGAGGTGGGAGGGGGTTCATGTTTGGGAGTTCGTGTAAAAAAAAAAAAAAAGAAAAGAAAACTGGCACCAGTATTTGGGGCTGAGTTGTGTTGGCCCCAGTTCATTTGTTGAGTTCCTAAGTTCCAGTGCCTTAGAATACAATTGTATCTGGAGGAAATTTCCTTGGAAAGGAAATGAAGTTAAAATGAGGCCCTTGGGGCTGGTGTATGGGGATGATCTGGAGGGAAGATGTGGGGTGGGAGGTGGGAGGGGGTTCATGTTTGGGAGTTCGTGTAAAAAAAAAAAAAATAAAATAAATAAATAAATACAAAAAAAAAAAAAACACGAGGCCCTGAGGGTGGGCCCGAATTCAGTGTGAGTGTTGTCATTGTTGGGCTTTCCAGGTTGCATATGTGGTGAAGATACCATCTGCCAGTGCAGGGGACAGAAGAGACACGGGTTCGATCCCTGGATCAGGAAGATCCCCTGGAGGAGGGCATGGCAACCCACTCCGGTATTCTTGCCTGGAGAATCCCAAGGACAGAGGAGCCTGGTGGGCTGCCGTCCATAGAGTCACACACAACTGAAGCGACTTAGTACATGCATGCACGTTGTCATTGTTAAGAGGAGGAGATGAAACCGACACACAGAGGGGAGAGAGTGTGAAGACAGAGGGAGAAGGTGGCCACATACAAGCCAGGAGAGGGGCTCGGAGGAAACCATCCCTGCTGACACCTTGATCTCGGCTTCCAGCCTCTTATTGGAAGAAAATAAACTTCTGTCTTTTAAGCCCATGGTACTGCATATGGCAGTCCTGGCAAACTAAGATAACTAGTGAGCAGGGCTTAGGAGTTGGGCCACATCTTAAATTTTCAATGAAGTGAAATGCTATCAGCAGTAGCCCTAACCTCGCTTGGGTGAAGAAAACCACCATTTTTATTTTTACAGGTAGAAACCCAGCATTTGTGTCCCGAAATGTGGAGTATCAGAGTGTATTGCAATGTCTGCTCTTTCATGCTTTGTGTTGGGTGGCGTGAGAAAGAGGCCGCTGGGGAATCTGAATTTGCTTAAAGACCCCGTGAGCTGTGTAGACTTCCTGGATGTTTTCTCATTAGTAAAATGGGCTGATTAATGTGTCGTAAGATTGTTGTGAGAAATAAGTTAGCTAATGGCTGTGAAACTCTGCACCATGTAAAGGATAAGGCTTATATAAATGAAACTGTTACATAATAACGTGAGTCATTATTTCACATGGACCCTTGAGTTGAATGAAGAAGCTCAGTTCCTCTTCAGCATGTGATTAAACATTAGTATGGCTACTAAATTCCTTCATCTTTTCTTTAACTTTTTTTAAAAAATCAGGTTTAAGAAGATGATGGAGGGAATTCTCACATGGGCCAGTGGTTAAGAATCTGCCTTCCAATGCAGGGGATCCAGGTTTGATCCCTGGTCGGGGAAGTAAGATCCTACATGCCACAGGGCAACTAAGGCCACGCTCCACACCTACTGAGCCTATATGCTGCAACTAAGATATGATGCAGCCAAATAAAAATAAAGAGATAAATATGAAAATAAGATGATGAAAGGGTCCCCAGAAAGGTGAGATAAATGAGCTTTACAGCCTCACTCTGGATGAGCTGGGATCCCAGTGTCAGCATGGCCCACAGCAGTCACTTCCATTTGCGTTCAGAGATTGATATATGAGTTTATAGCTCATTCCAGTGGCAAAGAATCAAAGAGCCTGGCAGTTGGCCTCATAGTGACCTGTTTGTTTGTGTTCTATCATAATGAAGCCTCAAAAGTCATGGAGTTCTTCAATAGCGCTCCCTTCTCTTCCTCACCGCATGGTAGGGAAACATTTTAAAATAAGTTTATCAAAAAATATTTTAAAATGCAAAAGGACTCAACTTATACAAAAGTATGATCCCTAGAATTCTGTTACCTACCCTTTTAAGGTACCCTTTCCCCTTAAATTCTCAAGAAAGAGTCTTTCTTGGACTAAACTGAAAACTTCATCTGGGCAGTTTCCCGCTCTCTGCATTCCTGATGTTTGGGGCTATACACTTGATTTGTTGGGGGTGGGGGTACTGTCCCATGCTTTGCAGGAGGTTTATCAGTATCCCTAGCCTCTCCCTACCAGGTGCCAACCGTGGCAAGTCCCCGCCCCAATGTGTGACAGCCAAAAATGTCTTCAGACATCACCCAATGTTCAGGGGAAAACAGTGCCTGTACCTGAGGATCTTTGGTCTAGATCAGGGGAATGATGCTGGTGGAGTCTCAGAGAAGAACGTGAGAAGGAGATGCGCAGGCTGGGGCCAAGATGAAAACCAAGTCCATCTGCCCTTCAGTCCCCCACCCGCAGTCACTGCTGTCGTTGTTCTTTATTGCCTTACTCCTGGACTTGTCACATTAAGGAGGCAAGAAAAATGGGGAGCACGGATGACTATAGCATGGAGGGAGAGTGCTGACTTGGAAGAACTCTGTAAGAATGGGGGCCTCCAAGGGGAAGCCCAGTGTCTTAGAGAAGTAAGGGAACGGTTTCCACCATGTTGTTAGTCTTTACATGAAATCCTTGGAGCACGTCTTCCAGGTGGGTATTAACCTTCCCCCTTTCATAGCACAGTATTCACTGCTGCTCTTTGAAAGGCGATCAAACCAAACGTGCTCTGGAGAGCATAGACTATTGCTGTTGTTCAAATGCTCAGTCATGTCTGACTCTTTGTGACCCCATGGACTACAGCACACCAGGCTTCCCTGTCCTTGACCATCTCCCAGAGCTTGCTCAGACTCATGTCCATTGAGTCGATGATGCGAGCCAAGCATCTCATCCTCTGTCGTCCCCTTCTCCTCCTGCCTTCAATCTTTCCCAGCATCAGGGTCTTTTTCTAATGAGTCAGCTCTTTGCATCAGGTGGCCGAAGTGTCAGAGCTTTAGCTTCAGCATCAGTGCTTCCAGTAAATATTCAGGGTTGATTTCCTTTAGGATCCACTGGTTTGATCTTCTTGCTGTCCAAGGGATTCTCAAGAGTCTTCTCCGACACCACAGTTTGAAAGCATAGACTGTTAGGACATCCTAAGACTATAGGCCATCCAGCCACTTGCCTGCATTCACCAGTGAGCCCTAGGAGGGGCTATGGGACTTGTTTCCAGGCACCCAGATGATTGAACCAGGACCAGAACCAATCTCTCCCTTCCCCGGTCAGTGCTCTTTCCAGCATCTGCTGCTGCTTAAACCAGAGCCACATTTTCCCTCCAGTTCAGAACATCAGGAGATACTTTCCCTCCAGTTCAGAACACTGGGAGATACTCGGGTGCATACATCTTAACGAGGCTGCTTCTCTGCCATGTCTACATATGATGATTTTGTATCTGATTTGGTTTTAAACTTCTCAGTGAAAAGTCCTACACTTTTATCAGGACTAAGTCGAGGCTGTAGGACAGGGGCGTGTGCTTTTCTGTTATGCTCAGTGAAGGAAAGAAGAGCAGGCTTATCAGACTGGGGCTCCCTTTGCTGCCCCATTGCTTGACGTGGTTGACAGGGCCTCTCCAGGTCTGACCGGCTCTGTTTTGCCATCCTGTGACCATCTATCTTGTGCCTTTGTCCCTTTCATCCCCTCCGACTCCTACCCCCTTCCCTCCATCAGTCAAAGGAAAGTCTCTTTTCAGACACATTTCACATTGAATCTGCCCCTGGAGTATGTCCTTCCCACCTGATACCGACATATTGTTGTTCTTTGAGTTTCTGCATTAGTGTTTCCCAAAGTGTGCTCTATGGAACACCAGGTCAGAGGGACGCTCTCCGATGTGGTGTGTGCCGTGATGCGAGCGTGCCTATCTGCCTGCAGTCTCACTCTCTCGCAGAGTTCTATACGCGGTTGTGTAAGGAAGGCTTTAAGCAGAGTTATGGCACAGAGATGTCTTTGACTGCTTTAGCTTATGCTCTCTTAAACTTATTTGCCATCCCTATTAGTCAGCATTCTCCAGAGGAACAGAATCACTAGGGCATGTGTAGCTGTACGAGAGGAGACATTATGGGAGTTGATTTAGGTGGATATGATGGCCGAGAAATTCCACCATGTGTCGTCTGCAAGTCAGAGAACCAGGAAGGCTGGTGGTATCACTCAACCTGAGCCAATGGTGTGGGCCAGGGAGGGTAGGTGGGGTGGCTCCAGGTCTAAGTCCTGGAGTCTGAAGGTCTGAGAACCGGGAACTCGTGTCTGGGAGAAGAAGGCTGTCCCGACTCAATAAGAGAGAGAGAACTTTCCCTCGCTCTACCCTTTAGTTCTCTTCAAGGCTTCCAGTGGATTGGACGATGCCCATGTTGGTCAGGAGGAAGGAAACACTTAGTCTATTGACTCAAATGCTAATCTTCCAGAAACATCTTGGCACACCTACCCAGCAATAAAGGTTTACCGGCTATCTGGGCATCTCCTAACCTAGTCCAGTTGACACATAATACTAACCAGCACAAGATTTTTTTAAAAAATATAATACCTATTAGTCTTGGAAAAAAAACTAGTGTTTCTTAAAGTCTCCATGGGAAACATCATTTTATAGCAATCAGTTCAGTTCAGTTGCTCAGGCGTGTCTGACTCTTTGCAACCCCATGGACTCCCTGTCCATCACCAGCTCCTGGAGTTTACTCAAACTGACTGAGTGGGTGATTCCATCCAACCATCTCATCCTCTGTCATCCCCTTCCCCTCCCGCCTTCGATCTTTCCCAGCATCAGGATCTTTTCTAATGAGTCAGTTCTTCCCATCAGGTGGCCAAAGTATTGGAGTTTCAGCTTCAGCATCAGTCCTTCCAATGAATATTCAGAACCAATTTCCTTTAGGATGAACTGGTTGGATCTCCTGGCAGTCCAAGAGACTGTCAAGAGTCTTCCCCAACATCACAGTTCAAAAGCACAAAGAATTGATTTTATATCAATACGTTATAAATACTTATTTGGGAATCACTTATTTTAATTAATGACATGCTGCTGTAGACATTTCTATTTTGACTAAATTGCATTCTTTTAAGTGGTAAGATAGTCCAAGTAAAACCCTGAGCACATAGCCTGGCACATGATAGGTTCTCAATAAATGTGAGCTATTATTAGTAAAAAAAACCCAAAAAACCCACAGTTTTCTGTATCTCTATAATCCATTTCCCGCATCCTAAAATACATAAAACAGCATGAAGAGGGGACTACCCTGCAGGACACCTGAGTATGGGACTTTAGAAAGCACCTGGACAGAAAAAAAAAATGAATATTTTACAGACAGTAAAATTTTCATTTTCCATGCAAGGACTGTTGAAACATTATATATTAGAGCCTTGGAGGCGCTATGCTTGGAAAGCATTTTAATTCAAATTTATTTAATAAAAGTTTTGCTTAAAATTACATACCTCCTAGGTATGGGAGAATTGCTGCATTTTGGGCATTTGCCAAATTTTGAAGAGCACTTATTATTTACAATGCGTGTGTGCAGCAGTTCCCGAAAAACATGGCCTAGCATACAGGATGGACTAAAACGGCACACATTTGTTCCTGAAAATTAACAAGAAAATCATTTTTGGCTGATGAAAGCTCAGTAGAGCAAACACCAGATTGGTAACAGAAATGGAAATTAAGGGACGTTTGACTTGACTCCTTTCAGCCTCTTTCTATCCCCTCCCCCTTCAGAGAACCAGGCAGACCAGCCACCCTGGGCCCTAAGGACACTGGGTTTCTCTGCTGAAATATTTGCATTTTCAAAAGCTTAGATGGACAGACCAATGGACAGAGTATGAAAGAATGACATTTTTGATGATATTTTTGACGTGTACAGGAGTGTGTGTGTTAGTCTCTCAGTCATGTCTGACTCTTCGCAACCCCATGGATTATAGCCCTCCAGGTTCCTCTGTCCCTGGAATTCTCCAGACAAAAATACTAGACTGGGTAGCCATTCCCTTTTCCAGGGGATCTTCCTGACCCAGGGATCGAACCCAGGTTTCCTGCATTGTCGGCAGATTCTTTACCATCTGAGCCACCAGGAGAGGCAGTATTTGAAAGATGCCCTTTGGGTAAACTTGGAAAGCACTCCACTGCAGTGGTATTGACCACATACTGATGACTTGTCTGTGCACGGATGTGTCTCCCTTTGGGTCACATAAGCTTTTTGAAAGTAGGCCCTGCCTATTCATCTTGATGTCATACCCCCTAACCAGTGTCTGGCACACAGAAATGCTGAATACCTGACTTGCAGTAAAAACATACACACCGTGTATTCATAAGGCCTGACCCCCCATCCCAACAAAGCCGTGAATCTTAGCTGGTCAAACACAGGGCAGAAGAAAATGTGGCCTAAAGTTCAGAAGACCCAGATTTGAACCCTGTCAGTTATTTCCTGGCTCATTTTGGGTCAGTTGCTTCACTCTGAATCTCATTTTTCTCACCTGGCTAATACAGTGTCTTGCCTAAATGTGAACAAGGTACTTTTCAATACATATGTATATAAGTATTGTCAATAAATATTTGTCTGAGTGTGATCTAAAATAATTCAGCAACATACTTTATAGCCACTAAATCATACCATCATTCATTCATTTCAGAGGTTTGCTGGTGGGTACTATTTATTTATCAACTCAGATTTGGTCAGTGCTCATCACTGGTTAACTCTTTGTGTTGGAGTATATTTATTTAAACTTTTTATTGAAATATAGTTGACGTATAATGTGTTAGGTTCTGTTGTACAGAAAAGTGATTCAGTTATATGTACATATATATATTCCTTTAAAAAATTCTTTTATTGAAGTATAGTTGATTTATAATGTGCTAATTTCTGCTGTATAGCAAAGTGATTTGGCTATATATATATATATATATATATGCACATAATTGTTTGTCTATTTTATTCGTATCTGCCAGTCTCAAGCTCCTAACTTATCCCTGCCCCATGGTGTCAGAGTCTAAACACAGCCCACTGGCAGAAGCTGAAATGGAACTAAGGATTGGTCGTTAAGTTCCCATCAGTTCTTTGAACTTTGTTCTTTTCCCCCTGGCTACTGTTACTTGATGTGATAGTCTCCCTTGCCTTTTAGACAATTCATTTTCATTATATTGAATGAAGAATATTTCATATTCTTCATAAGTGAGTCAGAAAATTAAGACTGGTTGGAAAGGATGTTTTATTCTCTGTATCTGAAGCTCATGCTTTTGCTTGGTGAAGCTGAACATAGGCAGTCGTTTGGAGGATTATTATTGTGGTCCAGACAGCATGCCGTGGCTGACTGAGCAGTGGCCTGGGAGGTAAAGCATTGAGGATTAAACTGTCACTAAACAGATGCACTGATATAAACTGCATCACCTTATTGGGCCTCCATCTTTTCACTTATAAAGATCTTAGAAAAGAGTGTTTTCTAGTGACAACACTTATTCCCCAGTAATTGTGTCACAGAGGCAGTGTCTGGAGTAGCTGATGAATGAATTAGGGAATTAATGAAATATTGCTGAATCTGGGTTCTCTAGCAGACTTCAAACATAGAAAAAGGACCATCTTTCTTAATGTGAAAATGCTGTTATACCATGGTTATGATTATGTTAGAGGTCATATGACTTTGGTGTTCATCTCATAAAATGCCTTAGGAACCACAAAAATCAACACTCACTCTCATTAGTCAGTTAATTCTTTAAGGCCCTGCCCACAGCTACTAGAATCACCTAAACCAGCATGCTTTCCATGCATATATATTGTGCATTACACTGTAAATGGTGAAAACACGAACAGGACAACACTCTTTTCCCCATTGGCATTGATAGCCAATATGAAGTGACTTTGGACAAGCAACCAGGAAGAGTTTTATGACTCACAGGAACAAGACTTGCAGGATAAAAAAAAAAATTCTTGAGTCATTGAATTCAGTAATGTGCTTTGCTTATCAGAGTGCTGGATTAGACTTGCTGTTTTATGCCATGCTCACCGTCTTTTCCTTTGGCATCTAAGGAGAACATTATTGAAAAACAAATAGGAGTTATTTTGTGCGGTGTTTTCTGGTTTGTTTCTTTCACTATAAATGGATTTCATTTCTCTTGTACTCAGATAAAATAATGTTAATATACTTCTCTAAACAGTCTCCATTTTGGCAGGATTTCCTGTTCCAAAAATGCATTAGGGCAACCAAGAATTTTATTAATGCACCAATAATTCCTAGGGTGGTTTGGGGGCTCTATGTAGCTCTATGGAGAACGGCTATTACTTCAACTGTTCAAGGGTATCATGAACACTCAGGGATTTTGGAGCATAAAGACATTCACAGCTATAACTGATCCACTGAAGGAAATTTCATATGTAGAAATTTGGGTCATAGGATTTAACATACTTTCAAAAGGAAACATTAGAATACCCAACTTAAATTGGCTTAAATGCAATTAAGAAGGCTGAAGGCCGGGAAGTTCTAGAGCTGGTTAATCCAGAAGTTTAATGACATTCATTTGGGATCCAGATTTTCATCCTTTCACTCTGCCACCATGGGTGGATTGACATCTACCCCAATGATTGCAAGATGGGGGCAGAGATTCAGAAGACACCTGACAATGTCCGAGGCACGCCCACCCCCAGCAGAACTCTGCTCAGAGCTCCCTGTCCAGCACATCATGTTCATTCATAGATGAGTCACTGATAAGTAATGGCCCTGATTGCCTTCACTTAATCCGTATTCACGTAGTAGCACTTGCAAGGGTTTCATCTCCTTCAGCAGCACGATTCATACGCCTACTCACAATACCTTGAACAAAATTGAGGTTCTTTTAGAACTGAAAAAAAAGGAGATAATGGCTGTTGACAACAAGATCATCTGTCATGCTTGTCAAATAGCCGAACGAAATCCAGGAATGTTTATTTTTTGGAATTTTTGTGTCATATATTACTGGGAAATTACTTGGTTGTCATATGTTTTCTTGACTTAGATAGAGAGGCTCATTGTTAAAATGATTTAACTTTTCTGCTTTAGATCATATTTTTAGAATTCTTTTTCCTTTGTGTGATGTTTATTCAGATGAAAACTGTTTGAAGCACATGTACTTTTGATGTTTGTTACTTGAGCGTTGAGCTGTGCAATATCAAGAATAGAAAACAAAATGTGCCGGGTTGAAAATCTCACTGACTTACTGATGAATGCCGAACTTAGGGATACACGTGCCTTAGTCAGGGTGCTTCGGCGGACAGAGAATGGTGGAAATGGACATTGGTATCATTCAGTGTTGACTGTCCAGTGACCATAAAAGGCATTGTTTATAATCTCACCTAGATGTTTTCAGTGTGTGCTTCAAGAAATAATACAATTCTGAAGAGAGGCTTCTGAAATTCTGCTAACACTGTTTTTGAACTTAATTTCAAAGCATATCTTTAAAATTCATTGAAAACTATGGTAATTATCACACAAATGTGTCATATGTACAGTTTTAATATGTTGAAGACCATCAACTTGTGCTGTCAGTTAAATTATTTCAGGGGAAAAACCTTTTAGTAAAAACTTCACACATAGCAACACATAGTTGACTTTAGTATAAGCTGTTATTAATGACAGAAGTTGTAACTCTACACTAGCTCATTCTTTTTAATGTAGGTCGGCACATGTGCATGAAATGGCACAATTGCTGCTATCATCTAGGTTGTTGTTTTAGCCACTAAGTAGTGTCTTACTCTTTTGTGACCTCATGGACGTAGCCTGCCAGGCGCCTCCGTCCATGGGATTTTCCAGGCAAGAACACTGGAGTGGGTTGCCATTTCCTTTTCCAGGGGATCTTCCCGACCCAGGGATCGAACCTGTGTATCCTGCATTGGCAGGGGAGTTCTTTACCACTGAGCCACTGGAGAAGCCCACAGTGCATGCAAGTCTGGCTTAACTGAATGCCAGCAAAGGCCTAGGCAGCGTGTGGCATAGCCTATGCATGTGCCATTAAATTGTTATAACGTAGGATTTGGGGGCAGGAGGAGAAGGGGACGACCGAGGATGAGATAGCTGGATGGCATCATGGACTCGATGGACGCGAGTCTGAAGTGAACTCCGGGAGTGGGTGATGGACAGGGAGGTGCTGCGATTCATGAGGTCACAAACAGTTGGACACGACTGAGCAACTGAACTGAACTGGACTGAGAGGGCTCTGAGCATATTAAAGGTTTTGGGTATTTATCTTCTGGGTTTATGATGCATTTGCTTGCTAGGGCTTCTTTAAGAAAATAACATAGATATAATTGTGGCATAAATGGGCTTCCCTGGTGGCTCTGTGGTAAAAAAAAAAACCTGCCTGTGATGCAAGGAAGACCCAAGTTTGATTCCTGGGTCGGGAAGATCCCCTGGAGAAGGGAATGGCAGCCCACTCCAGTATTCTTGCTGAAGAATCCCGTGGACAGAGGAACCTGGCAGGCTACAGTGGCTGGGCTTGCAGAAAGTCAGACATGACTGACCAGCTAGCACACACAGATAACGCAAGTGAAAGAGGCTGTGTAGGGGGGCAGCAGTCCTTCTATGGGAGCAGCTGTGCCCCCCGCCCCATACCTCCAAAAACCATGATACGAAATCCCACAGGACAAAGCATCCAAAAGCATTTGGTGGAGGAAACCATCTTGGGGCTCAGATCTGGAGACAAGCTGCTTCAAAAAAAAAAAAGNGCATGGTAGGGAAACATTTTAAAATAAGTTTATCAAAAAATATTTTAAAATGCAAAAGGACTCAACTTATACAAAAGTATGATCCCTAGAATTCTGTTACCTACCCTTTTAAGGTACCCTTTCCCCTTAAATTCTCAAGAAAGAGTCTTTCTTGGACTAAACTGAAAACTTCATCTGGGCAGTTTCCCGCTCTCTGCATTCCTGATGTTTGGGGCTATACATTTGATTTGTTGGGGGTGGGGGTACTGTCCCATGCTTTGCAGGAGGTTTATCAGTATCCCTAGCCTCTCCCTACCAGGTGCCAACCGTGGCAAGTCCCCGCCCCAATGTGTGACAGCCAAAAATGTCTTCAGACATCACCCAATGTTCAGGGGAAAACAGTGCCTGTACCTGAGGATCTTTGGTCTAGATCAGGGGAATGATGCTGGTGGAGTCTCAGAGAAGAACGTGAGAAGGAGATGCGCAGGCTGGGGCCAAGATGAAAACCAAGTCCATCTGCCCTTCAGTCCCCCACCCGCAGTCACTGCTGTCGTTGTTCTTTATTGCCTTACTCCTGGACTTGTCACATTAAGGAGGCAAGAAAAATGGGGAGCACGGATGACTATAGCATGGAGGGAGAGTGCTGACTTGGAAGAACTCTGTAAGAATGGGGGCCTCCAAGGGGAAGCCCAGTGTCTTAGAGAAGTAAGGGAACGGTTTCCACCATGTTGTTAGTCTTTACATGAAATCCTTGGAGCACGTCTTCCAGGTGGGTATTAACCTTCCCCCTTTCATAGCACAGTATTCACTGCTGCTCTTTGAAAGGCGATCAAACCAAACGTGCTCTGGAGAGCATAGACTATTGCTGTTGTTCAAATGCTCAGTCATGTCTGACTCTTTGTGACCCCATGGACTACAGCACACCAGGCTTCCCTGTCCTTGACCATCTCCCAGAGCTTGCTCAGACTCATGTCCATTGAGTCGATGATGCGAGCCAAGCATCTCATCCTCTGTCGTCCCCTTCTCCTCCTGCCTTCAATCTTTCCCAGCATCAGGGTCTTTTTCTAATGAGTCAGCTCTTTGNGACTACAGCACACCAGGCTTCCCTGTCCTTGACCATCTCCCAGAGCTTGCTCAGACTCATGTCCATTGAGTCGATGATGCGAGCCAAGCATCTCATCCTCTGTCGTCCCCTTCTCCTCCTGCCTTCAATCTTTCCCAGCATCAGGGTCTTTTTCTAATGAGTCAGCTCTTTGCATCAGGTGGCCGAAGTGTCAGAGCTTTAGCTTCAGCATCAGTGCTTCCAGTAAATATTCAGGGTTGATTTCCTTTAGGATCCACTGGTTTGATCTTCTTGCTGTCCAAGGGATTCTCAAGAGTCTTCTCCGACACCACAGTTTGAAAGCATAGACTGTTAGGACATCCTAAGACTATAGGCCATCCAGCCACTTGCCTGCATTCACCAGTGAGCCCTAGGAGGGGCTATGGGACTTGTTTCCAGGCACCCAGATGGTTGAACCAGGACCAGAACCAATCTCTCCCTTCCCCGGTCAGTGCTCTTTCCAGCATCTGCTGCTGCTTAAACCAGAGCCACATTTTCCCTCCAGTTCAGAACATCAGGAGATACTTTCCCTCCAGTTCAGAACACTGGGAGATACTCGGGTGCATACATCTTAACGAGGCTGCTTCTCTGCCATGTCTACATATGATGATTTTGTATCTGATTTGGTTTTAAACTTCTCAGTGAAAAGTCCTACACTTTTATCAGGACTAAGTCGAGGCTGTAGGACAGGGGCGTGTGCTTTTCTGTTATGCTCAGTGAAGGAAAGAAGAGCAGGCTTATCAGACTGGGGCTCCCTTTGCTGCCCCATTGCTTGACGTGGTTGACAGGGCCTCTCCAGGTCTGACCGGCTCTGTTTTGCCATCCTGTGACCATCTATCTTGCGCCTTTGTCCCTTTCATCCCCTCCGACTCCTANTGTTATGCTCAGTGAAGGAAAGAAGAGCAGGCTTATCAGACTGGGGCTCCCTTTGCTGCCCCATTGCTTGACGTGGTTGACAGGGCCTCTCCAGGTCTGACCGGCTCTGTTTTGCCATCCTGTGACCATCTATCTTGTGCCTTTGTCCCTTTCATCCCCTCCGACTCCTACCCCCTTCCCTCCATCAGTCAAAGGAAAGTCTCTTTTCAGACACATTTCACATTGAATCTGCCCCTGGAGTATGTCCTTCCCACCTGATACCGACATATTGTTGTACTTTGAGTTTCTGCATTAGCGTTTCCCAAAGTGTGCTCTATGGAACACCAGGTCAGAGGGACGCTCTCCGATGTGGTGTGTGCCGTGACGCGAGCGTACCTGTCTGCCTGCAGTCTCACTCTCTTGCAGAGTTCTATACGCGGTTGTGTAAGGAAGGCTTTAAGTAGAGTTATGGCACAGAGATGTCTTTGACTGCTTTAGCTTATGCTCTCTTAAACTTATTTGCATCCCTATTAGTCAGCATTCTCCAGAGGAACAGAATCACTAGGGCATGTGTAGCTGTACGAGAGGAGATATCAGACTGGGGCTCCCTTTGCTGCCCCATTGCTTGACGTGGTTGACAGGGCCTCTCCAGGTCTGACCGGCTCTGTTTTGCCATCCTGTGACCATCTATCTTGCGCCTTTGTCCCTTTCATCCCCTCCGACTCCTACCCCCTTCCCTCCATCAGTCAAAGGAAAGTCTCCTTTCAAACACATTTCACATTGAATCTGCCCCTGGAGTATGTCCTTCCCACCTGATACCGACATATTGTTGTTCTTTGAGTTTCTGCATTAGTGTTTCCCAAAGTGTGCTCTATGGAACACCAGGTCAGAGGGACGCTCTCCGATGTGGTGTGTGCCGTGATGCGAGCGTGCCTATCTGCCTGCAGTCTCACTCTCTCGCAGAGTTCTATACGCGGTTGTGTAAGGAAGGCTTTAAGCAGAGTTATGGCACAGAGATGTCTTTGACTGCTTTAGCTTATGCTCTCTTAAACTTATTTGCCATCCCTATTAGTCAGCATTCTCCAGAGGAACAGAATCACTAGGGCATGTGTAGCTGTACGAGAGGAGACATTATGGGAGTTGATTTAGGTGGATATGATGGCCGAGAAATTCCACCATGTGTCGTCTGCAAGTCAGAGAACCAGGAAGGCTGGTGGTATCACTCAACCTGAGTCTAAAGATCTAAGAACTAGGGGAGCCAATGGTGTGGGCCAGGGAGGGTAGGTGGGGTGGCTCCAGGTCTAAGTCCTGGAGTCTGAAGGTCTGAGAACCGGGAACTTGTGTCTGGGAGAAGAAGGCTGTCCCGACTCAATAAGAGAGAGAGAACTTTCCCTCGCTCTACCCTTTAGTTCTCTTCAAGGCTTCCAGTGGATTGGACGATGCCCATGTTGGTCAGGAGGAAGGAAACACTTAGTCTATTGACTCAAATGCTAATCTTCCAGAAACATCCTGGCACACCCACCCAGCAATAAAGGTTTACCGGCTATCTGGGCATCTCCTAACCTAGTCCAGTTGACACATAATACTAACCAGCACAAGATTTTTTTTAAAAATATAATACCTACTAGTATTGGAAAAAAAAAAAACTAGTGTTTCTTAAAGTCTCCATGGGAAACATCATTTTATAGCAATCAGTTCAGTTCAGTTGCTCAGGCGTGTCTGACTCTTTGCGACGCCATGGACTGCAGCATACCAGGCCTCCCTGTCCATCACCAACTCCTGGAGTTTACTCAAACTGACTGAGTGGGTGATGCCATCCAACCATCTCATCCTCTGTCATCCCCTTCCCCTCCTGCCTTCAATCTTTCCCAGCATCAGGATCTTTTCTAATGAGTCAGTTCTTCCCATCAGGTGGCCAAAGTATTGGAGTTTCAGCTTCAGCATCAGTCCTTCCAATGACTATTCAGAACCAATTTCCTTTAGGATGAACTGGTTGGATCTCCTGGCAGTCCAAGAGACTGTCAAGAGTCTTCCCCAACATCACAGTTCAAAAGCACAAAGAATTGATTTTATATTAATACGTTATAAATACTTATTTGGGAATCACTTATTTTAATTAATGACATGCTGCTGTAGACATTTCTATTTTGACTAAATTGCATTCTTTTAAGTGGTAAGATAGTCCAAGTAAAACCCTGAGCACATAGCCTGGCACATGATAGGTTCTCAATAAATGTGAGCTATTATTAGTAAAAAAAACCCAAAAAACCCACAGTTTTCTGTATCTCTATAATCCATTTCCCGCATCCTAAAATACATAAAACAGCATGAAGAGGGGACTACCCTGCAGGACACCTGAGTATGGGACTTTAGAAAGCACCTGGACAGAAAAAAAAATGAATATTTTACAGACAGTAAAATTTTCATTTTCCATGCAAGGACTGTTGAAACATTATATATTAGAGCCTTGGAGGCGCTATGCTTGGAAAGCATTTTAATTCAAATTTATTTAATAAAAGTTTTGCTTAAAATTACATACCTCCTAGGTATGGGAGAATTGCTGCATTTTGGGCATTTGCCAAATTTTGAAGAGCACTTATTATTTACAATGCGTGTGTGCAGCAGTTCCCGAAAAACATGGCCTAGCATACAGGATGGACTAAAACGGCACACATTTGTTCCTGAAAATTAACAAGAAAATCATTTTTGGCTGATGAAAGCTCAGTAGAGCAAACACCAGATTGGTAACAGAAATGGAAATTAAGGGACGTTTGACTTGACTCCTTTCAGCCTCTTTCTATCCCCTCCCCCTTCAGAGAACCAGGCAGACCAGCCACCCTGGGCCCTAAGGACACTGGGTTTCTCTGCTGAAATATTTGCATTTTCAAAAGCTTAGATGGACAGACCAATGGACAGAGTATGAAAGAATGACATTTTTGATGATATTTTTGACGTGTACAGGAGTGTGTCTGTTAGTCTCTCAGTCATGTCTGACTCTTCGCAACCCCATGGATTATAGCCCTCCAGGTTCCTCTGTCCCTGGAATTCTCCAGACAAAAATACTAGACTGGGTAGCCATTCCCTTTTCCAGGGGATCTTCCTGACCCAGGGATCGAACCCAGGTTTCCTGCATTGTCGGCAGATTCTTTACCATCTGAGCCACCAGGAGAGGCAGTATTTGAAAGATGCCCTTTGGGTAAACTTGGAAAGCACTCCACTGCAGTGGTATTGACCACATACTGATGACTTGTCTGTGCACGGATGTGTCTCCCTTTGGGTCACATAAGCTTTTTGAAAGTAGGCCCTGCCTATTCATCTTGATGTCATACCCCCTAACCAGTGTCTGGCACACAGAAATGCTGAATACCTGACTTGCAGTAAAAACATACACACCGTGTATTCATAAGGCCTGACCCCCCATCCCAACAAAGCCGTGAATCTTAGCTGGTCAAACACAGGGCAGAAGAAAATGTGGCCTAAAGTTCAGAAGACCCAGATTTGAACCCTGTCAGTTATTTCCTGGCTCATTTTGGGTCAGTTGCTTCACTCTGAATCTCATTTTTCTCACCTGGCTAATACAGTGTCTTGCCTAAATGTGAACAAGGTACTTTTCAATACATATGTATATAAGTATTGTCAATAAATATTTGTCTGAGTGTGATCTAAAATAATTCAGCAACATACTTTATAGCCACTAAATCATACCATCATTCATTCATTTCAGAGGTTTGCTGGTGGGTACTATTTATTTATCAACTCAGATTTGGTCAGTGCTCATCACTGGTTAACTCTTTGTGTTGGAGTATATTTATTTAAACTTTTTATTGAAATATAGTTGACGTATAATGTGTTAGGTTCTGTTGTACAGAAAAGTGATTCAGTTATATGTACATATATATATTCCTTTAAAAAATTCTTTTATTGAAGTATAGTTGATTTATAATGTGCTAATTTCTGCTGTATAGCAAAGTGATTTGGCTATATATATATATATATATATGCACATAATTGTTTGTCTATTTTATTCGTATCTGCCAGTCTCAAGCTCCTAACTTATCCCTGCCCCATGGTGTCAGAGTCTAAACACAGCCCACTGGCAGAAGCTGAAATGGAACTAAGGATTGGTCGTTAAGTTCCCATCAGTTCTTTGAACTTTGTTCTTTTCCCCCTGGCTACTGTTACTTGATGTGATAGTCTCCCTTGCCTTTTAGATAATTCATTTTCATTATATTGAATGAAGAATATTTCATATTCTTCATAAGTGAGTCAGAAAATTAAGACTGGTTGGAAAGGATGTTTTATTCTCTGTATCTGAAGCTCATGCTTTTGCTTGGTGAAGCTGAACATAGGCAGTCGTTTGGAGGATTATTATTGTGGTCCAGACAGCATGCCGTGGCTGACTGAGCAGTGGCCTGGGAGGTAAAGCATTGAGGATTAAACTGTCACTAAACAGATGCACTGATATAAACTGCATCACCTTATTGGGCCTCCATCTTTTCACTTATAAAGATCTTAGAAAAGAGTGTTTTCTAGTGACAACACTTATTCCCCAGTAATTGTGTCACAGAGGCAGTGTCTGGAGTAGCTGATGAATGAATTAGGGAATTAATGAAATATTGCTGAATCTGGGTTCTCTAGCAGACTTCAAACATAGAAAAAGGACCATCTTTCTTAATGTGAAAATGCTGTTATACCATGGTTATGATTATGTTAGAGGTCATATGACTTTGGTGTTCATCTCATAAAATGCCTTAGGAACCACAAAAATCAACACTCACTCTCATTAGTCAGTTAATTCTTTAAGGCCCTGCCCACAGCTACTAGAATCACCTAAACCAGCATGCTTTCCATGCATATATATTGTGCATTACACTGTAAATGGTGAAAACACGAACAGGACAACACTCTTTTCCCCATTGGCATTGATAGCCAATATGAAGTGACTTTGGACAAGCAACCAGGAAGAGTTTTATGACTCACAGGAACAAGACTTGCAGGATAAAAAAAAAAATTCTTGAGTCATTGAATTCAGTAATGTGCTTTGCTTATCAGAGTGCTGGATTAGACTTGCTGTTTTGTGCCATGCTCACCGTCTTTTCCTTTGGCGTCTAAGGAGAACATTATTGAAAAACAAATAGGAGTTATTTTGTGCGGTGTTTTCTGGTTTGTTTCTTTCACTATAAATGGATTTCATTTCTCTTGTACTCAGATAAAATAATGTTAATATACTTCTCTAAACAGTCTCCATTTTGGCAGGATTTCCTGTTCCAAAAATGCATTAGGGCAACCAAGAATTTTATTAATGCACCAATAATTCCTAGGGTGGTTTGGGGGCTCTATGTAGCTCTATGGAGAACGGCTATTACTTCAACTGTTCAAGGGTATCATGAACACTCAGGGATTTTGGAGCATAAAGACATTCACAGCTATAACTGATCCACTGAAGGAAATTTCATATGTAGAAATTTGGGTCATAGGATTTAACATACTTTCAAAAGGAAACATTAGAATACCCAACTTAAATTGGCTTAAATGCAATTAAGAAGGCTGAAGGCCGGGAAGTTCTAGAGCTGGTTAATCCAGAAGTTTAATGACATTCATTTGGGATCCAGATTTTCATCCTTTCACTCTGCCACCATGGGTGGATTGACATCTACCCCAATGATTGCAAGATGGGGGCAGAGATTCAGAAGACACCTGACAATGTCCGAGGCACGCCCACCCCCAGCAGAACTCTGCTCAGAGCTCCCTGTCCAGCACATCATGTTCATTCATAGATGAGTCACTGATAAGTAATGGCCCTGATTGCCTTCACTTAATCCGTATTCACGTAGTAGCACTTGCAAGGGTTTCATCTCCTTCAGCAGCACGATTCATACGCCTACTCACAATACCTTGAACAAAATTGAGGTTCTTTTAGAACTGAAAAAAAAGGAGATAATGGCTGTTGACAACAAGATCATCTGTCATGCTTGTCAAATAGCCGAACGAAATCCAGGAATGTTTATTTTTTGGAATTTTTGTGTCATATATTACTGGGAAATTACTTGGTTGTCATATGTTTCTTGACTTAGATAGAGAGGCTCATTGTTAAAATGATTTAACTTTTCTGCTTTAGATCATATTTTTAGAATTCTTTTTCCTTTGTGTGATGTTTATTCAGATGAAAACTGTTTGAAGCACATGTACTTTTGGTGTTTGTTACTTGAGCGTTGAGCTGTGCAATATCAAGAATAGAAAACAAAATGTGCTGGGTTGAGAATCTCACTGACTTACTGATGAATGCCGAACTTAGGGATACACGTGCCTTAGTCAGGGTGCTTCGGCGGACAGAGAATGGTGGAAATGGACATTGGTATCATTCAGTGTTGACTGTCCAGTGACCATAAAAGGCATTGTTTATAATCTCACCTAGATGTTTTCAGTGTGTGCTTCAAGAAATAATACAATTCTGAAGAGAGGCTTCTGAAATTCTGCTAACACTGTTTTTGAACTTAATTTCAAAGCATATCTTTAAAATTCATTGAAAACTATGGTAATTATCACACAAATGTGTCATATGTACAGTTTTAATATGTTGAAGACCATCAACTTGTGCTGTCAGTTAAATTATTTCAGGGGAAAAACCTTTTAGTAAAAGACTTCACACATAGCAACACATAGTTGACTTTAGTATAAGCTGTTATTAATGACAGAAGTTGTAACTCTACACTAGCTCATTCTTTTTAATGTAGGTCGGCACATGTGCATGAAATGGCACAATTGCTGCTATCATCTAGGTTGTTGTTTTAGCCACTAAGTAGTGTCTTACTCTTTTGTGACCTCATGGACGTAGCCTGCCAGGCGCCTCCGTCCATGGGATTTTCCAGGCAAGAACACTGGAGTGGGTTGCCATTTCCTTCTCCAGGGGATCTTCCCGACCCAGGGATCGAACCTGTGTATCCTGCATTGGCAGGGGAGTTCTTTACCACTGAGCCACTGGAGAAGCCCACAGTGCATGCAAGTCTGGCTTAACTGAATGCCAGCAAAGGCCTAGGCAGCGTGTGGCATAGCCTATGCATGTGCCATTAAATTGTTATAACGTAGGATTTGGGGGCAGGAGGAGAAGGGGACGACCGAGGATGAGATAGCTGGATGGCATCATGGACTCGATGGACGCGAGTCTGAAGTGAACTCCGGGAGTGGGTGATGGACAGGGAGGTGCTGCGATTCATGAGGTCACAAACAGTTGGACACGACTGAGCAACTGAACTGAACTGGACTGAGAGGGCTCTGAGCATATTAAAGGTTTTGGGTATTTATCTTCTGGGTTTATGATGCATTTGCTTGCTAGGGCTTCTTTAAGAAAATAACATAGATATAATTGTGGCATAAATGGGCTTCCCTGGTGGCTCTGTGGTAAAAAAAAAAACCTGCCTGTGATGCAAGGAAGACCCAAGTTTGATTCCTGGGTCGGGAAGATCCCCTGGAGAAGGGAATGGCAGCCCACTCCAGTATTCTTGCTGAAGAATCCCGTGGACAGAGGAACCTGGCAGGCTACAGTGGCTGGGCTTGCAGAAAGTCAGACATGACTGACCAGCTAGCACACACAGATAACGCAAGTGAAAGAGGCTGTGTAGGGGGGCAGCAGTCCTTCTATGGGAGCAGCTGTGCCCCCCGCCCCATACCTCCAAAAACCATGATACGAAATCCCACAGGACAAAGCATCCAAAAGCATTTGGTGGAGGAAACCATCTTGGGGCTCAGATCTGGAGACAAGCTGCTTCAAAAAAAAAAAAGNTCATGTGAAGAGTTGACTCATTGGAAAAGACTCTGATGCTGGGAGGGATTGGGGGCAGGAGGAGAAGGGGACTACCGAGGATGAGATGGCTGGATGGCATCACGGACTCGATGGACGTGAGTCTGAGTGAACTCCGAGAGATGGTGATGAACAGGGAGGCCTGGCGTGCTGCGATTCATGGGGTCGCAGAGAGTCGGACACGACTGAGCGACTGAACTGAACTGAACTGAACTGAACTGACAGACTATACAATCCATGGAATTCTCCAGGCCAGAGTACTGCAGTGGGTAGCCTTTCCCTTCTCCAAGGGATCTTCCCAACCAGGGATCGCACCCAGGTTTCCCACATTGCAGATGGATTCTTTACTGTCTGAGCCACTAGGGAAACTCAGACAACTATGAATAATAGTTTTGCCAACTTGTGACATTTTTACCATGTTGCTGTAGCAGTGTTTTTGTTACCCTATTCTTTGATAGTCATTTAACTTCAGTAGTTTTGCATATGTATAAATTTTTATGAATCATTGATAGTTTGTATATTTCTCATATATGAACTGGTTTTTTTTTTTTTTTTGGAGAGAAAAAGATAGGGAGAAAACATAACAAAATGGTCCATGGAAAACTGAGAGTATGTTTTGATTTTTCTCCCTAGATTTAAGGAAAACATGCAATATCTACATATCTTAATTCAGTCTGATTCCAAATGTGCTATTTTGTCATTTTCAAGACCTTTTTTTCCCTCTCAGAAAGTCTTATTTGTGCCCTCTAGTGGTAGATGCACACAGTTTTTTTGGAATAAGTCAGGGAAAACTGACTTATTTTTCTTTCAGTGTATAATGATTCAGCATCTGCATAACTAAGTAATAGCGAGGATCCACACACAGAGAAAAATCTCATGTGACTGAGTTTGATGTATTTTCAAAATGCATCAAAGTTATATATGGGAAAAATAAATCCACCATTTATCTAGCTAGAGAAAGTTCTTAGATCACAAAAGTCTATTTACTCATGATTTTTATGGTCCATTTGTTCAGCAAATGCCACGATTCTTTGAGAAGTAAGCACATTTTCCACAAATGCATTTTCTCTTTTTAGAATCCACTTTACGAAAACTCTTCTAAAATGCTGCATTAATCCATAACCTGTTTCTTCTTCTTTTTTTTTATTTTTATTGATGAGTATCCTTAAAGAGCTGCACAAAAAAGAAACTGTCTTGTTTAATGTGGCAAGAATTGACCCTGTTAGAAAATACCCACCAGGAACTAGATTCTGGCCTGATAGCTGCAGTGCACTTCTCCTGGACAGATGCCTAGTTCTTCATCCTCTTCCTGAAACTCCAGTGTCTCCATTTGAAACATCCATTTTCTTATATGACCAAAGTCGATTGGTCCAGGAATGGTCTCTTTATGCAAACCTAGCTGACTAGAATCTTCTCCTGGGTTTTTTGGCACCAGAACTTGAGAAAGAGGTTAAGTCTGTTTCTAGTATAGAAGGGCCTACCACGTAGAGAAAATGTTGGTGACTGTGTTTATTGCTAGATTTCAGTACAGAAGATGAATCAAAGACAGGAAAAAAAAAAAGTCTTGCTCACATTTCTGCTCCGAGTTTCTGCTTGTGCTGAGATCCAGCCATCTGCCTTCCCCGTAACTCTGCATGTTGTTGTATTGGTCTGTGTTTTTTGTTTGTTTGTTTGTTTGTTTTTTATGTTGTTTAATTCATCCTTGGATTTCTGTAATACAATCAACTCTTACTTCACTTAGGTGATTTTAAGTTTAGTTTCTATCACTTTCCACGAGAGTAATATGATAATGCTATAGGGTATAGTGTCCATTTTTGTGTTCAGATTTTCTTATAACCTAATTTATACAGGGGGCATTGAGAAGGAAATTGAGTTTCTGTGAAAGTGGCAGAAAATTGTGACCTTTTGCTTATTCACTATGGGGGTTTATCAAGTCTAGTTTCTATTCCATCAGCCTTAGTTAGAGGCAGTCTATCTCTTTTTAAAAGTATTCCTACTTTTTCACTCTCCCTTACCAAGACTACATAATACTAAATTACAGGCAGACTAGAGTCCATTCATAGCAAAGTGTTACTTCTTCCAGGTAATTTTTTAGCCTTCTATTTCTTAGATAAAGGAAAGATAAAGTTTGAAGTAATTTTTGAACACACATTATGTAANGAAGAGTTGACTCATTGGAAAAGACTCTGATGCTGGGAGGGATTGGGGGCAGGAGGAGAAGGGGACTACCTAGGATGGGATGGCTGGATGGCATCACGGACTCGATGGACGTGAGTCTGAGTGAACTCCGAGAGATGGTGATGAACAGGGAGGCCTGGCGTGCTGCGATTCATGGGGTCGCAGAGAGTCGGACACGACTGAGCGACTGAACTGAACTGAACTGAACTGAACTGACAGACTATACAATCCATGGAATTCTCCAGGCCAGAGTACTGCAGTGGGTAGCCTTTCCCTTCTCCAAGGGATCTTCCCAACCAGGGATCGCACCCAGGTTTCCCACATTGCAGATGGATTCTTTACTGTCTGAGCCACTAGGGAAACTCAGACAACTATGAATAATAGTTTTGCCAACTTGTGACATTTTTACCATGTTGCTGTAGCAGTGTTTTTGTTACCCTATTCTTTGATAGTCATTTAACTTCAGTAGTTTTGCATATGTATAAATTTTTATGAATCATTGATAGTTTGTATATTTCTCATATATGAATTTTTTTTTTTTTTTTTTTTTTTTTTGGAGAGAAAAAGATAGGGAGAAAACATAACAAAATGGTCCATGGAAAACTGAGAGTATGTTTTGATTTTTCTCCCTAGATTTAAGGAAAACATGCAATATCTACATATCTTAATTCAGTCTGATTCCAAATGTGCTATTTTGTCATTTTCAAGACCTTTTTTTCCCTCTCAGAAAGTCTTATTTGTGCCCTCTAGTGGTAGATGCACACAGTTTTTTTGGAATAAGTCAGGGAAAACTGACTTATTTTTCTTTCAGTGTATAATGATTCAGCATCTGCATAACTAAGTAATAGCGAGGATCCACACACAGAGAAAAATCTCATGTGACTGAGTTTGATGTATTTTCAAAATGCATCAAAGTTATATATGGGAAAAATAAATCCACCATTTATCTAGCTAGAGAAAGTTCTTAGATCACAAAAGTCTATTTACTCATGATTTTTATGGTCCATTTGTTCAGCAAATGCCACGATTCTTTGAGAAGTAAGCACATTTTCCACAAATGCATTTTCTCTTTTTAGAATCCACTTTACGAAAACTCTTCTAAAATGCTGCATTAATCCATAACCTGTTTCTTCTTCTTTTTTTTTTTTTTTATTGATGAGTATCCTTAAAGAGCTGCACAAAAAAGAAACTGTCTTGTTTAATGTGGCAAGAATTGACCCTGTTAGAAAATACCCACCAGGAACTAGATTCTGGCCTGATAGCTGCAGTGCACTTCTCCTGGACAGATGCCTAGTTCTTCATCCTCTTCCTGAAACTCCAGTGTCTCCATTTGAAACATCCATTTTCTTATGTGACCAAAGTCGATTGGTCCAGGAGTGGTCTCTTTATGCAAACCTAGCTGACTAGAATCTTCTCCTGGGTTTTTTGGCACCAGAACTTGAGAAAGAGGTTAAGTCTGTTTCTAGTATAGAAGGGCCTACCACATAGAGAAAATGTTGGTGACTGTGTTTATTGCTAGATTTCAGTACAGAAGATGAATCAAAGACAGGAAAAAAAAAAAGTCTTGCTCACATTTCTGCTCCGAGTTTCTGCTTGTGCTGAGATCCAGCCATCTGCCTTCCCCGTAACTCTGCATGTTGTTGTATTGGTCTGTGTTTTTTGTTTGTTTGTTTGTTTGTTTTTTATGTTGTTTAATTCATCCTTGGATTTCTGTAATACAATCAACTCTTACTTCACTTAGGTAAATCTGATTTTAAGTTTAGTTTCTATCACTTTCCACGAGAGTAATATGATAATGCTATAGGGTATAGTGTCCATTTTTGTGTTCAGATTTTCTTATAACCTAATTTATACAGGGGGCATTGAGAAGGAAATTGAGTTTCTGTGAAAGTGGCAGAAAATTGTGACCTTTTGCTTATTCACTATGGGGGTTTATCAAGTCTAGTTTCTATTCCATCAGCCTTAGTTAGAGGCAGTCTATCTCTTTTTAAAAGTATTCCTACTTTTTCACTCTCCCTTACCAAGACTACATAATACTAAATTACAGGCAGACTAGAGTCCATTCATAGCAAAGTGTTACTTCTTCCAGGTAATTTTTTAGCCTTCTATTTCTTAGATAAAGGAAAGATAAAGTTTGAAGTAATTTTTGAACACACATTATGTAAAGTATGGAAACTTATTAGTGAGCTGAGGCCATACTGCTTGATTTTGAAATGACCCAACACCCAACTTTGTGTCTAGTACAGAGCAGAGCACTGATAAGTTTTGGTGAACTACAGAGCAGTATTTATCGAGTATTACTTGCCAGATGCTGGGCAATCATTTTATTTGTATTAAGCTTTAATTTTTACAGTAACACTTCCAGGTCTCCATTAATACCTCCACTATAAATGAGCAATGTTGGAGAGTTTTCCCAGCTCTGGTTCCAGATATTTCTACCGTGTTTTCCTCCAAAGCACCAAGTGTGGCTGAGTGATCAGTTTCGACGGGTCTTGGGGAGTTTGACCTAAAGCTGTCACAATTAAGTTGATGTTGCTTTAAGACATGTATATAATCAGATTTCCGTGAAAATTTCACTCCACTAAGTTAAAATGAGACAGTTACAATAGAGTGAAACCATTATGTGAATTAGACACTCTTGAAAGATAAGCCATGCTTACCAGATTTGAAGGATACTGCTTCTTGCCTGGAGAATCCCAGGGATGGGGGAGCCTGGTGGGCTGCCGTCTATGGGGTCACACAGAGTCAGACACGACTGACGCAACTTAGCAGCGGCAGCAGCTATGTGATGACTGTACTATTCCTTCCCCCAATCAAGACATTTTCAGAGTGAAATGAGGCTATTATTAACTATTGCAGGACAGTAAACAAAAAATGGGATGTATGCAGAAGCGAAGTGAAAGTCGCTCTGTCGTGTCCAACTCTTTGCGACCCCCTGGACTATAGAGTCCATGGGATTCTCCAGGCCAGAATACTGGAGTGGGTAGCCTTTCTCTTCTTCAGGGGATCTTCCCAACCCAGGGATGGAACCCAGGTCTCCCGCATTGCAGGTGGATTCTTTACCAGCTGAGCCACACATCACCCTACAAACTTGGGATGTTGACAGTCCATTACAAGTGGGATTGACCAAACTTAAGTCCATTCATTCCCCCAAACTCATTTACTATTTAAAAATACTGGAGTCCAGTCTTATCCAGACACATCAAGCATACGTACATCAACTTTAATTGCATATTATTTTTTATGATGAAGCAATCCACGATCTAGACATCTATACGGTGTCTCCAGATTTTCTTGCTCAAATATTTTTTTTGTTTGTTTATACAGAATATGTCTCTAGAGGATAAGATTGCAGATAATTCATAAAAGTAGAAAGCACTATTTGGTCATTACTTTTGGATTTGGGGGTTCACTGGTGGCTCAGACAGTAAAGAATCTGCCTGTAATGCAGAAGACCCACGTTTGATCCCTAAGTCTGAAAGATCCCCTGGAGAAGGAAATGGCAACCCATTCCAGTATTCTTGCCTGGCGAATCCATGGACAGAGGAGCCTGGCAGCCCACAGCCCATGGGGTCGCAAAGGGTTGGACATGACTGAATAACTAATACTTTCACTTTTGGACTTTAGCCCTTGTCAATTGTCTTGATTTAATTGATAAGAGAGACAGATGCCTGAGAAGAAGCTGCTTCAACATAAATGCATTGTGTACGCTGGAAAAATCAAGTTTATGGAAGAGCCCCAGACAGACAGCAGGTGTCCAAGGAGTGATTGTGTAGCTGGGTAAGTGCACAGTGAACCAGGACACAAGACCACCTCAAACTTTGCAAGGTTTGGAACTGACCTCATTGCCATTTCTAAAATGTAATGGGCAGAGTAGCCATTTATAACAGGCAGAGTGGCCTAGTTTCAGACTCTTATCCTTGTGGTAAATTTTCTGGCTGTTTGCCTGAGAAATCTAACATCTCAGCTTTTAGCCTCACCTCGATCAAGTGTCTAGAGCTGGTCCCTTAGCCAAGTATGGGAGGCAGGAAGGGAGTGGTTTGGAAGCATTAATTTACTTTTATATGGAATAAGCCAAATGCAAATGAGTTAATTAACAACCATGGAGAAGGACATGTTACTCTTTTTTTTTTTTTACCCAGATTTTTCTATTTTGGCTAATGGGACAGTAAGTTTTCTTGTTAGTATCGGTCATTGTTACTTTAGATTGTTTCATGTGGTCAAGCCTGTGGACTTACTTTGTCAATCTGAGCTCTTTCTTTCTCAAAATTTATTTATTTCATCTGTGGGCTGCTTTATAGCTAGGCTTGCTGCCTATGTTGATCCTAGGAAAACTAATTCTTCCAGCAGGACCATTCTGGTTGCTATAGTGCTTTTTTGCAATTAAAGCTTTTTGAATAAGATGACCCATTTTCAAAGCAAGGCTGTGGGTGTATTGGAGCTAATTATTTTCTACAGATTTTGTTGTTGTTAATCCAGGAGGCAGATTAGTACAACAGCCACGAGCTCAAACTTGTAATGAAAACTACCTGAGTTCAGCCTTCAGCTCTCAGTGTGACCTTGGACCTGTTATTTGAACTTTCTGTGCCTCAATTTTCTCGTCTGTAAAATAGGGATAATAATGATAGTAACTGGAGTAGGAAATGGCAGCCCACTCCACTATTCTTGCATGGAAAATTCCATGGACAGAGGAACCTGGTGGGCTACAGTCCACGGAGTTGTAAAGAGCTGGACATGACTGAGTGACTGAGCACAATAATGGTAATAATAGTATCTACTTCCTAGGGTTGCTGGGAGCATTGCAGAACCTAAAGCACATACAGCGATTAATATAGTATTTGAAGTCTGAGAAATACCACTTACTAGCATTTGCATTCCAGATATGAATAATATTTTTATTAGGATGCAAAATACTATAAAGTGTTTAAGTTTAAAACCTATCATTGGATAAAAAGTTCTGGGTCATATTATGATATATTTCACTTTTGAGATCTTGGTTCTTTTGGAGAACACAATTCTCCAAAGCAAACACATTGCTACTGCTGCTGCTAAGTCACTTCAGTCGTGTCCGACTCTGTGTGACCCCATAGACGGCAGCCCACCAGGCTCCCCCATCCCGGGGATTCTCCAGGCAAGAATACTGGAGTGGGTTGCCATTCCCTTCTCCAATGCATGAAAGAGAAAAGTCAAAGTGAAGTTGCTCAGTCTGTCCGACTGTTAGCGACCCCATGGACTGCAGCCCACCAGGCTACTCCGTCCATTGGATTTCCAGGCAAGAGTACTGGGGTGGGGTGCCATTGCCTTCCCCGAGCAAACACATAAACACATGTAAAATAAGAGAAAAGAATTATAGCCAAAGTCTTATTTAAAGACCCCCTGGAATTGAGGTTTGAAACCCACATGTAGGAAAGTACTATTTACAGGCACTTTTCCAAATATCATAGACTCTGTTACAGAGCTGCCCTCCAGAGTCCTGGTATTTTATTCATTTTTAACTCTTTCATGGTACTTGTAATAAGAACAGCCAGTTAAAGGAATTCTAAAGAAAATTCAGAATATAGCTCAGAAAAAAGTTTCCATGTCATTGCTTTCTTGCAATGCAGTATCTGTCCACATAGCATGTGGAACAAAATGTGGTTGAGCTTTTTCACTGCGCGAGTGGACTTCATTTTATTTTATTTTACTTTTATTTATTTTTTGGCCACGTCTTGAAGCATGCGGGATCTTAGTTACCTGACCAGGGACTGAACACATGCCCCTTGCAGTGGAAGCACAGTCTTAACCCCTGGGCTGCCAGGGAAGTCCCTGGACTTCCTCTTAGAGATAACTGGACAGCAGATCTCAGCTGGGTCAGATGAAAGCAAAGATTCTAAGAAGAGACAATTGTCACATTTTTCTAGAGTGCATGGAAATAGTTTCTAGGAATTTTGTTCCGTGATTTTCTCACTCAGGCACACTTGACCTGAGGGTACACTGAAGAGGTTTGAATTGAATTTAATATGTCCAGGAGACATTCGTGCCAACAGAGATTTTTTTCTTTCACTTAACGTTAAAATTCTTAAGCAACTTTGTAAAATGATAATACAAAGCATTAATTTTGAGTCCCTCCATCTCAGATGCCATTTCCATCATTAGGAAGGAGCATTCATGACTTCATGTTGCCGAGTTTCAGCTTGGCGCCTCCAACAGCCACTATCGATTAGCCCAACTTGTCATTGGAGAGGAAATTTCTTTGCCGGGTTATGCTGTTACTGGGTTTCCACAACTGCTACACAAGTGATGAAGACTATTAACTTTGACATGTGCAAAGGCATAAGTCCTAAGACAGGTTAGATAATACTTGAGGCCCATAATTACTTTAATTAAGGAGTTCCATAGGAGTATATTGGAGAAGGAAATGGCACCCCACTCCAGTACTCTTGCCTGGAGAATCCCATGGGACAGAGAAGCCTGGCGGGCTACAGTCTATGGGGTCGCAAAGAGTCGGACACAACTGAGCCATATACCTGTGCCAATGCATGTGCGCTTAATCTCTCAGTCGTGTCCAGCTGTTTGTGACTCCCTGGACTGTACTCCAGCCAGGCTTTTCTGTCCGTGGGATTTTCCTAGCAAGAATACAGGAGTGGGTTGCCATTTCCTCCTCCAGAGCCTGTGCCAGTGAGAAGATTTCCATCCACTGGACCTGATGACCGGAGGTGGCCGATACATGCCTGTCACTCTCTGAGCATGCTCAGGAAAAGCTCACAGCAGAACTTCTTGATAATGCAAAGCACCTGCATTTTTTGGATGAGATGTTTGTCTTCCTGCAGTCACTGCTGTGTCTTACTTGTCTGTGTTTGATACTCAAGGTGTAGCCTGGTGCCTTGTTCAGGACCTACAGACAATACGTGTGCTTAAATGTAATAAACACCTCATCAGGAGAGGAAAGATGACAACATAAATGGAATTTTTGTTCAAACCAAAATTTTTGGTTTTGTTTTTTGATGCTTCAGACATTTGCTTACTACGTGTGTGTTTCAGAAAGAGATTAAGGAAAGCAGAGTGTATGTTTTCCCATAGTAGATAGTAAGGAAACATGTAAAAAGTACATTCCACTGTTCATGGGCAAGGCTGGCCTATGCTCATGATGTGGGTGTGAACCTCCTCCTGCTGAAACCAGAGGCTGATGCTGCTATATGACAGAAGTTAAAAACATGCTTCTAATGAATCCAGATGAGACTGTTAACTAATTAATCCTGCTGCGTTTATGTCAGTTGTCAGCTAATAATTAGTAGATTAAAGATGGTGGGACTGTTTTAACTAGATTCTCAATCTAGAGAATCATGATATATAGATTAGCATGAATGTTCTTCTCTTTCTTTGCAAAATTCTATCTTCTCAATTCCTGTTTATATATAACTTTCTTAGTTTATATATTATTCTCTACACTAGTCTTTTATTATATATTTAATCTTCTAGAGTATATGTGAGTATATATATGTCCCCATAATATATATATTTCTATAAAACATGCACACANTTGTCAGCTAATAATTAGTAGATTAAAGATGGTGGGACTGTTTTAACTAGATTCTCAATCTAGAGAATCATGATATATAGATTAGCATGAATGTTCTTCTCTTTCTTTGCAAAATTCTATCTTCTCAATTCCTGTTTATATATAACTTTCTTAGTTTATATATTATTCTCTACACTAGTCTTTTATTATATATTTAATCTTCTAGAGTATATGTGAGTATATATATGTCCCCATAATATATATATTTCTATAAAACATGCACACAAGGATACATATATACAAATATTATAGAAAATTGATTGGCATGATCTAAATTAGAGTCCATTTAATAAGACTTTCATAAAAGTGATTATTATGCCTTAACATATAAACAACAATACATATGTACATATGCACACCCATACACGTATATATTTCTATACAAATTTGTTTCATTAGGAGAAGCAATCCCAAACTAGCCATATTATTCTAAATCTTGAATAGTAACTATGAATAAAGAACTATTTGGAATGGTTTGACAGATTAAAAGCACTACAGATTTAGAAGCACAAATAAAACGGATTATTTTAAAATCACGCTTCCATTAAAATATTATCGGGCTGCACTCGTGGGAAATTGTTGAAAAATAATTGTGTCGAGGGTATAAAATAATGGTCAGTGATTCATTTCAATGTAATTGCAGGAGATGGGATAGAAAGGCCTTCTGTTTTGATGGTTCTGATAGCAGATGTTTCAGAGCTCCCTGCTGGCTGTGTTTTCAGGGATAAATGCAACTGTTCAAATGGAAATGTATTTAGGTCAACAAAACACCTGAAAGTCTTTTTAACAGTTCTCCCAAATGGTTCATTGGTCACTTTTAGATTTAAATAAAGGGTAAGTAATGTGATCTGTAGCCCAAAATAAACCCTCTTAGGAGACAGGAAACTATTTGTGACTTTTAAATAACGAACTCCTTGTGCATTGACATCTGTCTGTCTGTCATCTGCTTCTTTAATTGGGACCTCAGAGAGAAATAATCACACCTTGACTTTTACATCCATATGTGAAAAAACTGTCTTAGCAAGGTCCTTCCTCTATCCACTGCTCTATCTATCTAATGTATCATCATCTGTCACATGCATCTATGTATCATCTGTCCAGTTTATCTCAGAGAAGGCAATGGCACCCCACTCCAGTACTCTTGCCTGGAAAATCCCATGGACAGAGGAGCCTGGTGGGCTGCAGTCTGTGGGGTCGCGAAGAGTCGAACATGACTGAGTGACTTCCCTTTCACTTTTCACTTTCCTGCATTGGAGAAGGAAACGGCACCCCACTCCAGTGTTCTTGCCTGGAGAATCCCAGGGGCGGGGGAGCCTGGTGGGCTGC
>SJYX01022916.1:95346-132935 GCA_006410675.1 Oreotragus oreotragus
GGGCGGGGGAGCCTGGTGGGCTGCCATCTCTGGGGTCGCACAGAGTCGGACACGACTGAAGCAACTTAGCAGCAGCAGCAGCAGCAGCAACATGAAATGTTGTGTGTGTTTATGATTTAAATTTACAAGACTAGTTATTGTCCGATGGATTTTTGGGTTTTGCGTGTTATGTGTTTTATGCCTCGCCATGTTGTGTCTCTCTTCTGAGTACTATTCTAAAATGGGCTTCCGGTATATTCTACTATTCAGCCGCTACTATTGTAATGATTTTGAGAATAGGACCCTGGGGGCGAATTCCAACTCCCCATTGTCACATAAAAGGTCAAGGAAAGTGTTGTCATCTGTGTCCCGGATGAGATTTTTGAGAATATCTCTGGGATATATATATTTAGGAGGGAGCTTGCTGTGTCTTAAGGCAAACAAATTCTTAATTTCACAAATCCTGCCAGTCTGAATCCTGAATGGCTACACTATGTTATGTCCACACATACATATGAGTTCTTGACTTCTGATAGCTTTACTAACAGGTGATAATATCAGTGTTTCCAAATTCTGTCATTTTGATGGATCTCATGTGTTGTTTCATTACTTTCCATTGCTATAAATTGTGTTTCTGTGTTTACCAGTGAGCTTGAGCATTTAGCTCTATCCTCAGTACTGGGAGAAATACAAGATGTGGGATGTAATTTAACTGAGCTTACAACATATTTGAAGATCATAAACATAATGTAATAACAAAGTAGCGATCTATGGCCTTAAATACTGTAGGACTTTGGAGAATGGGATTAATCTGTGTTGTAATGTTTGAGGCTTCCTGTAGACAGTGGGATCTAGATATTACAGTGGTTTTGAGATTACAGGCCAGGTGAGTGAGATTGAGAGGATGAGAGTGAGTTGAGCATGTGTCTGGGAAGGTGAGGGGCCCAGACTGGGAACAGTGAAAATGAAACATCTCTTGCATTCCACTGAAATGCCTTCTTGTGATTAATCAGGGGATTGTGATCCTGGCTAATAATGAAAGTTGGATAGAAATGTCCTAATTTTATTTATTAAACACTTTGTGGCTGAAAAGACTCAGAGGAACAAAATCTCAGTCCATTCTCAAGGAGCTTCGGTCTTGGGAGGAGATGGTCTGGCAGACAGTAGTGGAGACAGGGCAGGCAGGAGGGGTCAGAGCAGGCTTCCCAGAGGAAGGGATGCCTAAATGCTTCTAGGAGGACAGCGAATTAGCAAAGCAAAGAGGACAGGGGGAGAGAGGGTGTGAGGAAAGAAAATGCTTGAGGCAGAAGTAACAGCTGGAAAGAGAGCCTGCACTTCAGGGACTGACACCCGTGATGTAGCTAGAGCAGAAAGTTCAGGTTTGTTCATTTAGCTTAGTTACACCATTGTGTTTGACTATTTTGCAACCCCATGACTATAGCCTTCTAGGTTCCTCTGTCCATGGGATTTCCAAAGCAAGAATACTGCAGTGAGTTGCCGTTTCCTTCTCCAGAGGATCTTCCCGAAGCAGGGATGGAACCCGCGTCTCCTGCACTACAGGCGCATTCTTTGCCATCTGACCCACCTGCGAAGCCCAGAGTACAAGGTTCAGTTCAGTTCAGTTCAGTTCATTTCAGTCGTTCAGTCATATCTGACTCTTTGCGACCCCATGAATCCCAGCACGCCAGGCCTCCCTGTTCATCACCATCTCCCAGAGTTCATTCAGACTCACGTCCATCGAGTCCGTGATGCCATCCAGCCATCTCATCCTCTGTCGTCCCCTTCTCCTCCTGCCCCCAATCCCTCCCAGCATCAGTCTTCTCCAATGAGTCAACTCTTCTCATGAGGTGGCCAAAGTACTGGAGTTTCAGCTTTAGCATCATTCCTTCCAAAGAAATCCCAGGGCTGATCTCCTTCAGAATGGACTGGCTGGATCTCCTTGCAGTCCAAGGGACTACCAGGTTAGGGGGTGGAAAAAGGAAAGGGGTGGAAATACCTGGAGATCAGGCAGTGAAAGGAATGCAATAGCTCACTAAGGTGTTTGGAATTGATCTTGAACAGGGCAGTGAATGAAGAGGGAGTGTCTAGCGGTAAGCCAGAGGCATGTGACAAGAGTGGGGACAGGTTGTAAAATCAGGTTCTGAAGACTTTACTGTAAAACATGAACGAGGCAGTCCAGCAGCAGTGAGGAATCTTGCGTGAGAGACAGCTGGAGCTGCAGCACAGAGCCCAGATATTCCCGGAGAGAAGAGTGGGTGTGATATAAAGATACGAAGTGGACACTTGAGACAGATGTGTCAGGATAAAAGAAAGGAAAGTGCATCTATCCATTTCCCTAATTCAGTTAACACTCTTACAACTAATGCTTTGGATTCCTTGCTTCATTATTTATTGGTTTAGGGGTTTTTCTCTTGCTCTTCAACTGACAGCAATTCTGCTATTTCATTTTGCTCAACTTTGTAAGGCAAGTGTAGAGAAAAAGAGAGCCAGCCAGGCAGTCAGGGAAGAAAAGGAAATTTATTAGAGGGAAAAGAGAGGGTGACTGGCCCTTAAGGAGAACCAGCGTTCTCCCTTTCTGACTGAGTCCTTCTTATATCCCGGGGGATGGTCATGTAGCCCAAGGGTGGTCTTGCAGCTTTGAGAAGATAAGCGCCAGTGAGATAACAGGATGCCATTTGGGCAATTTGGTCAATCTCACAGATCACTGTGATTTTATTCTTTGTTTGCAAGGTCGACCTAGGGAGCCACCTTATCAATGAGGCCCCATGTGGGCCCTATGAAACTTGATCTGCCTTCCTGAGTTTAGGTAACACGATTCCCTATTGCAATCTTGAAGGTGTGTTTGGACTTGTGTCCCTGTCTTTGCGGGAGGGCTGGATTTGATGCGGACCCCAGTCACATCTTTCTTAAGGATATGCTGGCCACTGTCATCTTGGTAGGAGGGGGCTAAGACGGAGGGGCTAGAACTGCAGCCAATGTGAGGTGGGGTCTCCCCTCTGTTCAGGAGCCATCCCTGCTCTGCCGGGACAGAGTCTTTCCCGAGTTGCTGGAGCAGAAGCCCATAGGGTCGGGACTGAGCTGACCCCCTCCCCCTTAAGTGCATGCTTTTCCTGTCCCAGCACTGGGCTGCTTCCCCCAGAGTAGGGGCGGGGGGTGGTGGTGAAGCAAGGGGGGCCCTTGCTCGTGTCAGCTGCAGACAGAGGTTTGAGCTGTCTCCTCCACACTGCCTGTCAGGTGCCAGCAATCGTGACCCTCTCTCATGGGACACAGTCTCAGGTCCAAGTCTCCCTTGTCCCTCAGAGCTGGCCACTGCCCCCTCCCCAGAAGCCTCTGCGTCCTCTGGCCTGCTGTGGAGCAGCTGGGGCCACGTGGACGCTTGGCTCGGTGGACGGTGTGGGCTGACTGCTGTCAGGGTTCTGGACTTCCCTGGTGTGCTCCTCGCGTAAGTGTCAGTGGTGGCCGCTTCTGCCCCACCCAGATGCCACTCCAGCTTTCCCCAGACCCCCTCGTAGTCCCAGCCACGCCCCGGCCAGCCTGGGGACTCGTCTTGTCTGTAGGATCCCAGGACTGGGACACCCCAGCTGCGGCTGGAGCTGCTCGCTCCCCAGGGCGGGTCTCTGCCCAGGTAACCTTCCTTCCTCTCTGATTCCTCTCCAGGACCATAGATCCTGACCTGATGGATTTTCCTCCCCCTCCTCCCTGACTACTTGTGGATGTTGTTTAAAGCCTCGGGTGTTCAGGAGTCTTTCTGCCAGTCTCCAGTTCCTTTTCAGTGAGAATGGAGATATATTTTTGATGTGCTCACGGAGGGGAGTGAATTCTGAGTTCTCCTACAGTGCCATCTTGATCAGTTTCCTAGAGGTTTTATATTAACCTGTTTCACCTTCATGCTACGACATCAGGTTGTTGAAAAGGAAAATTAGACTATAAATATTTATTGAACTACTGTTACATGTATTAAACTATACTATACTATGCAAAATCTGTTCTACAAAGAAGCAGTTCAGATCCATTTAATAATTTTCTGTCCTAGAAAGTAAGACTAAACAAGAAAATAGTCTTTCAAATGTCTATTGCCTGCATTGGGGCTTCCCAGACAGCACGAGTGGTAAAGAATCTGCCTGCCAATGCAGGAGACTCAAGAGACGTGGGTTCGATCCCTGTGTTGGGACGAACTCCTGGAGGAAGGCATGGCAGCCCACTCTAGCATTCTGGCCTGAAAAATCCCATGGACAGAAGAGCCTGGGAGGCTACAGCCGTGGGGTCTCAAAGAGTTGGACACGTCTGAGCCGCCCGCGCGCGCATGTGCACATACACACACACACACTGCCTTTACTGGGTAAAAGGGCCAGCTTTTTTGTCTTGACATCCAGCAGTTTTCTGGAGAGAAGATTCACAAAGCCAAAATGGCTAGAGTCCATTGGCTGATGGATACACACAGACATCAGCAGTTACCACGCACCAGCATTTTCTTTCTAACTCTACTAATTAGAGGACTAGTTTTCACACATCTGTAAATAAAGCACTTTCTTACTCATTGGGATGTACTGCTATGATTATAAATATTAATGCATAGCAGGATGTTGACAATGACTATCTGTAGGTTGAGGAATTATGAATGATTTTCTTATAGTTTTCCAAGTTTTCTAATGTTTTTTACTAGGAGTATAAAATATTTTTGTAATTTAAATACACACTTAATAAGAAAAGTCAATAAAGCTTTCCAATTAGGCAAAAAAAAAAAAAAAAAAAGCCTAATTGGCTAATGAATTGGAGAACTTATTTGACAACCTTAGCAAAATAAATTATTATTAAGAATAAAATTTCTAGGTTTCTGTTAGTAACAAAGTGGGGATAGTTTGATCAAGTTTACACATAATATGATGATATCTGAGGGCTTAGTTTACCGAAAGAAGGAGTCAATAGTTTAATTTTTTTAAGTGATAAAACAGTAGTAATATCTTGTGGAAATACATGATTATTATATTCTATTTCGTATTATGGGAATTAAAATAAATTATTATTAAGAATAAAATTTCTAGGTTTCTGTTAGTAACAAAGTGGGGATAGTTTGATCAAGTTTACACATAATATGATGATATCTGAGGGCTTAGTTTACCGAAAGAAGGAGTCAATAGTTTAATTTTTTTAAGTGATAAAACAGTAGTAATATCTTGTGGAAATACATGATTATTATATTCTATTTCGTATTATGGGAATTTCATGTAGTTTGCTGAACTTTATGAACTTAACCCGGAGAAACTGAAGCATGTTCTAAATACTGAAGTAATAAAATAGTATTTCTAAGAGCAAAGGGTAAAAAAATGATTATTTGTGAGTATGAAGGAAAAAGAGGCTAAAAATAACATTGTTATTTACAACCATAAGCTTTTAAAACACTTTTAACTGGAGGATAACTGCGTTACAATATTGTGCTAGTTTCTGCCGTTCATCAGCATCACCACAGCTACACATACGTCCCCTCCCTCTTGAACTTCCCTTGGTTGCTGAAAAATTTTTGTTCTCTCTTAAAAACACAGAAAATGGAGCAAAAACAAACGGGCTTGAGAGAAAGCTAGCGATAGTAGAAAATAATAAAAAGAAAAATACTGGAAATCTCAAATTGGTACAAGCAAGATATGAGCTAGCTCTCCAGCTCATGTAAGAGAAGAGAAAAAAAAAATCTGTCCAGAGAATTGAACAGATGACTGCTACAAAATGTTTCTAGATCTGATTCCCTGCTGGTGTATTCTAAGCATAAGAGGAATTCTGCTTTCCCTTTTGTTTCAAATCTCTAACTTCAGCAAGTGCCAAAAAAAAAAAAAAAAAAAGCTATTAGTATAGAAAGTCGGCCTTTTCTTCTCTAACTTAATAGCTAGATGTTCCATAATCTTGCTTTTTCTGTAACGCAACTGCAATATGGCAACACTCAACATTCCTCCTTTCTTGAGAGTATAATTATCTCCATTTTGGTGGTCAAAATTAATGTCCTTTAAAAAAAGAAAAACATTTTCCCTTCTATAAATTACATTTTCCTATACCATCTTTTGTCCCAGATCCACACTTCATAGTCTCACAGTCATTTTTCCAGGTTTCTGCTAGCAACCTAGTTAGTACTTTCAAATAGGACAGCTTTTTAACTTTTAGTGATTTTTAATTAGTATCACTGTCTATTCTTCTGTCCCTTTATAATGCATGCCTTGTTCCCTAGAACTTATCTGAGGCCAAATAGTTATATTTCTTGCCATTTTCATGTCTCCATTCTTTCTTATTCCTGCCCCAATGCTCATCAATGGATTGTGGAGAATATGGCTTGAGGGTGTCTTTTGTGTTATCACTCAATTGTGTCTGACTCTCTGGGAATCCATGGATCACCAGGCTCCTCAGTCCCTGGAATCCTCCAGGCACGAATATACTGAAGTGGTTAGCCATTTCCTTCTCCAGGGGATCTTTTCCACCCAGGGATTGAGCCCAGGTCTCCTGCATTGCAGGCAGATTCTGTACCATCTGAGCCACAAGGGAAGCCCAGAGTGCCTTTTATCTTGCATTCTGGCGAAGGCTTGAATTTTCTTCTGTGGCAGTATTTTCATTAACTAAGTTCACTTGTTGTGTTTTTCTAGGGCCAAAACACTTCCACTTTAAAATATTTAATTCACACACATTATTTTTATTTTTGTTTCATGCTTATTACATGTATAAGTTTGTAGAAATTAAAAAAAAATAAATCAAACACTGCAAGCCTCACCATATGAAGAACTTAAAATATGGGCTGGTGGACTAAGACTTGGCTAAAATCCCTTAAAAACAGATGACATAAGCTACATATAATGCAAAAAAAAAAAACCTCTTTTAAAGATGTACAGCAATATGAAAATAGAAAAGTAATGGGGATCATGGGCCCTATCTAGGGAATTTGGAAGCTTCATATTATTTTAATTTGGAAAATCAAGCAAAGCTTTGATCATCTGGGTATTAAAATTTTAGTTTATTACTATATCTATTGTGTCCATCACTTGATGTTCTGAATGATAGCATCTCTTGAGAAAAATCAATTTTTATTTAATCTTTTCCCCTGGGCTAAGTTCCTATATAAGCAACATTATATGCATTTAAATTCATTGCGCTGATGCTTTTCCCTAATGTCTTATTCTTAGGCACAAGTTTGTTTTGTAGCTTCATTCAATTATTGATTAGCTTTGCATTTTCCTCCTACCACCTTTGTCATTTTACTCAGCAAAGTACTTAAGAAAAAAGGTAGCTTCTTCTCAATCTAGTTGCAGACATGGTCGGCTGCATATGACCTAGAAAATGCTGTTGCAGAACCTGATTTTATGACCTTCAACAAGTTCTTTAATCTTTTTCTGCCTTGGTTTCAGCGTTACTACTGATAAGCTACTTGAAACGGAAGTGTCATCTTAGTAAGTTTGTTCTCACCAGGCTCTGTCTGTCTACAGCTATCCAGCTACCTATCATCTATCTATGTAGCTCTATCATCTTTTCCTCCTCCTCCTCATTCTCCTCTTCCTTCTTCTTCATCATCATCTCTATATATAGTTTTCTGTAAGTGCTATATTCCTTAGACCCAAATCACAATTAATTTGATTACTTGGGGCGTGAGGCATTCTGGGTAAGTAATTTACTGGGTGATTCAGCATCATTTGATGAACGGGAGGATGAGCTTCACAGTCAGGCAGCCTAAGTTCAAACACACGCCACCTCTATGAACTTGAGCAATTTAAATTTTCTTCTTAGCTCCTGTGACATTGCAGTGACTCTCAGAGTTATTTGAGGGGTCAAATGCATTAATAAATATGAAACAGTTAAAAGAGAACTTGGAACTTTGAAGTCTTTAACCAATATTTGCCATTGTTATTGAAAATATTTATTTCAAAAGTAATTTTCATAATCTTTCAAAAAAAAAAAATACAAACCCAAAAAAGTTCACTTCCCTGCCAGAGTATTTGCAATCTAGGGGATCTAACTAGATCTTTCTAGTTCATCAAAATGCTTATAAAAAGTTGTGTTTTGATTTTCAGCAATGTAAGGCAGTATGCAGTATGAGCTTTGTCTCTCAATCGTGTCTACCTCTTTGAGACCCTTTCTTTGGACCATTGCCCACCAGGCTCCTCTGTCCATGGGACTCTCCAGGCAAGAATACTGGAGCGGGTTGCCATTTCCTACTCCTGGGAATCTTCCTGACCCAGGGATTGAACCCAGGTCTCCTGTGTCTCCTGCATTGCAGGCGGATTCTTTACCCGCTGAGCCATCAGGGAAGCCCAGCAGTGTAAAATGCAACCAAATAATCAAAACTCATAAAGACTGGAAAATATCCAAGAGTTTAGTGGTAAGGTAGAAACTAGAAATCTTATAGGGAAGTCTCTTAAGAGGTAAAGAGGATTTTTTCCAGTGGACATGTGGAAAGACATATATATGTCTTTCTCACATACATATACAGTGAGATACTCCTATTATCATCGTTTTCTGTAACAGAGGAAAAAGTGCAGGAAGGCAAATGAGATTTAGGGGGTTGTTGTCAGCAAAGTGTGGGATGAAGGGTTAAGGTACAAGCTGAAAGTCTGAGGGTTGGGGCAGGGTTGGGATGTGATAAGAGTTTCAAGAAAATGAAGTTGGAAGAGCTATAATGGGGAGGAGGAGAGAATGGCAAATAAGACCAGAAGTCCTGCTACCAATATATGGATTGGATATAAAAATAACAGCCTGACATACAACTGGGAAACTAGAAAATTCCGAAATATGTAGAAGTCATCAGTGTGTTGGATGACATTTTGCTTGGGTGAGCTTGAGAATAAATTAAGTTGCTTTTTAATCAGTTGCTTTTAAAAGCAAAAACAGCCCAGGAGAACAGAATTCATGACTCTAATACAGCCTGAGGATTGGTAGCAATTACAGGCAATATTTCAGTCGTTAATGACTTCTCATTTCTCATTTTGTTTTGGCCAATTTACATTTGATTGTATTTGATTGAAACATGACTTTTAAATGACAAAAAAGATTCCCATGGCAAAACACAATTTTATTAGACCCTCTAAGACAAGCTAGGATAATTCTGTTTGTATACGACATCAAGAATTTGATGTTTCAGTGCCTTTAAACTCAAAACGATTAGGAGCTTGAGGATATTCACACTCTATTAGCTGTGTTTTGAACCCACCAGATAAAGCAAAAGTGTTCCATTAGATTCTCAGTCTGAATTCAAAGACATCCTCTCCAATCTTATGGAAGTATTTGAGTATGTACAATTTATACACTTAAGAATATGTTCAGGGTAAAATACAAGGATGTATTAATTAAGATAAGTTTCTGCCTGAATACTCAACACTCTGTAGTTGCAGCAACAAAATATGATTACAAATTAAAACTGAGTTTTAAAAACGTTCTTGGGAAATAAGGTTCTGAGGATTAACATTTTTTCTGTACTTATTTATCATTATTAGTAGAAAATAATGAATCAAAATAGGGCCTTTTTTTTTTTTTAAAAAAAAAAGGTGATTACTGGCAGAGAGAATTTTCTGGTAAATAGAAAAAAATCTGTTAGATATTCATGTCTTCTTGAGAAGGATTGTTGGGGGAGACTGGTGAAGGGATCGTGGAGCAAAAGGAGACTTCTCCAGCACCAGTATTTTGGATTGTCCCATGACCAGATTTTCCATCCCTGGGCAATGCATCACAGTAGCATCCCAGGTCTGTGAAAGGTGTATTTTCTCTTCATGAAGTGGGTGAAACCCATCTGTGAGAGCGGGTGGCAGACAAGCACATTAGCATGGGCGTGAGACCTCCCAGACAGGTGTCTGAGGCAGAACAATTTTAGAAAAGAGTTCCCATGGAGGCTGAGGATTTGGAATCTGATTCCTTTAAACCATCAATGCCTGAATACCTTGGAAAGTGCTGACATTATGCTCTGGGGAACACATTCCCTAATTTATTTTTATTTTATTAAAAAAATTTATTGGTGTATAGTTGATTGACCCACATACCAATTCAGGAGACACAAGAGATGAGGGTTCAGTTCGTGGATCGGAAAGATCCTCTGGGGAAGGAAATGGCAACCCCCTCCAGTATTCTTGCCTGAGGAATCCCCATGGACAGAGGAGCCTGGCGGGCTACAGTCCACGGGGCCACAGAGAGTCTGACATGACTCAGCGATTGAACACCCACACATACATGGGTGACTGACAATGTAGTGTTACTTTCAGGTGTACAACAAAGTGATTCACTCGTACGTATACGTGTGTCTCTTTTTTCCCCCCAAATTTCCTTCCTGATTAGATTGTAACATAATCTTTAGCAGAGTTCCATGTGCTATACAGCAGATCCTTGTGGGTTATCCATTTTAAATATAGCAGTGTGTACATGTCCATCCCAAACTCCCTAACCATCCCTTCCTTCACCTTTCTTCACTGGTAGCCAACAATTTGTTCTCTAAATCTGTGAATCAATCTGTTTCTGTCTTGTAAATTAAAAAAATGATGTAAATGCACCATTTTTATTCCCTTCAAGATCAATCTAATTTTCAATCCCAAATCGTGATTATTTATTTAATTATTTTAGCTAGCTGATGGTTGAAGTTTCAGTGTTCTGTTTGGCATGGACCAGGTTTCTATCTCAGTCCAAGGTAAATGAGCCTACAGCCAGTTATACAAAGTGAAGTAAATCATAAAGAGAAAAAAAAATTTGTATATTAACACATATGTAGTGAAAAATTTGGCTTAAAGCTCAACATTCAGAAAATTAAGATCATGGCATCCGATCCCATCACTTCATGGGAAATAGATGGGGAAACAGTGGAAACAGTGTCAGACTAGTTTTTTGGGCTCCAAAATCACTGCAGATGGTGACTGCAGCCATGAAATTAGAAGACGCTTACTCCTTGGAAGAAAAGTTATGACCAACCTAGATAGCATATTCAAAAGCAGAGATATCACTTTGCCAACTAAGTTCCCTCTAGTCAAGGCTATGGTTTTTCCAGTAGTCATGTATGGATGTGAAAGTTGGACTGTGAAGAAGGCTGAGCGCCGAAGAATTGATGCTTTTGAACTGTGGTGTTGGAGAAGACTCTTGAGAGTCCCTTGGACTGCAAGGAGATCCAACCAGTCCATTCTGAAGGAGGTCAGCCCTGGGATTTCTTTGGAAGGAATGATGCTAAAGCTGAAACTCCAGTACTTTGGCCACCTCATGAGAAGAGTTGACTCATTGGAAAAGACTCTGATCCTGGGAGGGACTGGGGGCAGGAGGAGAAGGGGACGACAGAGGATGAGATGGCTGGCTGGCATCACTGACTCGATGGACGTGAGTCTGAGTGAACTCCGGGAGTTGGTGAGTGAACTCTGGCATGCTGCGATTCACGGGGACGCAAACAGTCGGACACGACCAAGTGACTGAACTGAACTGAACTGATGGAATCTCGAAAAATGGTACCAATGGACCTGTTTACAGGGCGGCAGCAGAGATGCAGACATGGAGAACAGACTTGTGGGCGTAGTGCGGGAAGGAGAGGGTGGGATGAATGGAGAGAGTAGCATTGAAATACATACATTACTATGTGTAAAATAGATGGTGTGAATTTGCTCTGCAACAGGGATCTCCAAAGCGGTGCTTTGTGACCACCTAGAGGGTGCCTGGAGAATCCCAGGGACGGGGGAGCCTGGTGGGCTGCCGTCTATGGGGTCACACACAGTCGGACACGACTGAAGTGACTTAGCAGCAGCAGCAGAGGGTGATATGGGAAGGGAGATGGGAGGTTCAAGGAGGGGACATATGCACCACCTATGACTGATTGAGGCTGATGTATGGCAGAAACCAACACAACATTTTAAATAATTATCCTCTGATTAAAAAAAAAAAAAAAGCAGCTGTTCCCACAGGCATATGAACTGCAGCATGGCGGCCGTGTTGTCAGGGACATTTCCCGGTCTTTTCTTCAGGGTCTGTTTCTTGCAGAAGGTAGCCTAGGTAGTAACCATTTCCCATCTTATTCTTTAGCAGTAGGAGCAGTCTGCGTTTTGAAGACATTTGATCTAAAATAGTTTTATTCTCTGTGGCCTCGGTCTTAACTCTAACATCGTCATCTCCTGTGTCTGCCTCTGCAGAGATGGGGCGCGTGGGTCAAGACCCTTGCCTCCTGGTCTTGACACACTTCTGTCAGTGGCTCGCAAACATGGCTGCAAACTGGTACTAGCCATTGGGTGTTTTCTTTTTTTTTAATTGGAAGATAATTGCTTTACAGGGTTACAGATGTCCATTGGCAGATGAATGGATTAGAAGTTATGGTATGCATACACAATGTAACATTACTTAGGTACCGGATTTTACCAAACAGTAAGATGATTGTGAATCAGTAGGGTTGGGAATGGATCTAGATATGTGTATTCTGAAAAAGCTCCACAGGTAATTCTGACTAAAAACTTTAGGGAGACTCAGTGTAGACTAGTGATACATCCACAATTGAATTCTAATTAAGATACTCTGGGTGGGGTGGGGGCTTCCCAGGTGGCGCTAGTGGTAAAGAACCTGCTTGCCAATGCTGGAGACATAAGAGATGCAGGTTCAATCCCTGGGTTGGGAAGATGCCTTAGAGTAGGAAATGGCAACCCAGTCCAGTGTTCTTGCCTGGGGAATCCCATGGACAGAAGAACCTGGCGGGCTACAGTCGTGGGGTTGCAAACAGTCAGACATGACTGAAGCAACTTAACATGTGTGTTGGGCAGTAAATGATCTCCAGGGGTCTTTGTGACTTGAGGAGGGGTTCATGTTCTTCTCCGCCTCTTCTAGGACAAAGCTGCCAGTGTCCTACCCCTGAAGCCTGTTCCCATGCCACAGGGGGGCAAGTGAGGAGAGAGGGATGAAGAGAAACCCTGGTCTAGGTTCCTAATGAACATGGTACTCAGACCAGACAGGAACATCCTGTCTTCCATTTCCATTATACCAGCAAATCCAATTTTTACAGTATATTGTCCAGCACTCAGTGGAGAGCCATGGCTTGTAAATGTGACTCGGATTCTTGCAATTAGTAAGTGAAAAATAGTTGTCTTTGGATCTGTTCATGCTGCTGATTGAACTTGTGTATGAAAGTCAATCAAAATAATTTTATGCCATGGAATGTCATGTGTGTACATGCTCAAGTTGCTTCAGTAGTGTCTGACTCTTTGTGACTCCATGGACTATTGCCTGCCAGGCTTCTCTGTCCATGGGATTCTCCAAGCAAGAATACTGGACTGGGTTGCCATGCCTTCCTCCAGGGGATCTTCCCGACCCAGGGATCGAACCGGCATCTACTGCATTGTAGCCGTATTCTTCACTGCTGAGCCACTGGGGAAGCCCATAGAATTCAGATCCTGCTCTAAATAGGTGTCAGTGAAGGTATAGCTAAATGTCTGATCTTTCCGTAAAATTGTGGTCTATTTTTGTAAGCCTGTGAGAACTATATCTTCTAACGTCTTGTGTTCCAAGTCTTTGGAATTCTGGACTTGAACGTGAAAGACCTCAGTGAGAGGACTATGCCCAAATTGCTCAAGTTAGATAAATCTGTTTTCTTATATAAAAGTGAGGAATACACCTGCTTACTTCGTAGGTTTATAGGAGGGTCAGAAATGAAAGTGCAACATGTAGATGCTACAAAGTGCTGACTGCGTGGGTTTTAAAATAATTTAGCAAATTAATTCATTACTTTTATTATCAAGGTTGTTTTTAAAATAGCCCAGAACCATGCCTATTTAATCATATCATTCCCAAAGATTATTTGAGCGGCTTCTTTCTTTATTCCACATGCCTAGAGCAGAATGGATCACATGTTGATTGAATGGGTAAATGAATGAATGTTTATTTCAAGACCTAGACTTTGAAATAGAGTAAATATGCTTTTCAAATGACCTAATAATCTTCTGAAAAACGGGTCAGTAGAAAGCTTGCAGATGGTGTGTAGGAATTCCACTCATGAGATATGACACCAAGCGGGCTTCCAGGTTTTTAACATGAGCTGGTGGGACTAGCAGGTGGTGGGAGTGAGAAGGGAGACCCACAGTTCCTCGCCACTGCCCCCACCACTTAGATTCACTTCTACGAGTCTGCTCTCGGGAGCCTGACCACTTGGCTCTTTAACAGCTGTCTGGGTCAGTCCCTGTGAGTCACCTTCTGTGTCTCAGTTTCCTCATCTCTAAAAAGGGAATAATAATAGTAACACCTCCCCCAGGGCTGTGGAGGATTAAATTAGACATTAAGGGCTCCTCTGTTGAAGGAATTCTCCAGGCAGGAACACTGGAGTGGGTTGCCACTTCCATCTCCAGGGGATCTTCCCGACCTACGGGTTGAACCCGGGTCTCCTGCATCGCAAGCAGATTCTTTAAAATCTAAGCCAGCAGGGAAGCCTATAAAGCACTAGAACAATATTAATTCACAATAAGTGCTCAGTAAAGGGCAGCAATTCTTTCCACAAATTGGGTTTGCCTCATATTAGATTTTGTTTGTGCAATGGACTAAATGTATTGCCTAAACTACAGAACTGAGGATAACGTGAGAATTAGAAAACATACAAACTTAATCTTTTAAAGTGCAGGGAATGTTTCTAAAGAAATTTTTAGTTTTTGTTTGACACATGAGATAGTAAGATGCAAAATTATTAAGAGTCAAGTCAGGCTGTGATTATCTGTCTAATGATAGGGTGGGGGACTCACCTTTATCCTGTGCCAGGTATATTACATACATGTGTCATTTCATGCCCAGGATGACCTATGAAATAGGAAATGGTCACCCTCAAATTAGGCAGGTACTTGAAAGAGAGCTTTGGAGAGGGTGACTATCTTTTGCGTAAGTAAAGAACAAATTTGAAACTTGGGAGCCTGTACTTCTTTGGCTATACCAAGTTCATTCTAGTTAAAAAACGCAGAATCTAAAGTTATTTGGATTTCATTTGAAAACTTTTTTTTGTGAATATGAACATAAATTCCTAAAATGCACTATCATCTTTCAGAAATCCAAATATTTGGAGAAAATGCCCAGCCACTGGTGGAAAGCAGAGAGAAAATTTACCATCAGTATCTTGAAAAGGGCTTCCCAGGTGGTGCTAGTGGTAAAGAATCTGCCTGCCAATACAGGAGATGGAAGAGACACGGGTTCAGTCCCTGGGTAGGAAAGATCTCCTGGAGGAGGGCATAGCAACCCACTCCAGTATTCTTGCCTGGAGAATCCCCATGGACAGAGGAGCCTGGCAGGCTACAGTCCATAGGGTTGCAAAGAGTCAGACTCAACTGAAGCAGCTTAGCACATCTTGAAAAAGTATTAACACATTGAAAAAATCTAAGATCTTTACAATTGAATAAAACACAATTTCTTTCAAAATGCTTCCATATTCTATTTAAGTGCTGCTGCTGCTGCTGCTGCTAAGTCGCTTCAGTCATGTCCGACTCTGTGCGACCTCATAGACGGCAGCCCACCAGGCTCCCCCGTCCCCGGGATTCTCCAGGCAAGAATGCTGGAGTGCGTTGCCATTTCCTTCTCCAATGCATGAAAGTGAAAAGTGAAAGTGAAGTTGCTCAGTCGTGTCCAACCCTCAGTGACCCCAAGGACTGCAGCCCACCAGGCTCCTTCATCCATGGGATTTTCTAGGCAAGAGTACTGGAGTGGGGTGCCATTGCCTTCTCCCATTCTATTTAAGTATGGGGTTTTAAATATACTGTATTTAATAGCAATCATTATATGGATCAACTACACCTAGAATTCTTTATGCTTCTCAGGCATAAATTGTGGGAACAACCATACCTCTGCTTTGGTTTAGTTTAAAACACAGTTGGAAGAAAGATGTTACTCATTTGTTTGATACTAAACAGGATGGAAGAGGAGTAGGAATTGATTACCCAGATAAACAATAAAAGCAGAAACCGAAATGCTATTAGTAGAACAAGGCAGAAAAGCACTTACTGCTGTACAAAGTAGAATTTCTGCTAAAAATGTGGAGTTATTCGGTGGTAAAGAACCCGCCTGCTGATGCAGGAGGAGAAGAAGATTCGGCCTCTGGTGGGAAGGATCCTCTGGAGAAGGAAATAGCAACCCACTCCAGTATTCTTGCCTGGGAAATCCCAAGGACAGAGGAGCCTGGTGGGCAGGCTACATACAGTCCACGGGGTCACAAAAGGGTCAGACAAGACAGCGACTGAAGGACAACAAAATGACTAAATGACAACAGCAGCAAATATACTCAGTGGTTAAAAGCCAGAAAGGCACACGAGCGCAGAAGCAGGCGGAGGGAGTTTTGTTAGAAAGCAATCAAATATGTAATAGATATTTTCAAAGATAACTGCCGTCATACTTTAAAAGTCTGCCATAAGACAGTGCTTCTAAAACAAAGTTATTGGAGTCTCTGCCTTGGTTGTGTAGCTTGAAATAAAGCGAGAGTTCCAGTCTGGAGGACATGCCTCCAACCCGCTCCTGTGACATTTGTCTAAGTGTGACACACCAAGTCAAGATTCTCTATTTGCATAAAGATTGTGGGGGGTTTTTCACAATTTCAGCCTTACTCACTCCAAGCAATTTTAGACAACATGGAAGTACAACTGATTTGTGTTTTAATGTGTTCAGTGCAGACACACTTAGAATTAGTTTTGAATTATATTTAAAAGATCCTCAGTTGCACGCCATTCCAGTACCCTTGCCTGAAAAATCCCATGGGCGAAGGAGCCTGGTGGGCTGCAGTCCATGGGGTCACTAAGAGTCAGACACGACTGAGCGACGTCACTTTCTCGCATTGGAGAAGGAATTGGCAACTCACTCCAGTGTTCCTGTCTGGAGAATCCCAGGGACGGGGGAGCCTGGTGGGCTGCCGTCTCTGGGGTCGCACAGAGTCAGACACAACTGAAGTGACTTAGCAGCAGCAGCAGTTCAGTTCAGTTCAGTTGCTCAGTTGTGTCTGACTCTTTTCGACCCCATGGGCTGCAGCATGCCAGGCCTCCCTGTCCATCAGCAACTCCCAGAGTTTACTCAAAACCACTCGCCGGCCCCGCCCTCGGGTAGCCCCCCACCTCCACTCGCCGGCCCCCGCCCGCGGGTAGTGGCTCTCCTTTGTCCCTGTGGTACCCCACCCACATGGGTCACAGCTCCGTCTCTTGCAGGAAGGCAGTAATACCCAGGGCGTGCACACAGTCCGAGGCCAGTGTCTCCTTAAGTACCAGCTCCGGCCCCGGCGGGAGTGGCAAAGGTCAGTGTGGTCTTGGGGTGGCGGGTGGGGGGGGGCGGTCAGGGTCTCAGGTCTGCAGCCACGTGGCCTCTGCCTCCAAGCAGTAAAGTCAGTCACCCGCCATCCGGTCACCCTGGAAGACTGCCTGTCACCAGTTTGTGATTTCTGACCCGGTGTGTGGGGGCATGTTAAGATGGGTGTTTATACTGTGGGTTTAGGGCCTAATACACTGTCGGGCTTTTCCCAGGTCATGATAGAGTCTTCAGAACAAGGTCATCGCCAGGTTTCCAGGTGGGGGTGCTTGTTCATTGGAGGCACTGCAGTCCTCTTGCTACGTTAATGAAACAAGTGCCTTCCATAAAAATCCTTGGGTGAAACAGGGTTTCCTTGGAAGAGTCTTAAGTGGGGGTGGGGGAGGGGTACTGGGTCAGAGGCCGGCCCTGCCTGAAGCACCTGGTAAACCCAGCTTACCCTGCAGCCAGTCACGTGAGAGGTGCCTACTGCCCTCTGTCTTCAGTGTTTAAAAATTTGAAGTGTCCTGTGCACACCAGTGTGGTCCAAGTGGACCACAAGTCTTCAGAACAAGGTCATCGCCAGGTTTCCAGGTGGGGGTGCTTGTTCATTGGAGGCACTGCAGTCCTCTTGCTACGTTAATGAAACAAGTGCCTTCCATAAAAATCCTTGGGTGAAACAGGGTTTCCTTGGAAGAGTCTTAAGTGGGGGTGGGGGAGGGGTACTGGGTCAGAGGCCGGCCCTGCCTGAAGCACCTGGTAAACCCAGCTTACCCTGCAGCCAGTCACGTGAGAGGTGCCTACTGCCCTCTGTCTTCAGTGTTTAAAAATTTGAAGTGTCCTGTGCACACCAGTGTGGTCCAAGTGGACCACGTTTGGAAAGGTGGCTGGACCCTGGCCACTGTTATGTTGAATAGTTGGGTCCCTTTAAGAGCCCCCTCTCCCCCTCCCCCAGGGGGATGCCTGGCACAACTGGGGCCTAGTGAGTAGAGGTCAGGGAGGCCCCTGCCCGTGTATCAGTGCTGCCAGGGCCAGCCCGGCCCGCTGTGCGCTGCGAGGTTCTGAGGACCGGAGGTGTGAGACTCGCTGGGCTGGGGAGGGTCTGCCACGCCGTGACTGAGAGGTGGACGTACTTGCAGACAGTCCCCAGGGTCGATGCTGACGTCAGGTCTAACTTCTGTCCTCTGATTCCTCAACCTTCTTGCAGGGATGCCATCCTGACGTGCGACCCCGAGGAGTTCATTGCTGAGGCCCTGGAGCTCCCCAACTTCCAGGAGAGTGTGCAGGAGTATAGGAAGACGGCCCAGGATGGCCCAGAGGGTGAGGCAGACCAGGGACCAGCCCCTTCCCGGCTTGCCCTCCGGAGGGCATTCGTGCAGCACAGAGCGCAGGGTCAGCCTGATACTGTCTAACTCCAGGGCCTTCTGGTCTGTTTACTACCAGTGCCTGCCCCCACCCAGACCAGTCAGGTCGGAGGTTAGGTGATGAGGCCCACGCAAGCCGAGCATGAGGGTCTGGGACCTCGGGTGAGGTTCTGGGCAGAACCGCCGTGTTTGTTTCCCACTCTGGCCCCGTCACTCACCGTGTCGGGCTTTCCCTGCCCCAGTGGGAAGACAGTTTGGGGAACTCCGGGGCCTCTCTGCAGTAGTTGGTTTCCCCAGTGGTGGTGTTCTCAGCTCACAACTGAAGGGGAGAAAGGAGGCTGGACCAGAAGGTGGGGTCAGGTCCAAGCCATTCAGGCTGGAGTTTCAGGACCTTGCCACCCTGGCTGCGCTTGCCAGGGTAGGTTCCAGGTTCACACGTGAAAGCTGCATTTGTACTGTTGCTCGCGTGCGTGCACACGGGGCCTGTCTGGCTGGGCAAGGCCTTGTGGGGCCCCAGGCTTCAGGATCCAGGAGGCTGTGCCTCTTCCTCCCAGAGAGCAGACCCTCCTGAGCCCCTCCCAGCAGGGTGGGACCTGTGCCAGGTGGGCTCAGCCCGGAGGTCTGAGCTGATTCTCAGCACGGAAAGGGGCCCCCTGTTACATCATCTAGTAGGAGACTTGGGGGCTTCCCTGAAAGCTCAGTTGATAAAGAATCTGCCTGCAATGCTGGAGACCCTGGTTTGATTCCTGGGTCGGGAAGACCCGATGGAGAACGGATAGGCTACTCACTCCAGTATTCTTGGGCTTCCCTTGTGGCTCAGCTGGTAAAGAATCCACCAAGAGACTTGGGCCTGTGGAACTGCTCTGCTTTTTGCCCCTTCTGATCTGAACATCACCCCTTCCTGGGGATCTGGACTTAACCTCGGGGCTGGCTCACGATGTGTTTTTCCATAGAGACGAGCAGCCAGTACCCAGAAGTGGTCTTCCTGGGAACAGGGTCCGCAATCCCAATGAAGATCCGTAACGTGAGCTCCACGCTCGTCAACATCAGGTATGAACCCTTGAAGGGAGGCGCCGCCCGCTGGGGGACCCTGCCCCACTCCCAGGTGAATCAGAAGGTGCATCCTTTAATCGCTAGAGGCCAGTCTTGGCTGGAGTGCCCAGGGAGAGGTGGGGCAGTAAGGTGATAGGTGGTCCAGGTAGCTGACTTGGACATGGGGGGTCCGTGCAGTTGGACGCCCAGTGCATCTCTGGATGAAGCAGGTGATGTGCAGTGAGCCATCACCTGGTCACCTGGCTGAGACGCAGTCTCACCGGGCTTTCGGCTCCTCCTGTGAACTAGTCACTAACCGCCCCCACCAGCATGGTGGTGCACCTGCCCCCAGGCTCCGCTTCCCACACGGACCCTCTCTTGGGTGCCCAGCATCTGTGCAACTCTGGGGACGCTCGTGTATGTCCCGGGGCGTCGGGATGTCCTCTGGTACGAGGAGGACAGATGTGAGGCCACCTTCACCTTGAGGGCAGCCCCCCAGGTGGGGCTGAGGTATCGCCCTGTCCTCCCTGAGTGATTCCCGCCTTGGTCCGCCACAGCCCTGACACGTGCCTGCTGCTGGACTGTGGGGAGGGCACCTTCGGGCAGCTGTGCCGCCACTACGGGGACGGTGTGGACCGGGTCCTGGGCTCCCTGGCCGCTGTGTTTGTGTCCCACCTGCATGCCGACCACCACACGGTGAGTGGGCTCCCGCCTCAGGCCCCATGCCTCCCACATGGCGCGGTGTCTTAGGAAAACCCGGTGGCCTTTGTGTCTTGAGGCCTCAGGATCTCCCCTGGCCAGGCAGCTGCTTGGAGCCACCTTTAGCCAGAGGTGGGCGGCAGCCAGGTGGTGGGCATCGGAGGGGGGTGGCTGACAGTGACCAGGGACTGCAAGCTGGGGTCCCAGGGCCCCCCCTCGGGAGGGAGGTTGGATCTGCACAAGGCTGATTGTGTCCCCTCTTCCTCCCAGGGCTTGTTGAACATCCTGCTACAGAGAGAGCGTGCTCTGGTGAGTCCACTGGACTGGACTGCTCCTTGTGTTTCCTGGGATGACACACACACGCCTCCTCCCACTCCACACCATTTCTGCTGAAACATCCGCTCTCTCCCCACTGCAGGCATCACTGGGCAGACCCTGCCACCCTCTGCTCGTGGTCGCCCCCACCCAGCTCCGGACCTGGCTCCAGCAGTACCATAACCAGTGCCAGCCGCTGCTGCATCACGTCAGGTGGGCTCGGGCCGAGCGGCAACCCTCGGGTGGTTCCCACTCACAAAGGCCCTTTGCTTTGTTTCTCCCGGCCTCCTCCACTTCCATCCGCGAGTCTAGATCTCTGCCAGAACTTCTCCATGAAACAGATTCCAGGCCTAGCACCCTGTTTTCTCAGTGACAGCACTGAACTGTTCCTTTGTAACAGTGGGGCTCTCGTCAGCGGCTTGAACATCAAATTAAATGTTCTTTTTCGTAAATGTTTTATCTTCTCAGTGTTATTCCTGCCAAATGCCTTCAGAAGGGAGCTGAGGTCTCCAGCCCTGAGGTGGAGAGGTTGATAAATTTGCTGCTGGAAACCTGTGGCCTGGAGGAGGTAGGGGGAGGCCTGGGCACGGGCGGGCAGGTGGGGGCCACAGAAGCGTGTGGCTGGCCGTCAGCCCACCACCCCTCCTGCAGTTCCAGACCTGCCTGGTCCGGCACTGCAAGCACGCCTTCGGCTGTGCGCTGGTCCACATGTCCGGCTGGAAGGTGGTCTACTCAGGGGACACCATGCCCTGCGAAGCTCTGGTCCAGATGGGTGAGTAGGGGTGTGTTCTGTGCGGCTCCCAGACCCCAGTGGCCCCCAGGCAGAGGGCTTATTATCGGCACCTGTGCTGCTGCTTCAGGGAAGGATGCCACCCTCCTGATCCACGAGGCCACCCTGGAAGACGGTCTGGAAGAGGAAGCCGTGGAGAAGACACACAGGTAGAGAGCGCGCGGTCCCTTTGGCTCCCCAGGCGACGCTGGGCTGGCCTGCTTCCTGCCAAGGGCCGTGGGGGCTCCTGACCCCGAGCGGCTGTCTCCCCAGCCTCCACTGTTATTTCTGAGGCACCTCTAAAGCAAGGCTCTGGAGGAGGTGTGGCTTAAGAAAGAACTGCACATATGCTGAAGCCAGGGAAGGAAGGCTGGGGCAGGGTCATGGGGCCATCTAAGGGAGGACTGTGTCGCCCCAAGCGGGAGGCCCCTGTCCCCGAGGCACTCACTGGTGGGCAGTCCCACAACGCAGAGCCTGGGTTGCACGGGGGAGGTGGGAAGACGGGCCCTGGGGTGGCTTTGTGTCGGCGGCAGGAAGCCTGTAGCCCCCAGGTGCCTGTCTGGGCCGGGGTCTGCGCGGCCTGCTCCTCCAGCCTCCCGTTGACCCGTGTGTGCAGCACCACCTCCCAGGCCATCGGTGTGGGCATGCGGATGAGTGCAGCCTTCATCATGCTGACCCACTTCAGCCAGCGCTACGCCAAGATCCCGCTCTTCAGCCCTGACTTCAACGAGAAAGTGGGCATCGCCTTCGACCACATGAAGGTGAGGGGACCCCTTGAGCCGGGGCGGGGAGAGGCGCCTCCATCTGTGTGGATGGCTGGGCTCGGCCTGCTGCCCACCACGGCCAGCACAGAGCCTTGGGGCACAGGCTCCCGAAAGCCCCGTGGAGGCCCAGCTATGACACGTGAGCCACTCTCCGCCTGGGGACGGCATTCTCTGAGCAGTAAAGCTGGACCCTTGGAGCCTGGCTTCCTCTCCCCACGGCCAGGCCAGTCTTCCAGCCAAGTCTGCCTGCGCGGGTGGCCGGTGCCTGCGAGCCATGACGGCCTCGTTTTGCCTCGTAGGTCAGCCTGGGGGACCTCCCGACGGTGCCTAGGCTGACGGCGCCGCTGAAGGCCCTGTTTGCCGGGGACCTGGAGGAGATGGAGGGGCGCCGGGAGCGCCGGGAGCTGCGGCAGGTGCGGGCGGCCCTGCTCGCTGGGGAGGACGTGGAGCCACCGCAGAAACGCGCCCCCGCGGAGCAGCCCCCGAGCCCGCAGAGCAAGAAGGCCAGGGCCCAGTAGATGTGGGGCCGGGGAGCGTGGAGGGAGGCCACGGCTTCCAGCGGTCTCCTGCACGAGCGCTGGGCTGGGGACGCCGCCTCCAAGGACAGGACATTGCTAAGGTGGCGTCTGCACCCTGAGCGCTCTGTCCCTGTGCGGCGGCCAAGCAGGGTCTTGGGGCACAGCTCTGCAAGGTGGGTGCCCGGAAGCAGCTTGATCCTGGCAACGACCTTCAGAGTCCATCCCCGGGGAGCCAGCACCCCTCTGCAGCCTGGTGACTTAGCCAAAGTCAAGTCGTGTGGACTGTCAGCTGTGGACCGCGATGGGTGGGTGTGCAGTGGCTCCAGGAGCGCAGAGACGGGCTGCCGTTCCTGCCGCATAAACAGACCCACCGGAGTGTGGAGCGACACCGCGTGGGGCTGGCGGCCCCCTTCCCCTAGGGCTGGACAGCACTGAGGTCAGTGTCTGAAAGGGGGTGGATCTTCACAGCCGCCTCTAGTATTCGCGCGTTCTTACCACCGGGGAGGAGAGAGGGGAGCTTTAAAGAGACACAGTGCTGAGACAGAGAGCAAGGACTGGACTCACTGTGACCTCGGAGTCCCTGGCCTCACCTCCCGTGTCCCCGCAAGCTTGTTAAGACAGGAAGATGGGCCACGCTCAGGGATAATAAATCTATTTTAATAACATTACTTTTGACAACTATTTGTACACGTATTGAAAGGTAACTGTCATCCCCCGGGCTCCATTACAAATTGGGTACTGAGCTGCCCTGCCAGGATGCAAGCAAAGCCGGGAACATCAGAAATCAGCAAGTCCCACTATCGGAGGAGGATTACTTTACACTTTGTTGGGAAAAATAACGAAGCATTTAAATCTCTCATTGTACACCTGTACATGGGTTTAGATTGAATGGCTCAAATTAAACAAATATAGATTTTATATATACAAATATTATGTCCAGTTTAGGTATTCTATTTTAAAAGGATAAAACTGTAAGGTTGGACTCTGCATGCATGACCGGAATCCACTTCGCTCTCCCTCCGTCCCAGGTGTGACCAGAACCCCCGGGATCTCCTCCCCGGGGCCAGCTGAGGGCTCTGTGGAAGGGTGAGCCAAGCTCTGCACACTGCACGGCTGGGGGTGCAGGCCTGGGGGCTCCACGGGCCATGCCCCCTTCCCCTCTGGGCTTTGGGTGACAGAATTATTGCTATTCACTTCTGACCTCCAGAAAATGACCCCCTTTCTTAGCTGGGGGACCCTGGAGGGCTGCAATAACTGAGACACATCTCAAGTTTTGGGGGGGGGGTGTTTGGGGAGTTACGTTTGGGTCCCCCAGACACACTCAATATTGTTTTTAAAATTCAGAAATAGAAAAGCTTCAGACAGTAACAGGAGCGTCATTCCACAGCGTGGAGTAAACTGTTGAATTTAGTCTTCAGCCATTTACATCAAAGCCCACAGAAGGTCCACCCCACCGGCTCCTTGCTGTGAAGAGGAAGGCCAGCCGGGGCCCCAGGCTTCCAGGCTCCTGAGGGCGAGGCCCCCCGCCCCGCCCTGCCCCATCCCGTCCCCGCTCTGCACCATCAGGTGGACCTCGCAGGACTCAACGGCCGTCAGCACGGGTGACAGGCAGTCCCAGCTGACTACCACCGAGCCGTGCACACCCACCCTGCTGAGGATGTTTCCGACACAAGCCCTCGGGTGGGAAGGGCAGTCACCTGGCGTGGAGGCCGAAAGTGGATCAAAATAGGCACAAAGTCAAAAGGCAAAGATCAAACAAAAGGCCAGAGTCACCACCCGGAGGGGACGAAAAAAATCCGCACCACAGAAACCTGCCACGTGGCCATCCGCAGGGGTCCCACCTGGCGGCTGCTGCGACAGCATGGGCCGTGTGCACCCGCGTGCACGGTGCTGCTCACAGGGCCGTGCTCTCCGACTCCTCCTCCGAGTCTCTCTTCTCAGCCACTGAGTGTCGCCGCACGTGATCCAGGGGCCCGAGGCGCAGCGCCGACCCCAGCTCCACGTGGATGGAGGGCACATCGAAGTGGACCAGATCTGCAAAGCGGCAGGGGCAGGAGACAGGCTGAGAGGCTGGGGGCCTGGGGTGTCACGGAAGGGCCAGCTGCTGCGGGGATCCCTTGAAGCAGCCTCTCGAGGGGCCCGCTCCACCCATGGGCCTGGACATCCAGATTCCTACCTGTGGTTCAGGCCCACCGGATCCCTTAACCCCTGGAACCAGACTCTGCATACAGAGGACTCCCCCGGCTGGGCCAAGTGACACCGGATTGGGGATGTCAGGGCTGCGTTTAGTTCCCTGGAGTCTGCAGGGATCGGGTCACAGGCTGGGGACACAGCCACCTCCCAAGTGCGTGGATGGACAGGGGGTCCTGACACAGTGGCCCAACTCAAGATCACACATGTATGCCTAAGGGGCTGGTGGAGGTGGGACAAGGGTCTCCCTGAGGACCCTGGGAGTAAGGGGGGCAAGCTCCTCCCTGTGGGCACCGCCACCCCCATTCCCGTCCTGCTCGCCTCCAGCTACACCTCTGCTCCATACTGAAAGGTCACTTCCTGGAAAAAGACCAGGAAGAGGGCTGGTCCCCAAGGCAACACACGCAGTCTGTCCAGACCTCAGCAGGCAGCTCGGGGCTGGGGGCCCGGCGGGTTGGGGCAGGGGGGCATTAGATGGCGGCGCCCTGACTCCCGGGGCCGCAGGGCTAATGGGACCTGTCACTCCCTCTGGGCCTGCTGAGCTCTGGCCTCCGCTCAGCCTCACGTCCCCAGGTGGGGGACTGAGGACCCACACCACGGGGGAGCAGACGGGGGTGGGGCTTCCAGGTTTTGTCAAACGTTCCATCCAAGGAAGACAATGGCAAGTGGACAGACAGACGCACAGACACCGTCTTCAACGACACACAAACATGGAAGCTCTGGGACGAAGGTCCTCCTCTCTCCTGACCCCCCACTCCCCCAAACAGCCCCCTGCCTGACAGCAGAGACGGGGGTGGGGGGTGGGGGTCCGCAGCTCGGCCATTCTCCTGCCGGCCTGGCCTGTTAGGTGTGGCACACCCTGCAGCTGGGGCTCAAAGCCCCGCCTCTGGCCCCAGGCGGAGTGTGACCTTGGGCGCCTTCTGACCCCGCCTGGGCCTGGCAGTCACTGGGGTGACACAGGTGGGAAGGTGCCTGCAGGCGAAGCAGGTAAAGGACGTGCAGCCTGAGGAGAGCCGCTCCTTAAGCCACACTGAGCAGGAAGGTAACAGGCAGAAGGGAGGCAGTGGGAGAGAAGCCCCTGCAGACGGCCGAGAAAGGAGAGGCCCATCCTTGGGACAGAGGCCCCAGGAGGCCTGTCAGGGGGCCCGTGTGGGCGGCAGACACCGCAAAGCCACTCCTGTCCAAAATGTGCAGCTTTCCTGGGGGGCAGCGGGGACCCCTTGCTTCACTCTGGCTGCCGACGCCTGCTTCCTGCCTCTGCTTTCCTTATGAGCTTCTACCCTTTACAGGAGCAGGAGGCCTCGCAGAAACTGCTAGGAGGGCTCCCAGAGTATTTCACTGAACTGGACAGAAAGGCCCTGGCCAGCTGCATACCTGGGACAACGTGAGCTCAGGGTGAATTCTAGAACGGACACTAGGGGTTCTTTAGAACCTGCTGACCATTCTGGAGGACCGGGCAGGTCCTCTCCCTGGGGGCCCCTCCCTAAGCCCCGCGTGCTTGTGCCTCCCCCAACGCTGGGCACACGTTGTCAGCCTCCCCCAATGCTGGGCACACATTGCCAGCCAGCGGGCCATCCAGTGACACAGACCTGGGATGAGGGAGGGGGCCGTCACCCCTTCTAAGCCTGCGTGGGAAGCAGCTGGGGCTGGGCGACCTTGGAGGGGGACAATGAGGGAGAAGCTGAGCGCAGCCTCTTTCTCCTTCTGAGAAAAGCCAGGAGGCGGCCGGTGAGCCCCCTGGCCGCAAGAGGCTGCCGTGCGGGTCGGGGTGCATGCAGAGCGCGGGGTGCGGCCTGGCTGCGGGCGGGAGAGGTAAGGCCGGGACCGCTTACCCTGCAATCCCCCTCACGTGTCCACAACCGCGTCCCCCGTGTCACACAGCTGCGAGAACACAGCGACAGGAGTCGGAGAGAGGAAGAGATACGATGAGACGGCAACGGAACACAGCACGCCCAACAGCACAGTCGGGGCCGTAGCAACCACGACGACCACACCGCTCAGACCACTGCCCCGCGGGGCGGGGGGCCGGCCGCCACCCCCAGATGACCACTCAAGGGCAGCAGCTCTGCTCCAGGGGTGCTGGGACCCCCACCATCCACCAGGGACTCTACCAGAACCACCAGCGGGAGGGCGGTGGTGCCCCCTGCGGTTCTCCAGGGAGGGCTCTCCTTAATGTCTTAAGAGCCTCAGGGTGGACAGAGCAGCTGAACCTTCACTATTAATTACATTCAAAGAAAGCCAGATTGCTAGACGGCCGCTCCCCATGGTATATACATCTGCTCCTCTCACCCCAGGCACGTGCACTGGACTGGTCTCTTCTAGGCAGCAAACCCATCTGGTCAAGGGAACCCTCACTCCCGAGGGCGAACGTGGGTATGAGCAAAAGCACAAGTCAGGACCCAGGGCCAGACCAATCCCTCCAGTGTGTGTGTGGCGTGTCTGCGTGGAGGCAGCTGTGTTTGTACATGTATGTGTGTGGTATGTGTGTACAGTAAGTGTATACAGGGTGTATCTGTGTGTGATTTATGTGTATCTGTAGTACGAGTGCATGCAAGCATGCTTGCATGCATGTATCTGTGTGGTGTGTGTAGGTTATAGTTACACATTTTCCTAGAGGAAAAACAGCTCACCTTGGATGTTAAATTTAAAGTTACAGAACCTTGTCTGAAACTGCATGCTCAGTCACTTCAGTCGTGTCCAACTCTTTGTGACCCCCATGGACTGCAGCCCTCCGGGCTCTTCTGTCCATGGGATTCTCTAGGCAAGAATACTGGAGTGGGCTGCCATGCTCTTCTCCAGGGGATCTTCCTAACCCAGGGATCAAACCCATTATCTCTCACATCTGCACTGGCAAGCAGGTTCTTTACTGAGCCCTTTCTGAATATATTTTGCTAGGAAAAAACCTTTTTCTAATAAGGCTTGTTTGAAGTGAAGTGAAAGTTGCTCAGTCGTGTCTCTTTGTGACCCCACGGACTCATGGAATTCTCCAGACCAGAAAACTGGAATGGGTAGCTGTTCCCTTTTCCAGGGGATCTTCCCAATCCAGGGATTGAACCCAGGTCTCCTGCATTGCAGGTAGATTCTTTACCATCTGAGCCACCAGGAAAACCCAAGAATACTGGTCTGGGTAGCCTATCCCTTCTCCAGGGGAATCTTCCTGACCCAGGAATCGAATCAGGGTCTCCTGCACTGCAGGTGGATTCTTTACCAACTGAGTTATCAGGAAGCCCATAAGGCTTGTTTACTTATTAGGAAAATATGTCTGTCTCTCAGCCTCTGTTCTCACGGTGAAAACTGGTACCTGAGCTGCCAGTGCTGAGCTGAGCAAAGCCCCAGACACACCTGTGCTGTGATCCCGCTTTCTGCCATCACAGTCCAGCCCCACCTGAAGCCGCCTCTTCCCAGGACGCAGGGCACTTGGCTCCCAGATACAGGATCAGAACCCAGGCTGGCGGGCGGAGAAATCCCCTAGGGAGCCCCCTCTCTGCAGGACAACTGGGCCTGGGGCTGTCCACGACCTCAGGGGGGCTTCTAAGGAGACCACCCTAAATACCACAGATGGCTCCAGCAGTCATCCCTGGAAAACAGGGCCCACCTCCTGCAAAGTCCCCAGTGGTCCCGCCATGCTAAGGCTCACACAGATGCCACGCACGCCAAGGTTACCTGTCGACATGCTCTCCCCGGGGGACACACCGTCCAGCACAGGATTCTCTGAGGACTGCGGGCTGGAGGCGGCAAGGCTGACGGTGGGCGGCTGGGGCGGCGGCAGGGTGGGCCTCTGGCGGGGCTTCGGGGTGGGCCGCGACTTGCTTAGGGCGCCCGTGAAGCCAGAGGGGGAGGCCAGTGGGGGCGCTGGGGCCGCGGGGGAGAGCTGGCCCGATGCCAGGGAGTAGCCCGGGGGATAGCTGAGTCCGTAGGGTGACGGGGTGCTGGGGGGCGTGGGGGACAGGCTGAGTGGGGATGGCTGGCCGGCAGGCTGCTCAGGCAGGGGCCCCGGCTGGCCGAAGGGGACCTTGGGTGGAATGGGTGCCAGCTTCTTGGAAACTGAAAGACAAATCAGCACACAGGGTTGTTAAGTGACACTCACCATCCATCCATGTGGCTGTGAGCACCTTTCCCCGACCCCTCACCACCAGTGCCCCACGCCCAGCTCCTGCCACCCTGAGGGCAGCTGATGCTATTTTTTTAAAATTCACCTACAACTGCAGGTTTTCATATCTGCCCACCTGTTCACTAATGTCTCCTCTTCTCTCAATTCCTGCTGTGATTGGCACACATGCACGCACACACACATGCGTGCACACACACACACACGCGTCCCACCCCCAGGCGGCGGCTGAGTTCAGGGTCCTTCCATCACTTCACAGTAGTACAAGCATCAGGGTGTCTGGGAGAAGGTGGGAGTTGAGGATGCATTGTCCAGGAGGGGGTGACTAGAGATGGGTCTGGACACTGGACCCGGGACAAAGCGACCGTCCTTGGGGCAGGAAGCTCTTCTGGCTGAACCTCCAATGGCTCTGGGATGCCATAACAGTGACCTCTGACCCAGTGCTCCGGCCACAGAGGCCCAGAGCCTCCATCACTCAGTCTGTCCTTTCCCTGTCCTTGCCCTCAGTCCCATGTACTTGCCCTGGAGGTGTTTACCCTTTAAGAATCCCAGGTGTAGATGTGGACAGATCTGCATTGTTCTAGGTATACCACCGCCCCGACTCCTCTACACTGCCCTTTTTCCTTTTTCCCCTCTTTTTACTTTTTTTGATTCAGGATCTTAGTTCCCCGATGACCAAGGATTGAACCTGTCCACCTGCAGTGGAAGCAGAGTCCTAAGCACCAGACCCCCGGGCAAGTCCCCACACTGCCCTCTTTTATTTATTTAGCGGTGAAGGTGGCCGTGACATACCTTTCCGGAGGGTGTGAGGGCTCTGGTCCGCAGGTGGCTGGCCCAGACTCATGCCCGGCTGTGCCCCGGGCTGCGAGCCTGCACTGGGTATCCCCTGGCTAGAACCCGGACTTCCCTTCTGCCCTGATCCTGGAGAAAGTTCTTTGCTTTTAGAAGCACTGTATCACAAGAGAGTTATAAAACAGAGTTAGTCCCTGAACTCAGGCAGGTTCAGCATCAGAATCGTGAACTGAATATATGTTCTCTGGGCAGGAGTGGTCCTCTCAGACCTTCTTAAGGCCTTCAAAGATGCCTGTGGAGGTGACCGGCCCCTCCTGGGGTTTCTGAAGGCCTGAGCTCCACTCCCATCTCCCGGTGGCCCCCCTTATGGCCAGATCCCTTTCCTGGCCTCGGCCCTCTCCCCAGCAGACCATCCCAGCAAGTCTCTCTTTGTCAGTTTCCTCCTCCAGCCAGCAGCCCCTGCTTCCTGCTGACCTCTCTCTCCCCTCCTGCATCCTGAAACAGAACCAAAGCCCATGATTCCATGGCCAGGGTTGGCAACCCCTTGTCCTCTCTGGTGGAGCCATCAGCAACCACCCCATCCAGGGTCATCTCCAGCCCCTGCCAACTCTGTCACTTCCCATCTCACAAGGAAAATACTTTCTATACATTAAAGAAAAAAAAAAATCCTGCAACCCCTTCACTTAGGGATTGGTATCTGTGTGCCTGTGCGCACACACACAAGTGCATGCAAAGACTGGCTTGAAAGGTTCAGATTTCCAAAGTCGCCAAAATGTTTCCAATTCCTAACAGAATGCACAGTGGGCCTGGTGAAGTGGCTTTCCTAATTTTCTGAATTGTTTAGAACAAACAGCCAAGGGGTCTATGCAACCCCACTTGTAGAATCCCCGCTGACCATGCCCCTCTCAAAGGGGGTTGCGGGGGGCCTCCTCCCCTGCGCCCCTGGGGACCAGTGCCGGCTCAGATCACACTTTCCAGTTTTGGAGGCACAAGGTCCTTTCTCCATAAAAGCTCATGGAACCAGCACTGGAACGAGCAGGCTCCCCAACTCTTTTCTTCCTCCACGAGAATGAAATGCATGATCTTGTCACCTCCATTCTTTACCTGACTTGCACCCATTTTAGCAGTAAAAATGGCCCCTATGCATCTAAAGGAAGAGGAGTGGAGAGAACCACTGAAATTCTAAATTCTGAAACAGGTAACAAGCTGTAACAGTACAGGAGGTGACAGAGGAGCTGGGAACTCAGCTTCCTCGCCTGCTTTGGCAAGCTGCCACCTTACACGTACACCTAGGATGCTATTCTCAAAAAGCCTGGGCTCCCTCTGATCACAAAGGGGCTGTGAATCCCTACCTGCTGCCAGCATGAAGCAGAAGCCAAACCAGGATGCTTAGAAAGGGGACGGGGGACATGACCAACTGCACGAGGCTCTGAGCGTGTGCAGCAAACCCGAAACCCCTCATCCACGTGCACTGCAAGCTAGCCTACCCGGGAGGGCAGCGCCCATTTTGGAGGCACAAGGTCCTTTCTCCATAAAAGCTCATGGAACCAGCACTGGAACGAGCAGGCTCCCCAACTCTTTTCTTCCTCCACGAGAATGAAATGCATGATCTTGTCACCTCCATTCTTTACCTGACTTGCACCCATTTTAGCAGTAAAAATGGCCCCTATGCATCTAAAGGAAGAGGAGTGGAGAGAACCACTGAAATTCTAAATTCTGAAACAGGTAACAAGCTGTAACAGTACAGGAGGTGACAGAGGAGCTGGGAACTCAGCTTCCTCGCCTGCTTTGGCAAGCTGCCACCTTACACGTACACCTAGGATGCTATTCTCAAAAAGCCTGGGCTCCCTCTGATCACAAAGGGGCTGTGAATCCCTACCTGCTGCCAGCATGAAGCAGAAGCCAAACCAGGATGCTTAGAAAGGGGACGGGGGACATGACCAACTGCACGAGGCTCTGAGCGTGTGCAGCAAACCCGAAACCCCTCATCCACGTGCACTGCAAGCTAGCCTACCCGGGAGGGCAGCGCCCCGGACTTACCTGGTCCGTTCAGCCGCAGGCTGGAGGCCGAGGCCGGATGGAGAGAGCGCGGGCGCCACGGGGCCCTCCGGGGACTGCTCCGGGAGGGGCGACGGCAGGGGCGGGGCGAGCTCGGCGGGCGGGGCAGGGGGCTGCATGGCAGGCGGGGCGCAGGATGCCTTCCGGCCGGCCGAGGAGCCTCTTCGAGCCACCCACGACGTGTCCATGACCCTCACGCCCATGCTGGCCGGGGACACAGAGACACCCAGGCTTAGCAGCGCGCCCATGGCGCCGGGCTCCTGCCCCCACGAAGCGGCCAGCAGCGCAGCCCCGAGCATCTCTTGGACCAAGGAAGCGAGGCGGCAGCCGTGCTCCGCGGAGCGTCCGGCAGCTCCAGGCTGGGGTGGCCTGGGCACCGCTAGCCTTAGGACCGCGGCGTGCCCAACAAGCTCCCCGGAACCCAAGCTTCCCTCAGAGCAGAGAGCGGCTTCGCTGGGGGGGTCACCCACTCCTCCCAAGTGGAGGGTGGAGGCGAGGCGGGGCGGGCAGCATCAGACTAGAAGAGAGCACCGACCAGCAGGGACACCTGAACATCCATCCTTCTTTTTGTCACCTGGGGGTCCAGGAGCACAGGATCGACTCAGGACTCCCGGGCCAGCTCCAGGACGCTGGCTGGCTTACAACCTCTGCAAGGTCTACAGAGCAGGGCGGGGCTGATCATGCTCTGGTCAGTCCCCACCCCCGATTCCAGTTCAAGAAGGGGGGACACAGCTCTGAGTACATCGGCCAAAGCAACCAGACACGCACATTCACCCCTGCAGAGCTCGCTAAGGCACCGCTCACTATTCCCATGGACTGCACGTGGCCTCATGGCTACCCGAGGATACTGTACCTTTGGATTTTCCTAAGGCTGCAGGGACAGAAACACACAGACATTAGTGTGGCAAACAGTGCGCCTGCCTCTGGACACACAGCGGCTCTCTGTCAGGGTCAGGGGCTAAGCCTGGGGCTTCCACTGAGCCTTGAAATTGTTTAGTCCGTCTCTCCAGTTAAAGTGACTTTTCTGACTGCACAGTGAAGGGCACCCTACCAAGCTCACAGGTGAATAAAGACAGAAGCTGAAGAATTGACACTGGAGCTTGTGGTGGGGGTTGGGGGCATGTCACAAGGAAGGGAAAAAAAATCCACAGAAGCAGCCATCCGCTCTTTTCTAAGTTATATGATTTAGAAGGTGGTCAGTCTCCTTTCCTCTGGTCTAGGAGATGACTGGTTCCATGATACGTAGTCAAAGCCTCCACTGACTATGGAAAGAGCTAATACTGCCAGTGTTCAGGGAGACACAGATGTTTATGCAGGGAGAACACCACCCAGTCCCCGTCTCCACTGGAGATAAGCAGAGGGTTGCCCCTACTTACTGTCACCCACACTGGCCAGGAGCACTGAGCTGCCACACCGTGAGTCTGCCCACCTTGCAGAGGTGCAGCAAGAGTCAAACCAAAGCTTCAAGGTTGGGGATTGGTTGTAGCAGGTGGGATGTGGTCCTTTACGAAAATGTGTGGGGAGGGAGCCTCTGTGAGGGGCGCAGAGGACAATGGTACTACAGCCGTGCACACAGAAAGGGGCAGCTTCTGACACACCTTCCCGGGGAGAGCGGAGGGGAGACCGCCACCACCACGCCGCCCCTGTGTAGTGTCACTGTTAACACATTATTGACCGGGGCATTTTTGCAGAAACTAACACTTGTGGTGCTAATACCTCTCCGGTCAATAATGTGTTAATAGTTCTCTTCTCCAAGGCATTCTGGGGGCAGCTGGTCTCTCGCTGGGATCCACTGCCCACCAGCCTGCAAGTTGTCTTGGCTCTGAGGACCACCCCCAAATAAACAGGCACCTTCTACAGGGGATCCAGTCACCCCGGAGGCCACTCAAAACTCTGCAGCGGGGTCCAGTGGCATCCCCTGGTGTCTAAAGTAAGCTGGGGCAAGCAGCAAACTGTGCTCCTTGGGTTTCTAAATTTATCAGGATGAAAAAGAGCGAAAAGCTTAACACCCCACTTGGGGAAGCGAACTGACACCACTTTGTTGCAATGGTTGGTGATGCTGCTCCCTGTGGCTCCTACAAGAGCCCTGAAGGAGGGCGGTCTCATACGCAAGGGTTTTCTTTCTTACCACACTCTCTTTCACTTAGAAAGACCTTCCCCATTTGAGATGGGAGGCGTAGGCTTTGGCATCAGGGCTGGTGGGGGGACACCTTCTATTATCAACCGCATCTCCCAGCACCATGGACCCCAGACACCAGGCTACCTGATGATGCCCTGGTTCACCAAGGGGAGGACGCGGAGGGAGGACCAATGAGACCCACTAAATCGCAGCAGCAAAGCATCAGCAACCAAGAATCGAGGGGAGAACGTACGCTCCTGCTTTCATAAACAGCTAAGTCGCCTGTCAACACGTCTCTCCCAGCTGAACTGACTTTTGTGGGCAGGCAGCATGCCCTGTGCCCAGGAAACAGGCATCAGAAGTTCACAGATGTCTTCAAAAGGCAATAAACATCTTTATAGACCAATGAATCACAATGGCAACAGTGACAATCTTGGAGGCATCAAAGCATGTTTACCTTCAGAGGCTAATGAAAATTTGCTTGAAACATTGGCAGATTTAAGTGTCTGAATGTCTAGCTAGAACTCCACCCAAAGACAAAATTTATAAAATTGCTTGGCATGTTACCAAGAGCAAGGGAGCTACTCAGAAGCAGAAGAATCCAACCAGAAGGTCACAGAAGCAGGTCACAAGCTTCTGCTCACTGTTCTGTCACACAAAGAAGTAATAGTCCCAAGAATGAAATAACTTCGTGTTGTTTTAAAAAAACACACCAGATTCAATCCATCAAAAACCACCAACTCCCTTAGAAATTTCACAGATACCCACATGGCTTATGGATGTCAAAGAGGCCCCACAGCCACTGCTTCTGGCGAGAATGAGAACTTGGTTTTCAGATCCTTTATAGTTGAATCAAAGCAGAGGTGAGAACCAGAGGCCACAAAGAACACCCGAGAAGCAAAGGGTTTGGAGAGCAATTAGCAGAAAGCAGGACGACATGGTGAGAGTCCAGGAGGGGACCCATTCAGAGTCCTCATCTGCTCCCCCTTGGGATTCACATGGGGCAGGCTGGCTGGCAAGGCAGCTCCACTGACATCTACTCTTCCCTGCTTCACTCCTCCTAGCCTACTAGGACCTCGTATTGCAGAGTAGCTTATCCTAAGCTAGGCTTTTCTGGTGAGTCAGAAGCTCAAGAATGTGCCTGCCAATGCAGGAAACCCAAGTTCAATCCCTGGGTCAAGAAGATCTCCCGGAGACGGGAATGGCTACCCACTCCAGTATTCTTGCCTGGAGAATCCCAAGGACAGAGGAGCCTGGCAGGCTATAGTCCATAGGGTCACAAAGAGTTGGACATGACTGAGTGACTAACACTTCACACTATAACCTGGTAGGCCACATAGGGAAAAGATAAGATGCAGGACCTTAAAAATTAGGAGACAAAGGCCTGCCCCAGAAAAAAAAAAAATCTGAAAGTTGGAGATTTTAGCATAAGAACAGGTGTCTACAGAAAGAATACATTTATCACTGAGAATAGAAGTTTGTGCTGGACTGTTCCAAGTGATGAGCTGTCAAGAGTTAGCTGCTATATTTCTTTTTGACCTCTGTAGGATAGACATCCGGAGCAGGCAATGGCAACCCACTCCAGTACTCTTGCCTGGAAAATTCCATGGGGGGAGGAGCCTGGTAGGCTGCAGTTCATGGGGTTGCTAAGAGTCAGACACGACTGAGTGACTTCACTTTCACTTTTCACTTTCATGCATTGGAGAAGGAAATGGAAACCCACTCCAGTGTTCTTGCCTGGAGAATCCTAGGGATGGGGGAGCCTGGTCGGCTACCATCTATGGGGTTGCACAGAGTCAGACATGACTGAAGCGACTTAGCAGCAGCAGCAGCAGGACAGACATCTGTCATGCTGTTTTTATTTTTGGCCACATCATGTGGCACGCAGGATCTTAGTTCCCAAACCAGGGATCAAACCCATGACCCCTGCAGTGGAAGTGTGGAGTCTTGACCACTGGATCACCAGGGAAGTCCCCGTCATGCTGTATTTGAATCCTGGTCAGGAACAGTCTTACCCAGAGATGCTGGCCAGCATATGGATTTGAGGCATTTAAGTATACAGAGGTCGGATAGGCTTTGATTTTTCATCTAGAGATTGGTCACATTTGGAATCACTGGAAAAGACCCTGATGCTGGGAAAAATTGAAGGCAGGAGGACAAGGGGGGACAGAGAATGAGATGGTTGGATAGCATCACTGACTCAATGAACGTGAGTTTGAGCAAACTCTGGGAGACGGTGAAGGATAGGGAGGCCTGGTGTTCTGCGGTCTATGGGGTTACAAGAGTCGGACATGACTGAGCAACTGAACAAGTCTATACTGATCTGGAAGGTTTTGATTTTTGTTCTGAAGATCGGGTACATTTGGCAAATACTTGCTGAGAGAAAGGAAGCAAGAAAGCCTGGTATCTCCTCCCAAATCCACAGGAGCTTTGGGAGTTCCTGGACCATTTAAAATGAACTTGGAGGCTGGGCAGCAGTGGCATAGTAGGTGCCAACATGAGAGATGAGTAAGAAGGATCCTAAAGATCCTGGCTCAGCCTTGCCCACACTCCCCCAGGAAGGTCAGGATCAAGTATTTCTAGCTCCTCTAGGGAACATTCCTCTCCTAAATGCGTAACAAAGTTTCTTCACCTCCCCAGGACAAATAACAGCCGGAGGCACCAGGCAACATTTCACAGACCTGGTCTCAGCACCCACAGATGTGTGAATCCAGGAAATGCGGAAGCAGAGGTGGGGCCTGGGCCAAGAACAAGCCTCAAATATGAGTCAAAGTTTCCATGGTACCCAGAACCTCCAGCTCTGTCTGAAGAAAAACCCCTGCACCCTCTCACCACTCCACAGCCCTGTTCAGAGTAGCTGTGCTTGGGGTTCTCCATCTTTCTACTTGGCCTTCAGAGGATCCCAATATCCACAGTCACAACAACAAGCTCCTTGGAACACGAGTTCTATCTCGTGGCAACAAGCTTTTTGATGTAATAAACTTGGGAAAGGATGCCACCGCCCGCTGTGAAGATACGTGACAGATCACAGCATGTAAAAGACCCCACAAACTCACACATTCAGGAAAGTGGCTTCAACGTGTTGAATCACGTGTCTCAGGAACTCACGAGACCTGGGTGTCTATCTCCTCCCCCCGCCCCAACATAACCAAGCATCAGTGGAACCTGTGTTCCACAGAGCACCTCAGGTCGCTCCTGAACGTCTCAATTACAGGTGCTTATTCCAAATTACAGGCTTCCCTGGTGGCTCAGGGGTAAAGAATCTGCCTGCCAGTGCAGGAGACATGGGTTCCATCCCTGGGTCAGGAAGAGCCCCTGGAGTAGGAAATGGCAACCCATTCCAGGACTCTTGTCTGGGAAGTTCCAAGGACAGAGGAGCCTGGCGGGCTATTGTCCACAGGGTCGCAAAGAGTTGACATGACTCAGCAACTAAACAACAGCAACATTCCAAATTACAGTGCCTCCAGGCTAAGGTCTCTGTGTAGACATACTCATGGATTCAGGTGCTGCTGTCTGCTCACCTGGTGAGGCCCTCTGAGGAACAGAACAGAAGTGATATTGCTACAGACACATCAAGTAGGACTGGAAAGAGCGGCTACACAGAGCTGCATGGCGTGCGTGACCTCAGCATCCTTTTTCTCTTTTTGGCACACTGCATGGCATGCGGGATCTCAGTTCCCTGACCAGGG
>SJYX01022916.1:133370-173950 GCA_006410675.1 Oreotragus oreotragus
AGACATCTGTCATGCTGTTTTTATTTTTGGCCACATCATGTGGCACGCAGGATCTTAGTTCCCAAACCAGGGATCAAACCCATGACCCCTGCAGTGGAAGTGTGGAGTCTTGACCACTGGATCACCAGGGAAGTCCCCGTCATGCTGTATTTGAATCCTGGTCAGGAACAGTCTTACCCAGAGATGCTGGCCAGCATATGGATTTGAGGCATTTAAGTATACAGAGGTCGGATAGGCTTTGATTTTTCATCTAGAGATTGGTCACATTTGGAATCACTGGAAAAGACCCTGATGCTGGGAAAAATTGAAGGCAGGAGGACAAGGGGGGACAGAGAATGAGATGGTTGGATAGCATCACTGACTCAATGAACGTGAGTTTGAGCAAACTCTGGGAGACGGTGAAGGATAGGGAGGCCTGGTGTTCTGCGGTCTATGGGGTTACAAGAGTCGGACATGACTGAGCAACTGAACAAGTCTATACTGATCTGGAAGGTTTTGATTTTTGTTCTGAAGATCGGGTACATTTGGCAAATACTTGCTGAGAGAAAGGAAGCAAGAAAGCCTGGTATCTCCTCCCAAATCCACAGGAGCTTTGGGAGTTCCTGGACCATTTAAAATGAACTTGGAGGCTGGGCAGCAGTGGCATAGTAGGTGCCAACATGAGAGATGAGTAAGAAGGATCCTAAAGATCCTGGCTCAGCCTTGCCCACACTCCCCCAGGAAGGTCAGGATCAAGTATTTCTAGCTCCTCTAGGGAACATTCCTCTCCTAAATGCGTAACAAAGTTTCTTCACCTCCCCAGGACAAATAACAGCCGGAGGCACCAGGCAACATTTCACAGACCTGGTCTCAGCACCCACAGATGTGTGAATCCAGGAAATGCGGAAGCAGAGGTGGGGCCTGGGCCAAGAACAAGCCTCAAATATGAGTCAAAGTTTCCATGGTACCCAGAACCTCCAGCTCTGTCTGAAGAAAAACCCCTGCACCCTCTCACCACTCCACAGCCCTGTTCAGAGTAGCTGTGCTTGGGGTTCTCCATCTTTCTACTTGGCCTTCAGAGGATCCCAATATCCACAGTCACAACAACAAGCTCCTTGGAACACGAGTTCTATCTCGTGGCAACAAGCTTTTTGATGTAATAAACTTGGGAAAGGATGCCACCGCCCGCTGTGAAGATACGTGACAGATCACAGCATGTAAAAGACCCCACAAACTCACACATTCAGGAAAGTGGCTTCAACGTGTTGAATCACGTGTCTCAGGAACTCACGAGACCTGGGTGTCTATCTCCTCCCCCCGCCCCAACATAACCAAGCATCAGTGGAACCTGTGTTCCACAGAGCACCTCAGGTCGCTCCTGAACGTCTCAATTACAGGTGCTTATTCCAAATTACAGGCTTCCCTGGTGGCTCAGGGGTAAAGAATCTGCCTGCCAGTGCAGGAGACATGGGTTCCATCCCTGGGTCAGGAAGAGCCCCTGGAGTAGGAAATGGCAACCCATTCCAGGACTCTTGTCTGGGAAGTTCCAAGGACAGAGGAGCCTGGTGGGCTATTGTCCACAGGGTCGCAAAGAGTTGACATGACTCAGCAACTAAACAACAGCAACATTCCAAATTACAGTGCCTCCAGGCTAAGGTCTCTGTGTAGACATACTCATGGATTCAGGTGCTGCTGTCTGCTCACCTGGTGAGGCCCTCTGAGGAACAGAACAGAAGTGATATTGCTACAGACACATCAAGTAGGACTGGAAAGAGCGGCTACACAGAGCTGCATGGCGTGCGTGACCTCAGCATCCTTTTTCTTTTTTTGGCACACTGCATGGCATGCGGGATCTCAGTTCCCTGACCAGGGATTGAACCTGCACCCCCTGCATGGTAGCTCTGAGTCCTCACCTAAACTGACAACCTAACTTGACTACCAGGGAAGTCCCCAGGGTCCTTTTTCTTTTTTTAAAGCGTGTTCTGATTCTCTTTTGTTGCATAACAATGGTGGGAGTTTTAAATCATCGAATAGCTAAGTCCGGTGTTTGGGTGTCAAGACTGTCTTGAACCGTCCCAGTCGAACTGATTAGGTGTGTCGTGATCGACTCCACCGAACTGAATGCATCAAAGTCGGAGACATGGGGATTCGAGGTCGTCGGGGACGTTTTGACGGAAGTCTGGGACCCCAGGGTCTCTTTACCGAGAGATCGGTGTCTTTAGGACTGCTGGGACCGAGAGATATAAGTCAAGACCATACTATAGGGGCCAGTGGACACTGAATGCCCCGAGGTGCCACAGTGACAACTTTCTCGTAGAGGTCATCTGGATGGCTTTTCAGAGGGGACTGGGAGTCAGACCAGGTCTGGCCAGGAAGACGGGGAGCCCAGCTCTGATGCAGAGACATCTGGGAGTGAAGGACCACAACTGACCCTCCTGGGTATCACCCCAGCTAGAAATGCCTCACACAGGAGCCGAATTGCTTAAAAACCATGTTTAAAAGACAAATTCCAAAGCATTTGCTGGCATCAGGAATGAGGTGACAGGACCACTTAAACTGCTGCTGGTTAAGTGCAGCCTTCCTGTCACTCATCTCAGTCAACCCCTCCCGCCCCCAAAGCTGAGAAAGGGACGCGAGTTCATACCCATCCTTTTTGTAAAACTCCAGCATCATGTTATCTGTGGCCACACTGAGGGGCCGGCGGGCCTGCTCGGGCTGGCGCCGGTCAGCGGGGTCCATGTCTGGGGAGGGCATTGAGCTGTAGTTGGCGTTGTGGTTCACGTGCACTGGACTCCCGTAATTGCCCGTGATGTTGAACTCGATCTCTGTGGGGAAGACAGAATAGATGCACACGGTCTGTGAGCTGGCCAAGCCATTCCTGGGCAGGAGGGAAACCAGTAGAGAAACGGCTACTCTTTTACGCGTCACCCCCGAAACTCGCATCCCATGGTTCAATGTTAGACCATCTGTTGATATTAACTCGTCTTATATTTCATGGTGCTCACCTAGCATGTAATAGAACAGGGACTTAATAAAGCACTTTTTCATCTGTGATTCACAAAACAAACTCAGTCAAACAGGGACAGCTTTTTCTTTTTGGAAAAAAAAAAAAAAAAGGCAGAATCACATTTAAGACTGAAATAAATGCCAGAGTGGTCTAAATCAAATCAGGAAGAAGGGCAATGCCCACTCTCAACACTGTTATCTGATATTGTTGAAGTGCTAGCCAATGGAATTAGTCAAGAAAAGAAAATAACAGGCAATATTACTCTCTGTAGAGGATGATGACGATGGGATGTCTTTTCAGAAAACCAAAGAGAATAAAAAATTACAGGATTAGAAACAGAAAGAGATCTCACTTAAGACTGCGGGCTCTCAAATGGAGGCTCATCTCATCCCCTACTGACTACAGCCGATTTACTTGCAGTGCTCATGAGCTCAGCCACAGAACCTACAGAGTTTTACCTTGAACTCCTACCTCCTTTGTTTCTTTATCCTGATTTCCTACCACTGGCCAAAGGTGGTATGCACAGGGGGCTTAAAAACAAAACAAAACACACACACACCCCTTTGGCCAGTGGTACTCAAAGATTCAGAACTCACAGCAAACTCCCGTTCCCCCTCAGAAGCCTACTCCCACATCAGCTGCTGCCACGTACCCCCAGGGAAGAACCAATCTGCGTGCTGGATGATGGGCTCGATGATCCCGACGATCTGTAGTGAGACCGTGGTCATCATCTCCGTGATGTTCCTGAGGGCACAGGGCAGAGGGCGACAGGCAGGGTGAGCAGCCGAGGCAGGGAGGAGGCCCTGGAGCAGAAGCCTGCACACCTGGGTCTGAGAGCATGTGTCCTCTTGGGGAGGGCACTTCACCTTTCTGAAGCTCTCCCCATGCCTACAGAACGGAGACACCCCCAGAAGTCCTCCCTACAGGAGACGAGTGAGTAACACACACAAAATCGCCAAGTCTTAGGACTGATTCTCACAACTGCCAGACTCATCCCTTCCCAGCTCTGTTCTCTCTGTCAAGACAGCACTCTGTCCTTCTGTATCCCAGTGCTGGGATGTGCTCTCCACAGAGGGCCCAGGGGCCTAGAAGAGCTTGCCAGACTTGATGCTGACCCAGATGAGCTCAGAAAAGACCTTGGCTACAGGCCTGGCTCTGAGACTATCAACAGGAACTACTTGAAGAATTCTGGGCCTCCTCCTGAGTCTAAAGAAGGACCAGCTCAAGACAGGCACATGACCTGACACATGAATTAGGCTAGTGGCTATCTGGGGCCCTGACCATCCCATCCAGGCCCCCACAGCCCCCCAGTGTGACCCGCACACCCCTTCCTCCCTGGACTCACCCTTCTGCTTGTGGCCACAGCAGGTTGGGTCCTAATACAATGGCCATGTTACTGGGTGTCATCTTGTTAACATCTTGGTATTCTGAGAGCTTGGATAAAAACTTGATCAAGTATCTGAAAGGAGGTGAGAAAGGCCAGGTTTTACGAGGGCTCGATACCAGCCATGGTCCCCTAACACCAGCTGGAAACATCTCTTACTGATAAGAAGACTCATCCATCCTACAATATTATCAAGATGTGTCACGAGTCAGGACACAAGAATGCTCCAAAAGCAGACAGAGCTCTTCCTGGGCTATTCGTCAATGTCTGCTTCAACAAACTGTGGCCAGAAAAGATTTCTCCATCTTTCCTTTCGACTCAGTGCATAATGCCAGAAATTCCCTCCTTCTTTTCAAACCTCTGTCCCCTCCTGTCTTCCCTGTGTGCAGAGGTGAGAAGTGGTGTGTAGCTGTCACTATTGGGGACATTTTCACGCTAGGAGCAGTGTCTCAGTGGGACTATGAGAGCCAATGAAGAAAACGCTGGACCAGACTTAGCATGTGGCCCAGCAATTCCACTCCTAGAGAAATACGTCCACACAGAAACGCGGACACAAATGTTCCCAGCAGCATTATTCATCACAGCTGAAAAGGAGAGACCACCAAAGATCCACTAAGGGACGAACAGATGAATAAAACATAGTCCCATCTATATAGGGGAGTACTACTCAGCCCTCAAAAGCAATGAAATACTGACACACGCCACTGCATGGATGAACCTCGGAAACTTGATGCCAATGGAGAAAAGCCAGACACAGAGACCCCAGGGTGAATGACTCCATCTGTGTGAAAGGCCCGGCGCAGGCCAGTCGACAGAGACAGAACATAGATGAGAATTTGCCAGGGGCTGGGTAAGCAGAAATGGGGAGTGACTGCTGATGGGAACAGCATTTCTTTGTGGGGTGATGAAAATGCTTTCCAATTACACAGTGATCATAGCTGCACAACTCTGCAGATTTACAAAAACCCACTTAATTGCACACTTTTAAAAGGGGACACTTGCATATGAACGGTTATGTCAATAAAGCTATTATTAAAAAAAAAAAAAATCAGTGACTGAGTAGCTGTGCATAAATGAAGCACAAAAAGAGCTCTCCCAAACCAAACCACCCTGCCTGGTCCTGCACAGTCCTAGACCCCGAAGCCCAGCTCTTCCCGGGCTCTCGGTTATACAGACAGTGGGTCCAGCCTCATGCTGCCAGGACGACAGTCAAGCGGCTCCTCCAGCAACTGCTGCCCACAGAGCACAAAGACCCTAAACTGCTGATGGGCCACCTCCACCCACATCCTGCCGCATCACACCCTCCAAGAGGCCACACACGCCTTGGCCAGGACACGGGGCCTGAGCTGAGCACGGTCAGTCCACAGGCTGGCCAGCAGCCTAGCATCACCTGAAGAGTCATCCTTGCTCTTGATCTGATTCTTGCTCATGGGACGCTTTCTTTCAATGTTGTATATATTTAACACTTCAAGCATTTTACAGGGTGCAGTTCACTAGCATTACTTTCCATTGTGATGCAACCATCAGCACCATCCATCCCCAGAGTTTTTCATTACCCCAAACTAAAACTTGACACCCATGAAATGACAGCCCACCTGCTGCTCCTGACCCCTCCCCCCTCCCCCTAGCCACCATCCTACATTCTGGCAACCACCATTCTACTTTCCATCTTTACGAATTGACTACTGTATGCACTGCTTTTTACTGGAATTGTTCAGAATTTCCCCTTTTGTGTTTGGCTTCTTTCATTTAGCATACAGCCTTCCAGGTTCATCCATGCTGTAGCAAGAAAGAGAATGTCTCTTCTATTTGAGGCTGAATACTGCATTGTATGTACTTTTTGTTCACCTATATTTATCCATTGCTGGATATGTGGGCTGTTTCTACCTCTTGGTTATTGTGAATAACGCTGCTTGAACGTAGGTGTACAAAATCAAGTCCCTCCTTTCAGATCTTTTGGAAATACACCCAGAAGTGGAACTGCTGGGTCATACAGGAATCCTATGTTTGTCTGAGGACCCACCATGAGAAGTCACTCCTGGGATTTTTTAACAGAAAAATAGAAATAATCAGGCAGATGGCAGTACGAGCTGAAGCTGAAAATATGCATCTAAGGAAGCTCCAAGGAGGACGGGGGTAGGGCCCGGAGCGATGCTGGTACAAAGTGACGAGGAAGCAGAAAGTGGAAAAGAGCTTAAGCCCGGGAGGGAAAAGATGCGCAGAGCAGTGGGAAGTGAAACCCGGGTGAGGATGAGAAAAGAGACAGACACATAGAAAACAAGTGGAAAACCAGAAAACATTCACCCAGCCTCTTCTTCCTGAAGCCTGGCTCCAGGACACAACTGCCAAATCCAGTTCAGGGTCTGGTCAGCGTCGCCCCTGGGATCCACAGGCACCTATCTTTGCAGTAAACCCCAGTATCTGAAAACAGCCTGCATTCATCCTTGCTCCTTGCAAACCAAAGAACTGCATCAGCCAGCAGCTGGTCAGGCACCCTGCAATGTCTCACAGCCCCATACAGTCTGTTTCCTCATCTGCAGGATGGTAATTCACAACCTCCCAGGATTGCTTGAAGTTGAAAAGAGACCCTGCATGTTAAATATGCTTTGGACACTGTGTAACGCCAAGCTTGCCAGTGACTAGGCCTTTTGGCCTGGAAACGTGTGTGCAAGACTTAAATAACCTTGACCCGGCGTCTCTATCGTCCACTCACCGGATGTTGTTATGATTGGCTTTGGGCAACTTCTCACACGCGTTCCACAGTGCCTGGAGCCTCTTGTCCTGGTCCTGGATGCTGGAAAATTAACAGGAAAAGCCACTGACTAAGTACAGATCAATGAAGTCTTACTGGCACTCAGACTCACCAGCCATTGAAATATTTGAGAAAAAGGAACCAGCCGTTGTCAGTGACCATATCAGTAAATGATGATCATTCATATCTTTGGTTCTTACTATTTCCCCCTCGATAATCTTTCAGTCTTGCCTGTGCTGTTTTAACAAAACTTCCCCTGCACACATCACATGGTCCAGGTCAACGTGTACTGGGGCAGCAGGTGAGGGCAGAGGGCAGACACCTGCAGCTGAGTGGGCGGGGCTGTGATGTCATCGGGAGGTTAGTTCTGGCACAGGACAGGACACCAGAAACAGGTCAACTCCACCCTCACGCCACCACGGCAGCCGACTGGCCAGTCCCACAGACAGTTTGAGGCACATTAAGCTTCTCGGCATGTGGAATATAACAGATGCTCAATAAACACCTTCTGAACAAGTAAACGACATGAACTCATATTGACATAAGGATATCTGACCCTTGAAGACACAACTCAGAGGTGGATAGTTTCCACAACCAGAGGATTCTCCATTCTACAGAGAGTCCTGCTCGAAGGGTTTCTTTATTGATAGATCTTCTAAGGATTAAAAGAGATTACTGAAAGGTCTCTCTATATATTTTATTTTTGTTAGGACTACATTTTTAAACGTACGTTTTTATGAAAACCTACATCAAGGTTTACAGGGTTGGAAGACCTTATGCTCAAAGAACCTTTTAACAAGAAAAACTGAAAAGCAAACTCCGCCGGGAGGCCCAGCTCTGACCCCCTGACTCAAGACCCAAGGTAGGGAATGGCCATCGCGGGGCCCCCAGAAGCCCCTGCTTCCATCCTGACCAAGGCGAGAAAAACTCCCTTTCCTGCTCATCAGTCCTCTTAAAGGGCAGAGGGCAGATGCTGCCATGGTCTTTCCTTCAGTAAAAATTCAGCATCCATATGGGACTTCCCTAGTGGTCCCATGGGTCAGACTACATGCGCTCAGTACAGGGGGCCCAGGTTTGATCCCTGTTAGGGAACTGAGCCCACAAGCTGAGCACAGCCAAAAAAAAAAAAAAAAGGCAAAAAAAAAAAAAATCGACATTCACATACTGAGGGTCTCTGGCGTATCAGGCAGAGTCGCAGGGGTTAGGGAGTAGGGGGCAGTCAGAAGACACGGCCATCCCTTCCTGCCCATCAACTCACAATCCAACCAGCCACACCAACACAGCCTTGCATTTGATCAGCTGGGCACCAGCTGTCAGGAAGGAGGCCTCTCTGAGGTGACCTTCAGGGTGGGACCCAAAGAGTCAGAAGGAATCTACGAGGTAGAGGTTTTGGGGAACCAAAACCTGTCGCGTGGCCAGGTGAATGGGACTGGCCAGCGGGAAGTGGGTGTCTGAGTGGCGACGGGAGCCTGGAGCCTCTGAGTCCTCTTGAAGGCCCAGCTGGGGCTCTGGACCACCCTGGTGGCTCCAGCCTGCAAGTCCACATGCTGGGACCTGGCTCTCCGGGCACATGTACAAGCCTCTCCCCACGACACACACCAAGATAGACTCGCTGGATCCCAGGTGGCACGCTTACACAGTTTCCATTAAGGCTCCACATAAAGCGCACCCACAGGACACACGGAGACCCCTCGTACTCACTTGGAAGCCTGAATCCACTCATCGTAGAGTTCAAAGGTCATCAGAGGTTCTGGCAGCTCCCGGAGGTAAGACTTGAGAGCTCCTGGATGTGAACATCGTACAAGCCGTGAGCCGCCGGGATGCGGCAGACACCGACTACCAGCCAGCGTCACCATGGGGGCCACGTTTGGGGAAGGTTCATGGTGGCTACCACATGCCTGGATCCAAGGCTCTGGCGTGGCCGTGAGGGCCTCCCCTCTTGTGTTACCACCATCACCCCCTCCGTCCTTCAAGGGCACAGGCAACCAGGCCTAAAGTGGGGCCCTGAGTGGACATGTGTGGAGCACGGCGGGGAGCCAGGGGCTCGAGTGTCCCTGACACGTGGCTGTACGTCTTCCACGCCCATCCCTTCCCCCAGAGCCCCTCCAGCTGCGGGGCCCACCTGCAATGGCATGGGGGTCCGCCGAGCACTCCTGTACATCCACCACACAGCAATCCAGGGCCGCCTTGAGCTTCTTCAGCTTGGAGGCAGACGGGGCTACTCGGAAGAGGCCCTGCCGACAGGACAGGGGTCAGCAGACAGCCTGCACCTTGAGGGCACAACAGCAAGACCAACGGCAGGCAGTCTCCCCGCCCGCTTCCTCCACGATCCCCCAGGGGCCTCGTCCCATCACCATGTGTGGACACCGGGGCAGCAGGGCCTGGGCCTCATCCTTGGCTGTGGTCTCAGCACCGAGTTCAGGGTGGCCCGGTGTTCCGGCTTGGAATGTACTCGATTAAATGAACCTTGGGCACTTTGATGGCCCGTCCTTGTGTATTTAAGATATGTCTTGGAAAAACAGAAACACTAATTCGAAAAGATACACGAACCCCCATGTCCACAGCAGCATTATTTACAATTACCAGGACATGGAAGCAACCTAAGTGTCCATCAGTAGATGAATGGATTAAAAAAGATATGGTAGGGTCCATAAAATGGAATACTGCTCAGTCATAAAAATGAATGAAAATTTTGCCATTTGCAGCAACATGGATGGACCCAGAGGTTATCATACTAAGTGAAGTAAGACAGAAGGAGAAATACTGCGTGACATCCCTTATAAGTGAAATCTAAAAAAAGATGATACAAACGAGCTTACTTACAAAACAGATTCATAGACTTAGAGAACAAACTTAGGGAACTAAGGGTTGCCAGGGGAAGGACAGGAGAAAGGGATAGTTCGGGAACGGGGATGGACATGTACACATTGCTATATTTAAACTGGGTAATCAACAAAGACCTCCTGTGCAGCACCCGGAACTCAACTCAGTGTTATGTGGCGGCCTGGATGTGAGGGGTGTTTGGGGGACAATGGATACATTTGTATGTACGGTTGAGTCTCTTTGCTGTTCATCTGAAACTATCACAGCATTGTTAATTGGCTATACCCCAAAACAAAATAAAAAGTTTTTAAAAAATGGGGAAAGAAAAGGCCCCATTCACCTCCCTCCATAAAACTCTCCCTCAGAGACTAAAAAGACCTCATTTTTTCATTGGTATTATACATGAAAATGCCTGGCATTTAATACAGGGTCAAAAAAAACCTGTTTTGAATACATCAGGCTTATTTGACAGACACTACACTTATCTGCGCCATAAGCTCATAAGCCCCCATCTCACTCTTTCATACTTTGCTTAGTAATAAATACCATAAATAAATACTGATTGGTTGATCAGATCACAGGAAAGTGGAGTCATGATTTTTAAACTGCCTGCGTAAGATACTAAAGATGAGGTCTACCTCCCAGGAGACCACTGACATAGCAATAAAAACAATGGTTGCCAATGTCTCATAGGATTATTTTTTTTTAACATGTGGCTTGTAAGGAGAGCTTTCTAATGTCTGTATCAGTTTTCAGGATGTCTATAAAAAAGTTATGATCTAAAGATTAAAATGTCTTTTAAATTAGGGAGAGAGGTGGAGAATGGGGTGGAAGAGAAGGAGGAGAAAGCCCCAATCTCATTACATATGCAGACAGGAGGGCTAGAGCGGGGCTATAAGGTCCTCACGGCGGGGGTATCATGTCCCACAATCCTCCACTGTCCCTGGAGAGTGAAGGCTCATGGGAGAAGCAGGACCGGTTTGAAGACAGGGGGCTTGTACTGCGTCTTCCCAGTTTGGGTTTGTGGGGCCGGGTGAGGATGGTAACAGAGGAGGAGGGACCCCGGAGGCTCCATCTCGCGGGCGAGGAGACCTGCTCACGGCCGAGCTCGGCTGCACCCAGACGCACCTCCTCCTGCATCCCGCATTCCAGCAGCATCGTCACGCACGCCTCGATGGGGAAGGCGATCTCCCGGCCGCTGATCGTGAGGTGCTCCTCCAGGGGCTTCCCAAAGGAAGGCTTCTCCACCCAGGCCTCTGGGGGTCGGGGGTGCAGGTGGAGCAAGAGAGGGGTCAGGACAGGTCACCCTCGCGGGAACCTTCCTTCCCTCCGGTCACACCACTTCTCCTAAGTGTCCCAGGGATGTGGGGCAGTGGATGCGGAAGCACTGTCCAACTGCAGCATCTCCAGTTCTGCAGTTTCGGGGGATGATGGGGAGGAACTGGGGGAGGCAGTGGAAGCCCGCCCTCCGTGAGCAGAGCTGCTGGGCTTCCTGATACACACGCACCTCCACACACGCCCATGCACACCCGCCTCATCCCCGCTGGGGTAATGTGTATGTGTGTGTGCATGCTCTGCTCTCCTGCCGCTGGTCAAGGTGCCCGTAGGCGGAGGCCCAGGGCTCAGGTGAAGGCGGCCCTGCTGGGGGAGGAGCAGGTGAGCCAAGCACAGGGCCCCAGACAGCAGGCTCCCCGCCCTCCCCGCCCCAGGCAAGCTCGGCACTCACCCTGTTGTGCTTTTATCTGAGGCAACACGGCCTGCAGGAGTGTCAGGGACTTCCTGTGGTACTCGGCCTGCACTTCGATGAGCTGAGGGAACACAAGCAGAAGCATCAGCCTTTGCTGGAGGATGGAGGGCATGGGCTACCACGCCATCGGGGTGCCCTGCCCGCTCCTCCACCCATCTGCAATGACGGGCATTTGTCCCCTTAGCCTCTGCAGCAGAAGGGTGACCATAAAGGGAAGTTTTGGAGGTGGGAGACTCGGGGAGGAGGTGAAGGGGACTCTCCAGAGGTGAGCCTGCCTTCACTGCCACCCCATCTGCGGAGCACCCTGCCCCCAGTTCTCACAGCAAAAGGCACCGAAGGGGTGCAGCAATGAAAGGGCTATAAACAGAAAGCACATTCAGAAATCCAGGTGCCAATGAGAGGGCACTCAATGCCACAAGCCTCAATGTATCTTGATTCTCCCCAAAAAGAGTTCAAGATACAACTGGTAGGAAAACATGTGCTCGATCCACAATCCTCTTCCACCTTGGGAGGCATAACAGCTTTATCGTGATGTGATTCAAAGGACAAAGTCCTTCAGGATGCTCTATTCTGCCCCTCCCACTACTGAAAAAGCTGCTGAAATGGTAAAAACAGCAGAGGAAAAGCAGTGAATAACTGGCACTTATTTTCTAAATCTCTCCCCGCTCCCAAAAAAAAAAAGAAAATTGGGTATGTAGGAGGAAAACGGAGAGAGAGGCACTTTGCTCAAAAGTCTGGTGTGATGAGTAGCTATTATCCCCAAGCAAAACTAAGAGGGAATTTTTTTCTTTTTTTAAAGTCATAGCATTGAAAAAAATGGTACCCAAAGACAATTAGGTAGTCCAATAATGCTTGGAATGTCAACAATCATTTGCTTTAGATATTTTAAAATGAAATATTATCTTCACAAATAAAACCAATGGAATAGACATGAAAAGAATCCTACTATTTCAAAGTAAACATTTCAAGTTGGAAGGAATATGTATAAGCTCTCTCTCATGGCGGAAGAAACTCTGGACTTCTTGGCCATCGATGCTGAGACTGCCCCACACTTATCAAAGCATCCAGCTTCTCAGGATTCCTCTTCTCTCCTCCCTTTATCTTCTTTCCCTGTCTTTGTATCACTTCCTTGACCCTAAAGAGAAACTTTGAGTTTTATTCCCAATGTTATTTTTCATTTCAGGGTCCTAATTATTTGGGCCAGATGATTCAAGTATGGATGACTCAGATCCTGTGTCTCTACTCTGTAAATCTGCTCCCATAGAGGAGAGGCAGTAAACAGGCATCAACCCTCATTTACCAACTTGTCATCATCTGGGACAAAAAAAAATCTCCATTAATAACCAACAGATGCTGGGGTGCAGCTAGCTTCTTCTTCCCAAGTTGCTTCCTGATGACAGACTCAGGTTTTGCAACCCTGGCCCCGCTGGCATCTGGGGCTGGATCACCCTCTGTCGTGGGAGCTGCCATCCTGTACACTGCGGGATGTTTGGCAACAAACCTGACCTCAACCCTCTGAGTGCCTGGAGCACGTCCCCGATAGTGACGGCCAAAAACGTCTCTGCTAAGTGACTTCAGTTGTGTCTGACACTTTGCGACCCTATGGACTGTAGCCTTCCAGGAATTCTGTCCATGGAATTCTCTAGGCAAGAGTATTGGAGAGGGTTGCTGTGCAGGGGCTCTTCCTGACCCAGGGATCAACCCTGTGTCTCTTAAGTCTCCTGCAGTGGCAGGCGAGATCTTTACCGCTAGTGCCACCTGGGAAGCCCCGCTCAAATGTCTCCAGACACAGCCAATCATCTGCTGGGAGATGACAGAATCACGCCTGGTTGAGAACCACTGCCAAAGATCACAGAGGTACAAACATCTTCATGGGTGAGGCTGGATTTTATTCTCGGGGTTTTGGAGGAATCTATATGAAGGCGACTAGAAGGCAGGATTTATTCACAGGTAGGACAGTCAAAGCCCCACCTGTTCTCAGAACATGCTTGACAGATCCTTGATTCGAGGACCACATTCCTTCCCGTCCCCACTGTGATACCTGCTAACAGACTCCAAGCAGCCTCACCCTTCTGGATGCTTACCGTCTGAAAGTAGTTTGCATAGTCGATTTCTTTGGCCACAAAACTGTACATGTCAGCTGACAGCTGGTCCTGTGGGGGCAAAACACAGAAGGATAGACAGTAGGAATCCACACATCAGAGGAAAGAACCGTAGCCATGGTTTAACCTCATTTTTCACAATACTAGGCAGATTACAAACTGCCTGTGGACATTCCATTTCCCAACCACGGCTCTAACGGATGACTAAGTGGGGAAGGAACACCTATGCCAGTGTTTTCCTAGGGCTTTTAACGTGGGCCACGTGGAGAGTTAGGAAAGCTGATGCAGGGGAATGACGCGCAAATTGCTTCCTTGCATCTCTGTGGTGCGCCCTGCTGTCTGCAGCAGCCCCGCCAGGGACACACTGTGCTTCTGCTTGCCTCCCCCTGCCACGTCTTCCCCCTGATGATACTACTGCCTTGCTCCCTTCATCTCAGTTCTGATTGGTTGATCATCAGGAAAAGAGAGGCAAACACACCAAGTCGAGGGAAGCTGGTTAAGACAGGTGGGCAGGGGACGGACCGTTGATTCCAAACCTGGCAAAAAAAAAAACAAACCTGGACTCATCCAATATCATATATGAATCTCAGTGTGAAAAGCCCTTCACCACTCAGCTCCCCGAGGGGCTGAGAACAGTGGCTGAATGCTATGTCTGGATCATGTTCCCTCCGAGGAGGATCGTGGGTCAGTTTCACTGAAACACCCCCAGCACAGTGCAGTAGAAGTGTATTCGAGTGGAGGGAGACTCTGTCACACTAACCGTATCTTTGAGCGTGTCACATTCTCTAAACATGTTTGTACAAGTCATGTGATCTCTGACATCCCTCCCTGCTTGGTAGCCTTTGAGGCAGAGCTTCAGAAGAGGTGCGGAGTTAAGATAAAAAGTATCTATCATGTTCAGGTTGGAGTAAATAGGAAAACATCATCCCAATGCTTACAGCAGCGCTATTTCCAATTGCCAAGATATGGATGCAACCCAAGTGTCCGCTGACAGATGAACACATAAAGAAGTTGTAGTGTATAGACAATGGAATACTCAATCATAAAAAATAAAATAAAATCTTGCCATGTGTAACGATGGATGGACCTGGAGGATATTATGCTAAGTGACATGAGTCAGAGAAAGACAAATACCTCATGATTTCATATATGCAATCTAAAACACAAATAAAACAAAAACACACTCATAGCTTCATAGAACAAATAGTAGTTGTTGTAAGGGGAGGGGATGGGGGGATGGGAAAAATAGAGGAGGGGGATTAAGAGACACAACCCTTCAGTTTACCTAATAATTGAGCAACAGGGATGTAACATACAGCCTAAGGAAGACAGTCAATTATACTGCAATAGGGGGGATGGGAAAAATAGAGGAGGGGGATTAAGAGGCACAACCCTTCAGTTTACCTAATAATTGAGCAACAGGGATGTAACATACAGCCTAAGGAAGACAGTCAATTATACTGCAATAACTTTGCATGGGGACAGATGGCTACTAGATCCATCATGGTGATCATTTCATAATCTATGCAAATAGCAAGTCATCATGTACCACACCAGATACAAACATGGCATTGTATGTCGACTATATCTCAATAAAAAGGAAAGAAAAGCACAAGAAAGCTGACCTGAATGCTGAAGGAATCACAGCAGACAACTGCATAATTCAGGAAGAGTCTGATATACACAGACCCTCAAGCATTCTGCACAGACCCTGATAACCTCAGCAGCCCCTCCAGCTGATGATCAAACTGTCCTCTGCGAGCAGGGGAATGGGAGGAGTAATCTGTTTCCTTTTCCAGTATCCTCAACAGGCAAACATCCTTGAAGCGTTCTTGCACACGAGATGATAGAACCAAGACACCAAGTTCACATGACTAGCTACCAAAAGTTCAAGGCATTTTTCCCAAAGAACAAAATGGGCTCTAGGACCACCCACCTCAGGCCCCCTCCACTTCAGCATCCTTTACAATGAATGCCTCCGGGAGGCTGCTGGACCTGTCAAAAGTGCTAGAGAAAGTGGTTTTATTGGAACTCAACCTCGCCTGCCACGGCCCGAGGAGCCTTGGTCTGGAAGCATCCATCACCAGCCTGACAAATGTGAAGGGAGATAGTTCAAGTCAGGGAAAGACAAAGGGTGGGGTGATAAAAAAAACAACTCAGTAGACAGAGGTAAGGAAGGTAGCCTTCAATTCAGTTCAGTTCAGTCGCTCAGTCGTGTCCGACTCTTTGCAACCCCATGAATCGCAGCACGCCAGGCCTCCCTGTCCATCACCATCTCCCGGAGTTCACTCAGGCTCACGTCCATTGAGTCCGTGATGCCATCTAGCCATCTCATCCTCGGTTGTCCCCTTCTCCTCCTGCCCCCAATCCCTCCCAGCCTCAGAGTCTTTTGCGATGAGTCAACTCTTTGCGTGAGGTGGCCAAAGTACTGGAGTTTCAGCTTTAGCATCAGTCCTTCCAAAGAAATCCCAGAGTTGATCTCCTTCAGAATGGACTGGTTGAATCTCCTTGCAGTCCAAGGGACTCTCAAGAGTCTTCTCCAACACCACAGTTCAAAAGCATCAATTCTTCAGCGCTCAACCTTCTTCACAGTCCAACTCTCACATCTATACGTGACCACTGGAAAAACCATAGCCTTGACTAGACGGACCTTAGTCGGCAAAGTAATGTCTCTGCTTTTGAATATACTATCTAGGCTGGTCATAACTTTCCTTCCAAGGAGTAAGTATCTTTTAATTTCATGGCCGCAGTCACCACCTGCAGTGATTTTGGAGCCCCCCAAAATAAAGTCTGANACGAACCTTAGTCGGCAAAGTAATGTCTCTGCTTTTGAATATACTATCCAGGTTGGTCATAACTTTTCTTCCAAGAAGTAAGCGTCTTTTAATTTCATGGCTGCAGTCACCATCTGCAGTGATTTTGGAGCCCCCAAAAATAAAGTCTGACACTATTTCCACTGTTTCCCCATCTATTTCCCATGAATCCGCGCCCAAGGTAAGAGAAACCCAAGTAAGATGGTAGGTGTTGCAAGAGGGCATCAGAGGGCAGACACACTGAAACCATCTGCCTCTACGGAGGTTGAAACCCATGCTCCTATAGCTATTGACTTTCAGCAACCCCTGAGGGAGTTCAAGGTGGAGTGAGGCACTCTGTGCTCCAGGGAATCTGGTGGGACAGGTCTTTAGATAGTTGGAGGTTTTTAGGAAGAGATTTTATAATCTCAATCCTTGCATCTCCTCATATCTAGAGAAGTACTAACTCCCTTCAAGTTGACATCAGCTCTCATGACTAACAAAAACCTTTTGTAAATTGAGCGCTTCATGGTACTGAACTCCCCCCTGACCAAAACCTTATATATTGACTTTTCAGAGCTGTCTGAGATGCTGCCTCCAGGGCTACAGGCCTCATTTTGCCCCAAATAAAACTTAACTCACAACTCTCAAGTTGTACATCGTTTTTCAGTCGACACCCTGGAGAAGGAAATAGCAATCCACTTCAGTATTCTTCCCTGGAAAACCCCATGGGCAGAAGAGCCTGGCAGGCTACAATCATTGGGGTCACAAGAGTCGGACACAGCTTAGTGAATAAACCACCACCAGTCACTGTCCGCAGTGATTTGGAGACCAAGAAAATAATATCTGTCATTGCTTCCACTGTGTCTCCTTCTATTTGCCAGGAAGTGATGAGACTGGATGCTATGATCTTAGTTTTTTGAATGTTGAGTTTCAAGCCAGCTTCCCCTCTTGACTCCCATTAAATGGAAGGTGGATGTGGCAATGAGCCCTCTGGGACCTGGAAAAAACATGAAAAATACAAGCAGCCTGAGTCCCTGACGAATTGGAATCAACATGTCAACCCACTGTTTAAAATATCAGGACTTACAAGAAAAAAATTAGCTGTAGTCGTATTTTAGCTACTATTTTCTTTGGGATTCTCTGTAACTTCAAAATATACTGTCAATTCTGGAAATTACTGGAGACTGAAGGAAATGGCAACCCACTCCAGTATTCTTGCCTGAAAAATCCCATGGACGGAGAAGCCTGGTGGGCTACAGTCAGTACATGGGGTCACAAAGAATCGGACATGACTGAGCAACTTCAGTTTCAAAAGGATATGGAAGGAAAAGAACTGAAAAGACTGAAAGGAAAGTTATGACCTATCTAGACAGCATGTTAAAAAGCAGAGACATTACTTTGCCAACAAAGGTCAGTTTAGTCAAGGCTTTGGTTTTTCCAGTGGTCATGTATGGATATGAGAGTTGGACTGTGAAGAAAGCTGAGAACCCCCCCTCCCCCAAAGAGAGCTCCGGGCCTGGTGTTTATGGGGCAGCCTTGGGGACAGGTGGCCAGGCCAAGGTTCCGGGGTCCCTCCTTGCGAGTCATAGATGGGCCCCGCTGTCGGCTGCTGTCCTTTCGTCGCCCTTAATAGGCCTTTTTTGCCACCAGGTAAGTGCTGACACGCGGCGTGTGGCACTGAAAAGTTTGGGTCTCCGGACGCACGCGGGGCTCTGGGCTCCTGGGCTGTCAGCTGGTTCCCGATTTGGCCCTTGCCGCTGGAGCCGCCCACCTGGACCTGTGCGCCGGCTCGAGCCCTGTGTGGTGGTGTCATCTGGTTGACCCGACCCGTGGTGCCACCTCCGGTCTCCGGCTTCTGGGCGACCCGAGGGGGGCGGGGCGGGGCGAGGCGAGGCGGTGTGGGTCTTCTCTATGCTGTGCCGCGGCCTCGGTGGTCGCGGTGGGCACCCGGTGGTGGCTGGGACAGCGGACCCCCCCCCCGCCCTGTGGGCTCCGTGCCACGTGTCAGGCGTTCTCACCTGAGGTGAGGTGAGGTGGGGGGATGGAGGTTGCCGGTGAGGCTTAAAGCGGGTCCCTCTGGTGACTGTCCTTGCCGTGCCTTCCCCTCCCCCTCCCCCTGCTCCACCTTGGCTCAACTGATCGATGTGGTGTGGTCGTGTTCTCCCGGGCCGAGCCTGAGCCGTGCCAGACGAGGGACGGGCGTTCCCAGTGAATGTGTCCGCTCTTCTCGGTCTGTCCGCGCGGTCCCTCGCCTGTCTCCCCCCGCTGCCCGTCGGGGAGGGCGAGGAAGGCAGGGGCTGGGTGTGGCCTCTGGCCCTGACCTTCGATCTCCTGTCCCCTGCCTCGGGGCGTCAGTGGAGGCCGTCGGTCTTTCTGACACGGCAGATTGCTCTCGCTTCGCTTTCTTGGCGTGTGCCCCGCGAGCGGCCCTCCCTGTGGTGGGGAGGGCTGTGCCGCTGCCGCCGCGCTGCGCACCCCATGTGGGTGTGTGAGCGCGCCTCGCTTGACCCTCGGTGGTGCCCCTGGAGCGCTGCAGGTCGTCCCTCAGGTGCCTGAGGCCGAGCGGTGGTGTCGTTTCCCTTAACCCGGTGTCCCCCTCGGGTTCCCGCCGTGGTGGCGTGTGTGTTCTGTGAGTGGCGGCTCTCTTTGGGTGGCGGGGGTCGAGGCGGTCAAGAGAGGCGTGCCTGTCCCCCTCATTGTGGGGGCGGGACGTGGGACGCGGGCCCTGTTCTGGCCCTGACCGTGCACACGCTGCTGTGCGGTGGTCCGCTCACTTGTACCGCAGACCCCTCCCGCCCAGCTGAGGACTGGTGGCTCGTGGAAGCGCCTCCGTGGGTCCGAAGGAGAGACGGCCCGGGTGAGGGATGGTGCGCCCTCGGTGAGAACGCCTTCTCTAGCGATCCGAGAGGGAGCCTTGGGGTACCGGACCCCCCAGCCGCTGCCCCTCCCGAGTGTGCGGTGGCCGCTGTGGCCGACTGCCAGAGCACGTGGGCAAACCTCCCCCCCTCCCGGCCCGTGGGAGGGGAGGGAGCTGGGTGCGCCGGCCCCGCGGTGGGGCTGTGTGCCGCCCGTTGCCTTACTGCGGCCCGCGCCTCCCCCCTCCGAGTCGGGGGAGGGTCCCGCTGGGCCCCGCCGGGCGTCCGGCAGGTGGGGGGCCGTGTGCACGCGGCCAGCCCCCGTGGTGTGAGCCCTGGGGGAAGGGGGGAAGTGTTGGGGCACGATGCCCGGTCGGCCCCTGGCTTCCCCAGCCCCGCAGCTCGTGGTGAGGAGGAGCCTGTCGCGCCCGCCCTCGCCCCTGAGCCGCAGGTGGTGGCGGCGGCGTGCGGTCACGGCCTGGGCCGCCTCGCTCGAGAGCGTTGTCCCCAGGATGTCGAGCCTCGGGGGGTCAGACCTAGATGGAAGACGGATCTGTCGAGGACGGATGGCGGAAGATGGGTGGACGGCTCGCCGGCTCTGGCGGTGGGGCCGGGCCGTGGGGCCCGCTCCGGGGATGGCCGGGACCGGCCGGCGTCCCAGGCGGTCGCGGGACCGCCCTCGTGTGTGGGTGGCGGTGGGATCCCGCGCTGGTTTTCCTGGGGGCCCGGCCGCAGGAGTACGCCCTCAGGAACATGAAGGGATTTTCTGAAGGTACAATCACCGTCTTATAAAGTTAACAATATAGATTCCAAGGAAGCCACACAAGTGAGAAAAGTGGAAACTCTACACCAAATTTTCATTTGTCTAAATAAAATATTTATAATTTAATATTATTATTTTATTCATACACATTATCAATATAATTTAATATTTAAATAAAGTGTAGGGAGCCCCTACACTTCTGCTGAGCTTTTCCTCCTGGAGTACTACCAAATTCTTACAATGAACAGCAGAGAAAAGTCCTCTCTCGTTTTTCCCAAGGGGAAGGGAAAAGACTGCTATTTTGAAATGCACTAGAGCATTCTACTCTTAACAAGACCTCACCTCAGGAGAATTTTTCTTTTATTCCTGGCTGTGCCATGCTGCTTGTGGGATCTTAGTTCACCAACCAGAGATTGAACAAGGGACCACAACAGTGAAAGTGTCAAGTCCTAACCACTGGACCGCCAGGAAACTTCAAGGATAAATTATTTTATCCCAGTAGAACCTGCTGGGATGCTTTCGAATTGTGATGCTGCAGAAGACTCTTGAGAGTCCCTTGGACGGCAAGGAGATCAAACCAGTCAACCTCAAAGGAAATCAACTGTGAATAGTCACTGGAAGGACTGATGCTGAAGCTCCAATACTTTGGCCACCTGATGTGAAGAGCCAACTCACTGGAAAAGACTCTGATGCTGGCAAAGATTGAAGGCGACAGGGGAAGGGGTCGGCACAGGATGAGATGGTTGGAGGTGGCATCATCAACTCAACTGACGTGAATCTGAGCAAACTCCAGGAGACAGTGAAGGACAGAGGAGCCTGGAGTGCTGCAGTCCATGGAGCTGCGAAGAGTCAGACGTGACTGAGCAACTGAGCAATAGCAGCCTGCTGGGGTTGCATCAGAGCCCTACTAAACATTTGCTTTTAGCAGACTCTACCTGCCTCTCATTGAGAAGGAGAATTAGTCAGCTCCAGCCTCCTCTAGCCATCCCGTCCTACCAAACGCAAAACCAAGAAGCTGGAAACAAAGAAGCTCTGAAGGTCACGGTGCAGGGTCGCAGGTGTATCCGCGAGGCTCACACCCAGTCCCAGGGCGACAAGGGCTTCCCCTGCTCCCGCGCCGGACCCCTACCGCACCAAACGCCTGCACACACAGGTCCCTTTACCCAACCCTTCATGTCCACCTTTAGACGAAAACTGCAAGGCATACTAAAAGGCAAAACCATCAGAACTAGAGTCAGAGGTGTCAGGAAGGTTGAAATTATCGGGCCAGGAATTTTTTTTTAATTGATGAATACTGAAAGCTCCAGCTCTTAGGGTTTGTCCTGGGCTCTTTAGACATGCCAGCTGACAAGCTTGGGGACACAGACTCAACCAGAGGCTCATTATTAGGGTTTTCATAGACCTCCAGCAAACAAAAGGATGCTCCCTGAGGGCCTCCTGTTTTTCTAGGTGGAGAGGAGCACAGAAAGGCGGTACCCTGCAAATCTCCACTCTGTTGGCAGCCTCCTCCATCTCCTCCCTGAGGGCATCAGCTTTCGCACCCGCAGGCTGTGAACTGCTGGACAAACCCGAAGACTTGGATGTCTGCTGCCACCTGATGAGACAACAGGAGAAAGAGGAGAGGTGTGAATAGAACTTGGTCCCTGCCTTCGAGGAACTTAGATTCTAGTCGGATTAGGCATAAATATAAATTGAGTTTCAATACAGTGAGGGTGTTTTTTTCTTTTAGCATTTTCAGACATTCTACATCTAAGTAGATGAGCCTTACAAATTGGAGTCTGTGGACATACAAATAGTCAAAAACACACACCCTTAGATCTTTAGGGCTCCCATCCCTTTGCCACTGATGCACGAGGCTCCAAGATTTTTCCCTGTGCACCTTCGTAATTTCAGTGTCTTTCCATGACTTCCCTGGTGGCTCAGACGGTAAGCCTCTGTCTATGACGCGGGAGACCTAGGTTCAATTCCTGGGTGGGTGGGGAAGATCTCCTGGAAAAGGAAATGGCAACCCACTCCAGTACTCTTGCCCGGAAAATCCCATGGACGGAGGAGCCTGGTAGGTTACGGTCCATGTGGTCGCAGAGTCGGACACGACTGAGCTTTCTTTCTTTTTTAGTGACAAGTTAGAATGGCAGTGAAAGCAAACACTCTGGGATTAGAAATGGAAAATCCATGGTGAATTGGACTCAATGATAACTTTTGGCGAAGAACATTTTCCATGTAGCGTGTGGAATCTGATGCCTTATCAACTCTGACAGGGCTTTCCAAGTGACTCAGTGGTAAAGAATCCACCTGCCAATGCAGGAGACGTGGGTTCAATCCCTGGGTTGGGAAGATCACTTGAGAAGGAAATGCAACCCACTCCAGTATTCCTCCCTGGGAAATCCCATGGACAGAGGAGCCTGGCAGGCTATATAGTCCATGGGGTCATGCACGCACGCACGCGAAACAGGTAGAGAAAACCCTGGGGACACTGTGGGAGGCAGGGAAAGAGCTGGTTACGGGCATCACCCAGGGAATGACACAGCCTCACTGCCAAGAAGAGATCAGGAAAAGGTACCTGGTACCAGACCAGGAGAAAGGGGGCCCCAGTGTCCACACGGCAGGACTGAGAGAGGCTGAGGACAGTAGCCCCTTCAGACAGGGCAAGTGTTCTCCAATTTGCGACAACTTCCCTACCGTCTCCCGAACCCTAAGGCCGAATGACATCACTGCTGCTTTCCCTGAAGCACGGTCCAGACCGTTCCTTTTAGTTCCCTGCCCACCCTGCGGGCACTGAGTTGGGAAACCTTCATCTACTTGGCCAAAGTCAACCATGGATGTTAAGTGAGAGGATAAATGGGTAAGATGAAGACAACTGTGAAAGTCAAACTCTCCACTAGGAAGCACTAAGCAGCCTTGGATCAACATTTTGATACCTCATGTATATTTTCTTAAACATTCATCTTCGGGCAGAGAATACTGGCCTTCTAAGGAGGCCCCTTGGGAAACTTTCAAGGGGAAGCACAAATATTTCTGGTTGCTCCTCCAATTAAAAAATAAACTAAAAAAGCTATTTCCGGTTGCAAGTTATTATCAAAGAATTACCAAAAGCAGGCCCTGACAGAAGGTTCTAATTACACTAAGATGCTAGTAGCTATAGCAGGGAATAGCAGTGGGGGGCTCTCTTACTCAGGCAGTCAACTCAACAGTCTATGAGGCCCAGCAAGTGGGAAAAATAAGTCAAATGGGTCATTATCTTAAAAACTCATCCACCGAATCCTTTATTTCTCCCTCATAACAGGGACACAAGATATAAGCTGCTTCTCAGCTCTAAGGAAAATAATCGAGTCATCAGGGTGGAAAAGGCAGCTGATGCCTGGCTACTGTCTTGGGAAGTCAGGAGGGACTCACTGCGGGTGGGGGTGCTGATGGGGCCCAAGCAGGAGCCTAGGCTTTGGGGAGCTGGACATTTTCATGGACAAGCTGGGAGCTGCCACATGACCTCATCAGATGAAATGTGGTCTCAGATTAAACAGTGTCTTCTAAACACCATGCGGGCCTGGGGTGGGTGGGACAAACCAGAGAGCCCTGCCAGCTCTATCTGGCTCCTGGACCATTCACCCAGTGTGGAGGCAAAAAGTACAGCCTTACCTTTATTTTGAGAATCAATAACAGACTAAGTGTTTTCTCTGCACAATTCTTATTGTGTTACGTGCAAGAAAAAAATTAAGAGAGTGGAGCTGTATCACAATACCAAAAAAGAGGAAATCAGTTCTCTTTGTAGCAAAAAGTAGCAAAATGAAGAATCTTCTGTCACTTAAAAAAGTGCACCCATGGGAGAATTACTTTGAAAGGCTTTGGGACATCAAGCTGGCTTGAAGCTACAGCAATGGTCACAGGTGTCCTGAGAAAGATTCCTTACTCATAATGAGAATTCAGGAAAAATTAGAAATATTTTTCTAATATTCTACTCCAAAATGTCAAAAACAAAAAAACAAAAACCTAAGCTAACAGGTAAGGATTAGTAAAAATGCCTGGGCAATTCTTTCTTACAATGGCTTGCCCTACAGAAATGATGTATTTATTATTTTTGTTTTTAAAATTAGTTAATTAAAGTTCTGGCTGTGCTCGGTCTTCACTGCTGTGTGCGAGCCTTCTCTATCTGCGGCAAAGGGAGGGCTTCCTCCGTTGCTGACAGGCTTCTCCTTGGTGGTGGCTTCCCTTGTTGTGGAGCACAGGCTCCAGCAGGTGGAGCACATGGGCTCAGGAGTTGCCCAAGGGCTCGGTTGCTCTGTGGCAAGTGGGATCTTCCGCCAAGGATCAAGCCCATGTCCCCTGCACTAGCAGGGGGATTCTTATCCACTGTACCACCAGGGAAGTCCAACAGAAACGACCTATTTAATTAATATCTCCAGTTCTGTTCAGTCGCTCAGTCGTGTCCGACTCTTTGCGACCCCATGAATCGCAGCACGCTAGGCCTGCCTGACTTGACTCAACACAGGAAACCTCACCCGGCCCGGACACGGACAGGATTGACAGATTGATAGCTCTTTCTCGATTCCGTGGGTGGTGGTGCATGGCCGTGCTTAGTTGGTGGAGCGATTTGTCTGGTTAATTCCGATAACGAGGCCTCCCTGTCCATCACCAACTCCCAGAGTTCACTCAGACTCATGTCCATCGAGTCGGTGATGCCATCCAGCCATCTCATCCTCTGTTGTCCCCTTCTCCTCCTGCCCCCAATCCCTCCCAGCATTAGGGTCTTTTCCAATGAGTCAACTCTTCTCATGAGGGGGCCAAAGTATTGGAGTTTCAGCTTTAGCATCAGTCCTTCCAATGAACACCCGGGACTGATCTCCTTTAGAATGGACTGGTTGGATCTCCTTGCAGTCCAAGGGACTCTCAAGGGTCTTCTCCAACACTACAGTTCAAAAGCATCAGTTTTTCCCAAATCTAGGTTGGTCATAACTTTCCTTCCAAGGAGTAAGCGTCTTTTAATTTCATGGCTGCAATCACCATCTGCAGTGATTTTGGAGCCCCCCAAAATAAAGTCAGCCACTGTTTCCCCATCTATTTGCCATGAAGTGATGGGACCAGATGCCATGATCTTAGTTTTCTGAATGTTGAGCTTTAAGCCAACTTTTTCACTCTCCTCTTTCACTTTCATCGAGAGGCTTTTTAGTTCCTCTTCACTTTCTGCCGTAGCCACAGCCAAATAAAATATGGAATGTCATGGATGTAATTTGGATCTCAGATAATGAATGCACTTCCATAATAGATTATGGGACAGACCTACAACCACCATCTGACTCATCCTGCCTGAAAAAAAGAAAGTGAGCAATAAATAAGTGTAAAAACTACAGTGGCCATAAATACGAAACTGATCTTTAGGGTATCATAGATTTGGGTGTCTTTTTTTAAACCCCAAATTACATTTAATATATGTACATTAAAATGAAGATATTATTTTTCCCCACAATTCTGTTGTGGTACTTTAAAAGCATATACCTTTCCCCTCCCTTTATAGGTTAATAGGGAACTTGTAATGGATAACTTATCTATTCTGACATTATAAATACCCACCAAATGGTCCCTTTGTGGAAACTAAATAGCACAATATCAAGGAAAACTAGGAAACATTTTCTTTAGGTAGCAATTTGTTAGGAGAAGCGCCACTAATCATGAGTCTTGACAAACAAAAGATGATGGAGAGGGTATGGAGAGAAGGGAACCCTTCTGCACTATGGGTGGGAATGTAAGTTGGTAGTCACTAAGGGGAACAGCATGGAGGCTCCTTAGAAAACTTAAAACAACCATATGATCCAGCACTGCCACTCCTAAGCACATATCCAGAGAAAACCATAACCCCAAAGGAGACATGCACCCTCCTGTTCACAGCAGCACTATTTCACAAAAGCCAAGACATGGAAGCAACATAAACGTCCATCGACAGAGGGACGGATAGAGACGATACAGCACCTGTATACATGGACTGTGACTCAGCCATAAAATGCAATGGAATAACGCCATTTGCAGCAACATGGATGAACCTAGTGACTATCATACCAAGTGAAGTAAGTCAGACAAAGGGAAATATCATGTGATATCACTCGTATGTGGAATCTAATCTTAAAAAACGGAGGCCGGGCATGCTGCAGTCCGTGCAGTCGCAAAGAGTCGGACACAACTGAGTGACTAAAACGATGGAATTTTAAAGAAAGATGCGAGTGAACTTAACGTACAAGACAGAAACAGACCTAACAGATATTAGGCTACCAAAGGGGAGACGTGGGGTGGGTTACACATCAGGAGCTCAGGATGAACAGACACACACTACTATATGTAAGACATGACCAACAAGGACCTGCAGGGAACTCCACTCACACTCTGCGATAACCTACAGGAGAAAAGAATCTGAAACAGAATGAATATATGTGTATGCACAACCGAATCACTCTGCTGTGCACCTGAAACCCAACACTGTAAACATCTGCACTCCAATAAACTTGAAATATTTTTAAGAAACCATAAATTTCAAGGATGGTGATATTCTCAGCCAAAGGCTCTATAAATAAACTTGACAAGTGCCCTGCTCTGTTAAGGGGAGAAATAAGGATTCTTGTCCAAGAAGAGTTTGAGCTTTGAAGCTGGAAGAGGAGAAAGTTCATTTCTTCCCACTAAGAGAGCTGAGGTGACCCACCCTTCTCTGGGAAAGACGCTATCACTATGATTTAAAGAAACCTGAGCGCCTAAGAATTGATGCTTTTGAATTGTGGTGTTGGAGAAGACTCTTCAGAGTCCCTTGGACTGCAAGGAGATCCAATCTGTCAATCCTGAAGGAAATCAGTCCTGAATGTTCATTGGAAGGACTGATGCTGAAGCTGAAACTGCAATATTTTGGCCACATGATGCAAAGAACCGACTCAATGGAAAAGACCCTGATGCTGGGAAATATCGAAGGCAGGAGGAGAAGGGGATGACAGAGGATGAGATGGCTGGATGGCATCACCGACACAATGGATAAAAGTTTGCGTAAACTCTGGGAGTTGGTGATGGACAGGGAGGCCTGTTGTGCTGCAGTCCATGGGGTCACAAAGAGTCGGACATGACTGAGCGACTGAACTGAACTGATGATTTGGGGATGAAGACAGAATGCAAGGTTTAAGGAGCGACTTCTCTGGTGGCCAGTGGTCGGGGAGCTAAGATCCCACATGACACAGGGCAACTTGGCCTGCACACCGCGACTAGATAGATGTCAGAGTGCTGCAATGAAGAGCCAAGGCAAGGAAAGATCCTGCAGGCTGCAGCGAAGACCTGATGCAGCCAAATACGTAAATATTTAAAGAAGCAAAAAAGCCTTCAGGAAAGGCTCACGGAAAGAAAAAGGCTAGAAGTAAGGGTAAGGCATTTCAGAGACCAGGAGAAGGGTATAAAAGGCAAAGTCAAGATGACTTCAAGGTGACAGGGAGTCCAGAAGAAGTTCTGGAAGGAAAGCGGAAAGCTGCCTTAGGGGGACATGTGTTGTTTCATCTGCCTCATCCTCTCTGCTCCTCTACCACTGGCATCCTCCATTCTCTGAGGGCCCAGGAGGAGGAAGCTGCGAGGACAGATCCTAATGAGTACAGAGTGGCCAAAGGCGGAAGAGGAATGGGGCAGAGAGGGGCGGTGAGAACCCACCTGCTCCCCAGAGCAGCTGGTTATGTCTGCGTTTCCACAGCACAGAGCCAGGGAGCACTCTCTGCTCTGTCTGGGCAGAGCCCTCATGCTGACTCAGGGTGAAGGGTTACAATGAAAGGCAAGAAGTTGGGGGAAGCTGGCTTCTGAAAGGCTGTCAAGGGTTTAAGTTCAAGGTGAAAAGCACAGAAATTTGGATGGGGTGGTAGATACTGCCTTCAGTTCAGTTCAGTTGCTCAGTCCTGTCTGACTCTGCGACCCCATGAATCGCAGCATGCCAGGCCTCCCTGTCCATCACCAACTCCCAGAGTTCACTCAGACTCATGTCCATCGAGTCGGTGATGCCATCCAGCCATCTCATCCTCTGTTGTCCCCTTCTCCTCCTGCCCCCAATCCCTCCCAGCATTAGGGTCTTTTCCAATGAGTCAACTCTTCTCATGAGGGGGCCAAAGTATTGGAGTTTCAGCTTTAGCATCAGTCCTTCCAATGAACACCCGGGACTGATCTCCTTTAGAATGGACTGGTTGGATCTCCTTGCAGTCCAAGGGACTCTCAAGGGTCTTCTCCAACACTACAGTTCAAAAGCATCAGTTTTTCCCAAATCTAGGTTGGTCATAACTTTCCTTCCAAGGAGTAAGCGTCTTTTAATTTCATGGCTGCAATCACCATCTGCAGTGATTTTGGAGCCCCCCAAAATAAAGTCAGCCACTGTTTCCCCATCTATTTGCCATGAAGTGATGGGACCAGATGCCATGATCTTAGTTTTCTGAATGTTGAGCTTTAAGCCAACTTTTTCACTCTCCTCTTTCACTTTCATCGAGAGGCTTTTTAGTTCCTCTTCACTTTCTGCCGTAGCCACAGCCAAATAAAATATGGAATGTCATGGATGTAATTTGGATCTCAGATAATGAATGCACTTCCATAATAGATTATGGGACAGACCTACAACCACCATCTGACTCATCCTGCCTGAAAAAAAGAAAGTGAGCAATAAATAAGTGTAAAAACTACAGTGGCCATAAATACGAAACTGATCTTTAGGGTATCATAGATTTGGGTGTCTTTTTTTAAACCCCAAATTACATTTAATATATGTACATTAAAATGAAGATATTATTTTTCCCCACAATTCTGTTGTGGTACTTTAAAAGCATATACCTTTCCCCTCCCTTTATAGGTTAATAGGGAACTTGTAATGGATAACTTATCTATTCTGACATTATAAATACCCACCAAATGGTCCCTTTGTGGAAACTAAATAGCACAATATCAAGGAAAACTAGGAAACATTTTCTTTAGGTAGCAATTTGTTAGGAGAAGCGCCACTAATCATGAGTCTTGACAAACAAAAGATGATGGAGAGGGTATGGAGAGAAGGGAACCCTTCTGCACTATGGGTGGGAATGTAAGTTGGTAGTCACTAAGGGGAACAGCATGGAGGCTCCTTAGAAAACTTAAAACAACCATATGATCCAGCACTGCCACTCCTAAGCACATATCCAGAGAAAACCATAACCCCAAAGGAGACATGCACCCTCCTGTTCACAGCAGCACTATTTCACAAAAGCCAAGACATGGAAGCAACATAAACGTCCATCGACAGAGGGACGGATAGAGACGATACAGCACCTGTATACATGGACTGTGACTCAGCCATAAAATGCAATGGGATAACGCCATTTGCAGCAACATGGATGAACCTAGTGACTATCATACCAAGTGAAGTAAGTCAGACAAAGGGAAATATCATGTGATATCACTCGTATGTGGAATCTAATCTTAAAAAACGGAGGCCGGGCATGCTGCAGTCCGTGCAGTCGCAAAGAGTCGGACACAACTGAGTGACTAAAACGATGGAATTTTAAAGAAAGATGCGAGTGAACTTAACGTACAAGACAGAAACAGACCTAACAGATATTAGGCTACCAAAGGGGAGACGTGGGGTGGGTTACACATCAGGAGCTCAGGATGAACAGACACACACTACTATATGTAAGACATGACCAACAAGGACCTGCAGGGAACTCCACTCACACTCTGCGATAACCTACAGGAGAAAAGAATCTGAAACAGAATGAATATATGTGTATGCACAACCGAATCACTCTGCTGTGCACCTGAAACCCAACACTGTAAACATCTGCACTCCAATAAACTTGAAATATTTTTAAGAAACCATAAATTTCAAGGATGGTGATATTCTCAGCCAAAGGCTCTATAAATAAACTTGACAAGTGCCCTGCTCTGTTAAGGGGAGAAATAAGGATTCTTGTCCAAGAAGAGTTTGAGCTTTGAAGCTGGAAGAGGAGAAAGTTCATTTCTTCCCACTAAGAGAGCTGAGGTGACCCACCCTTCTCTGGGAAAGACGCTATCACTATGATTTAAAGAAACCTGAGCGCCTAAGAATTGATGCTTTTGAATTGTGGTGTTGGAGAAGACTCTTCAGAGTCCCTTGGACTGCAAGGAGATCCAATCTGTCAATCCTGAAGGAAATCAGTCCTGAATGTTCATTGGAAGGACTGATGCTGAAGCTGAAACTGCAATATTTTGGCCACATGATGCAAAGAACCGACTCAATGGAAAAGACCCTGATGCTGGGAAATATCGAAGGCAGGAGGAGAAGGGGATGACAGAGGATGAGATGGCTGGATGGCATCACCGACACAATGGATAAAAGTTTGCGTAAACTCTGGGAGTTGGTGATGGACAGGGAGGCCTGTTGTGCTGCAGTCCATGGGGTCACAAAGAGTCGGACATGACTGAGCGACTGAACTGAACTGATGATTTGGGGATGAAGACAGAATGCAAGGTTTAAGGAGCGACTTCTCTGGTGGCCAGTGGTCGGGGAGCTAAGATCCCACATGACACAGGGCAACTTGGCCTGCACACCGCGACTAGATAGATGTCAGAGTGCTGCAATGAAGAGCCAAGGCAAGGAAAGATCCTGCAGGCTGCAGCGAAGACCTGATGCAGCCAAATACGTAAATATTTAAAGAAGCAAAAAAGCCTTCAGGAAAGGCTCACGGAAAGAAAAAGGCTAGAAGTAAGGGTAAGGCATTTCAGAGACCAGGAGAAGGGTATAAAAGGCAAAGTCAAGATGACTTCAAGGTGACAGGGAGTCCAGAAGAAGTTCTGGAAGGAAAGCGGAAAGCTGCCTTAGGGGGACATGTGTTGTTTCATCTGCCTCATCCTCTCTGCTCCTCTACCACTGGCATCCTCCATTCTCTGAGGGCCCAGGAGGAGGAAGCTGCGAGGACAGATCCTAATGAGTACAGAGTGGCCAAAGGCGGAAGAGGAATGGGGCAGAGAGGGGCGGTGAGAACCCACCTGCTCCCCAGAGCAGCTGGTTATGTCTGCGTTTCCACAGCACAGAGCCAGGGAGCACTCTCTGCTCTGTCTGGGCAGAGCCCTCATGCTGACTCAGGGTGAAGGGTTACAATGAAAGGCAAGAAGTTGGGGGAAGCTGGCTTCTGAAAGGCTGTCAAGGGTTTAAGTTCAAGGTGAAAAGCACAGAAATTTGGATGGGGTGGTAGATACTGCCTTCAGTTCAGTTCAGTTGCTCAGTCCTGTCTGACTCTGCGACCCCATGAATCGCAGCATGCCAGGCCTCCCTGTCCATCACCAACTCCCAGAGTTCACTCAGACTCATGCCCATTGAGTCAGCGATGCCATCCAGCCATCTCATCCTCTGTCGTCCCCTTCTCCTCCTGCCCCCAATCCCTCCCAGCATTAGGGTCTTTTCCAATGAGTCAACTCTTCGCATGAGGTGGCCAAAGTACTGAGTTTCAGCTTCAGCATCAGTCCTTCCAATGAACACTCAGGACTGATCTCCTTCAGAATGGACTTGTTGGATCTCCTTGCAGTCCAAGGGACTCTCAAGAGTCTTCTCCAACACCACAGTTCAAAAGCAGCAATTCTTCGGTGCTCAGCATTCTTCACAGTCCAACTCTCACATCCATACATGACCACAGGAAAAACCATAGCCTTGACTAGACGGACCTTTGTTGGCAAAGTCATGTCTCTGCTTTTAAATATTCTATCTAGGTTAGTCATAATTTTCCTTCCAAGGAGTAAGCGTCTTTTAATTTCATGGCTGCAGTCGCCATCTGCAGTGATTTTGGAGCCCCCCAAAATAAAGTCTGACACTGTTTCCACTGTTTAAAACCAGCTTGAACATCAGGAAGTTCATGGTTCACGTATTGCTGAAGCCTGGCTTGGAGAATTTTGAGATATTGCCTTACCAATCCCAATATCCAGGAGACCATAAGCTGGAGACATAAAAACACTCATTAAATACTGGAAGAGAAGTCCCTGATGATACTTCTCTATGGTTTCAAACTCTACAAGCCACCTCTGGTGTCACCATTAAAAACATAAGACGGAATTAGATGGACCACGTCTGTTACCCTGAAGAAATTCTCCTTTAGGGAAGCTGAATGAAGAAATGGAAGTGGACAAGGCAAGGACAAGCTTTGATGCTAACATCCAGCTCTGAGCAGAAGCTGAAAATTTCGGTTTTCCTTACAGAAGCAGAGAAAAGACCTCAGAGCTAAAACCCAGGTCCTCAGAGGAGGAAATCACTCTGTAAGCCCAGGAGCAGAGTGTCCACCATCATCCTGACAGTGCAGGAAACAGCATGTCTGTAATCATCTCATGGTGGTGTTCAGTTGCTCAGTCATGTCCGACTCTTTGTGACCCCATGGACCACAGCATGCCAGGCTTCCCTGTCCCTCACTGTCTCCTGGAGGTTGCCCAAGTTCATGTCCATTGAGGTGGTGACGCCATCCAACCATCTCATCCTCTGCTGCCCCCTTCTTCTGCTTTCGATCTTTCCCAGCATCAGGGTCTTTTCCAATTAGCTCTTCACATCAGGTGGCCAAAGTAATGGAGCTTCAGCATCAGTCCTTCCAATCAACATTCAGAGTTGATTTCCTTTAGGACTGACTGGTTTCATCTCCTTGCAGTCCGAGGGATTCTCAGGCGTCTTCTCCAACACCAGTTCGAAAGCATCAATTCTTTGGTGCTTAGCTTTCTTCACAGTCCAGCTCTCACATCCATACATGACTACTGGAAAAACCACAGCTTTGACTAGACAGACCTTTGTCAGCAAAGTCGTGTCTCTGCTTTTTAATATGCTGTCTAGGTTGGTTACAGCTTTTCTTCCAAGGAGCAAGCGCCTTCTAATCTCTTATGTGACTCCCCAGTGTGGGACTAGAGAAGAGAAATCTATACCATCGGAAGCAGGAAAAGGTGACCAAGTCCCCAGATTCAGAAATTCTCCTCTTTTCTTTTTTTGGCTGAGCCATGTGGCTTGCAGGATCTTAGTTTCCCATCTAGGGATGGAGTCCTGGCACTGAAAGCACCAAGTTCTAACCACTGGACAACCGTGGAATTCCCAGAAAATCTCCTCTTATCACAGACACTACGCATCACCCAACCTCCTCTGTGATCTCTGCTCCTACCACCCTGCCTTTTTCCCTTCCACCCCCACCATGCCCGCCTTCATTCTGTTTCCTGAATAGGTCACCCTTATTTCCACCCACGGGGCCTTTGCTATTCCCATTGTCATGGACAGCTTTGCAAAGTATCTCTGCATAGCTGTTTCCTTCTTATCAGATCAAGTGTCATCTTCTCAAAAAAAAAAAAAAAAGTCTTTTCTGTTTCACCATTTATGCCATGGCCTGCTTCTCCAGAGCCAGTTCCAAACTTACACTGTGGGGTCTTCCTGAAAGGACTTATGACTGCTGAAATGGCCTGTGTGTGTGTGTGTTCTCTTGTCCAGCATCCAACTCCCAAATCAGGCCACAGCCTCTCTGAGAGCAAGGCCCTTGTACTCCAGCACCCAGCTCACAGCAGAAGAAACACTCAGTGGATGAACACACACACACACACACACACGCCACTGCCTTCCAACTAGGACCGCTGCTCTTCAAAGAAGCAGAAATGGAAGGAAAGAAAACCCACCATACCTCGTTCGTGAAGAGTCCATGTCCAGCACCAGCTTGGCTAAGTGTTTCCTCTGTTTTTGGATATTTGGGATTTCTACCTGTGGGTACAGGAAACAAAGAAAGAAAGAAAACACAGTTGATTTGAAATCTAATGACAGATTTTTTAATTTGAAAGATTGAAATATAGTTGAATTTCCAATGTTTCAGGTGTACATCAAAGTGATTCAATAAATATTCAATTATATTTTTTTCAAGTTCGTCTCCATTAAAAATGAACTTGAAAAAGAATAGATATGTATAAAGCTGAATCACTTTGCTGTCTGATAGGTTTGCCCCATTACAGGTTATTATAAGATACTGAGTATAATTCTTTGTGCTAGACAGTAGGCCTTTGTTGGTTGTCTGTTTTATACATAGTAGAGTGTGTGCGTCTATCCCAATCAACTAATTTATCCTCCCACCTTCCCAGGGAGTGAACCTGAGCCTCCTGTGTCTCCTGCATCGGCAGGCGGGGTTCTTCACCACGAGAGCCACCTGGCTGCACTACACACATTTCAAGAGCTCAGCAGGCACAGGTGCTTAGTGTAGACTGGAAACATCTCCAGCACCAGGGAGGTTTGTAGGACCAATTAAAGGAGGTGCGAAGAGGGCCAGGATTCACAGCAAAGAACATCTCCCAACCATTTTATCTCTTTCTTGATAAAATTTCACTTGGATGAAGCTGGCAAAATTGTCGCCTACACATTAAGGCTTCTTCTTAAAGAGACAGTTTGCTTTAGTGTCCTTTAAAGTAGGCAGAGAAGGGCCCTGTCTAAACAGAGACAGCCAGGGCATTGCAGAGTCTCTAATACATGAGCCCCCATGTCCAAGAACAGGGGCTTATGAATAGGGGCTGCTGCTCATTTTTTAACTTTTTAAATTGAAGTACAGTTGATTTACAATGTTGTGTTAATTACTTCTATACAGCAAAGTGATTCACTTACATACATATATATATATACACACACATATATATATATACACACTTTTAAAAATATTCTTGTCCATTACGGTTTATCACAGGAGATTGGATTTAGTTCTCTGCACTATAGAGAAGGACCTTGTTGTTTATCCATCCTATATATACTAGCTTGTGTGCTAATCCCAAACTCCCAATCCATCCCTCCATATCCTCTCCCCCTTGGCAACCACCAGTCTGCTCTCTATGTCTGGGAGTCTGTTTCTGTTTAGCAGATAGGTTCATTTGTGTCCGATTTGAGATTCTACTGTCTTTTCACTGAAGGCTGGAGATGGCTGGAGGGCAGGGAGGAGGATGGGGCGGAGACCCTGCGGGGGATCCAGTGATGCCACCAGCCTTGTGGTTTCACCCTCAAAGATGGCGTGGGTGGGAGAAGGAGGCAGCATTCAGCTCAAAGGGCTCCCACACTGGGGAACCCCCTGCAGTGGGGTAGTAATGATCCCCAGTGGGACACTGTGTCACAGAGTGGGTGAGGGGCAGAAACAACCCTGAGGCTGGAGCCAAAGGACCCCAGGGACCACCACTCTGCCCACCCCAATCACATGGGTCCAGCCTCACGCCCACTTCTAACCTCGGCCAGCAAGAACAGTGGCTCGATCACATCCCTCTCAACCTGCAGTTCGAAATGAATCAGCTCCTGAGCGAGCTTGTCCTCTGTCTCGCCGCAGAGTTTCAGCATCTTCCTGCAACAGAAAGGGAGGAAACCCGTCCTGAGTACTCTGCAGGGAAAGATGTGACCATGTCCTAATGCTGTCACCTGCCAGCCAGCGATACTCCCTTGAGAAAAACTTGCTCCATGCAGTTTCTGAAACTGTCCACTTTCTAAAGGATGCAGTTTCTGAAACTGTCCACTTTCTAAAGGATGCTGAGTACCTACTATGTGTCTTGGCTAAAAGGGGGTCTGTGGGAAATTAAGAGAGATATAGAGGGACTTTGCAGATGACACCACCCTTATGGCAGAAAGTAAAGAGGAACTAAAAAGTCTCTTCAAAGTGAAAGAGAAGTGTGAAAAAGTTGGCTTAAAGTTCAACATTCAGAAAACGAAGATCATGGCATCTGGTCCCATCACTTCATGGCAAATAGATGGGGAAAACAGTGGAAACAGTGTCAGACTTTATTTTTGGGGGCTCCAAAATCACTGCAGATGGTGACTGCAGCCATGAAATTAAAAGACGCTTACTCCTTGGAAGGAAAGTTATGACCAACCTAGATAGCATATTGAAAAGCAGAGACATGACTTTGCCAGTAAAGGTCTGTCTAGTCAAAGCTATGGTTTTTCCAGTGGTCATGTATGGATGTGAGAGTTGGACTGTGAAGAAAGCTGAGTACCGAAGAACTGATGCTTTTGAACTGTGGTGTTGGAAAAGACTCTTGAGAGTCCCTTGGACTGCAAGGAGATCCAACCAGTCCATTCTAAAGGAGATCAGTCCTGGGTGTTCTTTGGAAAGACTGATGCTGAAGCTGAAACTAGCTTTTGAACTGTGGTGCTGGAGAAGACTCTTGAGAGTCCCTTGGACTGCAAGAAGATCCAACCAGTCTTTCTTAAAGGAAATCAGTCTCGAATATTCATTGGAAGAACTGATGCTGAAGCTGAAACCTCAATACTTTGCCACCTGATGTGAAGAACTGACTCATTTTAAAAGACCCTGATGCTAGGAAAAACTGAAGGCTGGAGGAGAAGGGGACGATAGAGGATGAGATGGTTGGATGGTATCACCGACTCAATGGACATGAGTTTGAGTAGACTCCGGGAGTTTGTGATGGACAGGGAGGTCTGGTGTGCTGCAGTCCATGGGGTCACAAAGAGTCAAACATGACTAAGCAACTGAATTGAACTGAAATTTATAAATACAGTTACCTTCACTGTATTTGTATTTAGTGATATAAATCTTGTTGAAATTCAAGTATATGATTTATACTCTTAATAAGAAAGAGTTGAACAGTTTTTTTGTTTGTTTATTTGTTTGTTTTTTAAATCTGGAATGTCACACTTATGTCTTGTTGTGGTTTAATGTGAATTTCCCTGGTGGCTCAGACTGTTAGTAAAGACTCTGTTAAAGACTCTGCCTACAATGTAGGAGACCTGGGGTTGATGTATAAAAATAACCCCAACTCTGTGACATCTATTGGTGTGGTGCTTCCATGTGATTGCTTTGCTGACACCTTGACATTTCCACTCTCAATATCCTATTGAGATACATTTGAGAGCATGAAATGATAATGGGCAAGGATTACGAATTGATTCCCATAATAGGTTTAGCTTGCATTTTAAAGCATGATGATACATCAGATGATGGGGAAATGGTCTTTGTCACATGAAGCAGGCAGCCAGCCATGGAAGTGAATCCATCTGCAAATGTATAAGGTCATTGCAGAGGTTGTCTGTCTTTTAATTCCATTTTCTATAGCCTGTTATCATAAAAGCTCTGGCTCTCTGCTCTGTGTTGAAAAATTAAATGAATGTGTGTCCCATACAGAAGATGAAATACCGAGGTCTGATAGAGTCCCTTCAGTGAAAGCTGGAAGAGAAAGAGCAGTGGCAGACAGTAGAGGCCTGCAATGCTCCAAAACTGGTGCTGGCCACACTTCTTTCTTAGTGCCCCCCAAAGCAACATTATATTATGGCCCAGCGGTAGGAGAGAAGGTCCTGAGAAACCTGTTTAGACCATGCCTTCTGAAATTTCTCGACATTATCTGAGAAAATGGAAGTGCTGTTTGTTGTTCTTTTAAAACAAAACATTTTATTTTGTATTGAGCTACAGCCTGTGCGATGTCGTGGTAGATTCAGGTGAACAGCAGAGGGACTCAGCCACACATATATACATGTATCCATTCTCCCCCAACCTTCCCTCCCATCCAGGCTGCCACATAACATTGAACAGACTTCCGTGTGCTATACAGTGGGTCCTTGTTGTTTATCCATTTTAATTTTCACTTATAAATACAAGAACTCATGTCACTGTTGTTTGTTTAGATGTGGACATAGACCATCAACAACTGTTCCTTCTGCCAAAAAATTGTAGAAATGCTATGGTAGGTCAAACTTGACCCTACAATTAACTTCTTCCCATGTATCCAATGAAGTACATTTTACCTTGTGGAATTTCATTAGGGAAACAGACTAACTTGGTGAGAATGTCATCATTTGTTGAACATTGCTTGTTTATACTTACTGTCCTTAAATTAGGTAATAAATAAGAAACATGAAAGTTTAAAATGCAGTATTAAATGAGAAATTCATGTCAAATATACTTTAAAAACCCTATGTATTTGGAAATTAAATGTCTAATTTTAAATGATGGATGTAACTAAGAAGTCTTGAAAANATTAGGTAATAAATAAGAAACATGAAAGTTTAAAATGCAGTATTAAATGAGAAATTCATGTCAAATATACTTTAAAAACCCTATGTATTTGGAAATTAAATGTCTAATTTTAAATGATGGATGTAACTAAGAAGTCTTGAAAAGGAAAATCAGAAAATATTTGTAACAGAACAAAAATGAAGAGAGAATTATCAATTTGTTGCATGCAGCTGAAGCTGCTCATTGAAACTAAATACAATATGGAATCTTGAATAAGAAATGAAAGCAGATAATGGACATGATTTATAGCATAAAATTTTGTGAAATTTGAGCAAAATCAGTATTTTAGTTAATACTATTGTATCACATGCCAATTCCGTTTTTGGTTTGTTTGTTTTTCAGCATAGTATTTATTTTCTTCTTCTCTGCAGTCACCCTCCATGTTTTTTCAGTCTTCTAACTTTATTGAGGCTCTCAATGGCTAAGTCAAAGATCTCTCTTGGTAAATATTACATTGAACTAGAAAATATGTGGGTTATTTTCAAATGTCTTTAACTACTGATTTACATAATCCCACAATGATAAGAGAACAGACTCTGTATGATTTCATTACCTTTAGATCCTGAATTTTGCACCTTGTTTTATGTCCCTGGATATGATCCAGAGTCTCCTGGTTTATAGTCTATGGGAACTTGAATAAAATTTGTATCCTGCTGTTGTGTGAAATTTGCATAAATCTTAATTATGTTGAATTGGTTCATGGTGCTTTTCAGGTAGACTGTACCCTTCTACTTTTCTTTATATTCATTTTATTAATTTTTGAGAGTTTGATATTAAAATTCCAACTAAAAGTCTTAATTATTCTACTTAACAATAATTGTAATATATGGTGGAACTATATATAGCTTTGTTTTATATGTTCAAAATCTCATGTAAATGTGTTCTTATACTTTCATAATTTAAAAAATAAAAAAGAGAGAAAAAAGCATTATTTACAAATTGTGATAATTCTCAGATGTCATATCACTTGATGCTCATAACTTGAAGCTTTAATCACATAAGTCCTAAAAACTGACAGTTTCTTTAACACTTTTTCAAATAGTGAGAAACTTAAGAGTACCATGATTGATTTAATGTGAAAATCCTTCATTAAATATGACTTCTTAAAAATTCAATACGAAAATAGGTGAAAGAAGTCTGTCTTCTCTTTCCAGAGTTATGCCAAGTGTACCATGAATGAGGAGCTTTTATTTATGGGGACAAGTTTGTCTCTGTTAATCAATAAGCAGGGTCTCTTTGTTGGCTGGAAAGAGAAGGAAGTGTTCTATCTTCAAAAAGGGCAACCAGAGAGAGATGATAGGATAAGTCATTTAGACAGTTGCCCAGTGCTGTAATCTATAAGGATTGTCAGAATATCATTGGAAGGCAATGATGCAGAAAGCATCTTATTTACCAGGATTACCCTAGAGGGAGAACATATTTTATAGTTGAAGAGGATCCTTTAATAAGTCATTATTAGTATTGGGGTAAGTGAGAGAAGAGGGAGAGTGAGGATGGTAGGGAGTGAAGAGAAACCACCAAAATGATCACTTAGGAGCCTTCTATACAGAAGAGGTACAAGACATTTTTATTTCTCTCCCCAGACATGGGCCTTCCCTGGTGCTCAGATGGTAAAGATGCCTACAGGGTGGGAGATCTGGGTTTGATTCCTGGGTTGGTAAGATCTCCTGTAGAAAGAAATGGCAACCCACTCCAGTATTCTGGGCTGGAGAATCCCATTGACAGAGAATCCTGGACAGCTATAGTTTATGGGGTCGCAAGGAGTTGGACATGACTGAGCGACTGACACTTTCACTTTACCAGACACACACACAAACACAACACATTGGTTAGTAATATTAGCAATTGCTACAGGCAGTTTTTTCCCATCATCCCTTCATTAATTGCTAAATAAATCTTAATAACCTTAAGCTCTGATCTAGATAAATACTAAAAACTACATTAAAGATGATACCTTTTGGGGGTTAAGCTCCAAGGCCACACCATCTTTCCCCCAAATTTAGACTTAGCTGATGGGCAGTTTCATCCAAAATCCATGAAAATTTGTGGGTTTGTCATATATAGCTTTTATTATGTTGAGGTATGTTCCTTCTATTCCTGCTTTCTGGAGAGTTTTTATCATAAATGGATGCTGAATTTTATCAAAGGCCTTCTCTGCATCTATTGAGATAATCATATGGCATTTATTTTTCAATTTGTTAATGTGGTGAATTACATTGATTGATTTGCGAATATTGAAGAATCCTTGCATCCCTGGGATAAAGCCTACTTGGTCATGGTGTATGATCTTTTTAATGTGTTGTTGGATTCTGATTGCTAGAATTTTGTTGAGGATTTTTGCATCTATGTTCATCAGTGATATTGGCCTGTAGTTTTCTTTTTTTGTGGC
>SJYX01022916.1:178371-213515 GCA_006410675.1 Oreotragus oreotragus
GAATTGCCAGTCTATGTTCAATGCAGGATGCAGGATGCTTGGGGCTGGTGTATGGGGATGATCTGGAGGGATGATGTGGGGTGGGAGGTGGGAGGGGGGTTCATGTTTGGGAGTTCGTGTAAAAAAATTAATTAAAAAAATAAAAATAAAAATAAAAAATTAAAAAAAAAAAAAAACAATAACAAATCTGATTTCTTGAAAAGTATTTTCATGATTAGAAATTATATACTTTTATTCTCAGCAGGAATTGTGCTAAATCCTTTAGGAAAAAACTTCTTTAATCATTACTGCAATCATAGGTGATGTACATATGTTAAGAATGTAACAAGATTTGAGCACAGTTCATATCTGACCTACAGTGGTTGGCACTTTGACAGTTTCAATGTATCTTAGGAAATAGCCTTAATTTAGGTTCCGTAACCCAGTAACAGTCTTCGCCACCTAGTGTATTAGGAAGAAATGTTTGTATTGTTTTATTTTTATCTATAACAACTAACTAGGTAAAGAGGGGGGAAATATACTGAAATATCTCATAGAATCCATGTTACAGAAAGTAGGGCACACATCTTCAGGAAGAGTCGTCAGGCCCAAGACTGACGTATTGTTAGTTTCCTCTCTCCAGCAGTCACTGCTTCTCTTATGTCCCTTTCATTGTCTTCTCTCTCTGGAAATGGACTTCCTTTGCTCCATAGTTCTCATAATATAAATGCAACCTGAAAGATTGCTGGTCTGGCTAGATTATAAACCGCTAAGTATAGAGCCTTGTTAAGTTCTCTTAAACTCTGAGTCTCAATTCTTTACACTAGATACTGGTGAAGATTCAGAGGAACTGGAAAAATTGTATATTGTTGGTGAGGATTTTAAAATGATACAGCCACTCTCAAAATTAGTTTTGTAGTTTCTTATAAAACCAAACGTGAAGTCACTCATATAACCCAATTCAGATCAACAATTGCACACTTGGTCATGTGTTCCAGATAAATGAAAATGTATATACACATAAAACCTATAAAAGGCAAGAGGACAGATTTTTGTGGTGGTGAATATTTATACCTATAGAGATGACAGAATTGTAGAGAGTTTAATAAACACACATACACAAATGAGAAGAAGCTAAACTGAGGAGATCTGAATAAGACAAGTAGTACCTATCAAAGACAATATCCTGGTTGTGAAACTGAGTAATAGGTTTTTAAAATGGTATCATTGGAGAAAATTAGGTAGTGTGTACATGGGGTGTCTCTGTATTACTCCTTATATCTTCATGTGAATTTTTAACAATCTCAATTAAAATCTCAACTTAAGATTGTAGATAACTAAATAGACTCATGAATGAAATTAAATGTTAATTTCTAGTACATGTGACTTTAAAATGACTTATGTCCTGCCTTTTTAACTTGTTTATTCATGACTTCTAGATTTCCTAAATACTTTCATGTCAGATACAGCAAAATAGTAAGGCAAGCATTTTCTAATATCATTTGTATGGATTTAGTATACCTAACAGGTGACTTTAGTACTAAGTTTAAATTGCCAATTACTGACAGAAGGTTAAGTTAGAATTGTAGTTAATTTATTTAATTTTTTATAAATTCATTTCTTTTAATTGGAAGCTAATTACTCTACAGTATTGCCATACATCAACATGAATCCACCATGGGTATACACATGTTCCCCATCCTGAACCCCCATCCCTCCTCCCTGCCCATACCATCCCTCTGGGTCCTCCCAGTGCACCAGCCCGAAGTATCCTGTATCATGCATCGAACCTGGACTGGCGATTCATTTCATATATGATATTATACATGTTTCAATGCCATTCTCCCAAATCATCCCACCCTCTCCCTCTCCCACAGAATCCAAAAGACTGTTCTATACATCTGTGTCTCTTTTGCTGTTTCACATACAGGGTTATTGTTACCATCTTTCTAAATTCCATATATATGCTTTAGTATACTGTATTGGTGTTTTTCTTTCTGGCTTACTTCACTTTGTATAATCAGCTCCAGTTTCATCCACCTCATTAGAATTGCTTCAAATGTATTCTTTTTAATGGCTGAGTAATACTCCATTGTATCTATGTACCACTGCTTTCTTATCCATTCTTCTGCTGATAGACATCTAGATTGCTTCCATATCCTGGCTATTATAAACAGTGTTGCAATGAACATTGGGGTACAGGTGTCTCTTTCAATTCTGGTTTCTTCAGTATGTATGCCCAGCAGTGGGATTGCTGGGTCATGCTGCTGCTTCTGCTGCTGCTGCTAAGTCGCTTCAGTCGTGTCCAACTCTGTGCGACCCCATAGACGGCAGCCCACCAGGCTTCCCCGTCCCTGGGATTCTCCAGGCAAGAACACTGGAGTGGGTTGCCATTTCCTTGTCCAGTGCATGAAGGTGAAAAGTGAAAGTGAAGTTGCTCAGTTGTATCTGACTCTTCGCGACCCCATGGACTGCAGCCTACCAGGCTTCTCCATCCATGGGACTTTCCAGGCAAGAGTACCAGAGTGGGGTGCCATTGCCTTCTCCATGCTGGGTCATAAGGCAGTTCTATTTCCAGTTTTTTAAGGAATCTCCACACTGTTCTCCATAGTGGCTGTACTAGTTTGCATTCCCACCAACAGTGTAAGAGGGTTCCTTTTTCTCCATACCCTCTAGAGCATTTATTGCTTGTAGACTTTTGGATAACAGCCATTCTGACTGGCGTGAAATGGTACCTCATTGTGGTTTTGATTTGCATTTCTCTGATAATGAATGATGTTGAGCATCTTTTCATGTGTGACTTCAGGCTCTACTACAAAGCCACAGTCATCAAGACAGTATGGTACTGACACAAAGACAGAAATATAGATCAATGGAACAAAATAGAAAGCCCAGAGATAAATCCTGCACCTATGGATACCTGAAAGATGATGCTGTGAAAGTGCTGGACTCAATATGCCAGCAAATTTGGAAAACCCAGCAGTGGCCACAGGACTGGAAAAGATCAGTTTTCATTCCAATTCCAAACAAAAGCAATGCCAAAGAATGCTCAAACGACTGCACAATTGCACTCATCTCACACACTAGTAAACTAATGCTCACAATTCTCCAAGCCAGGCTTCAGCAATACGTGAACTGTGAACTCCCTGATGTTCAAGCTGGTTTGAGAAAAGGCAGAGGAACCAGAGATGAAATTGCCAACATCTGCTGGATCATGGAAAAAGCAGGAGAGTTCCAGAAAAACATCTATTTCTGCTTTATTGACTATGCCAAAACCTTTGACTGTGTGGATCACAATAAATTGTGGAAAATTCTGAAAGAGATAGGAATACCAGACCACCTAATCTGCCTCTTGAGAAATCTATATGCAGGTCAGGAAGCAACAGTTAAAACTGGACATGGAACAACAGACTGGCTCCAAATAGGAAATGGAGTATATCAAGGGTGTATATTGTCACCTTGCTTATTTAACTTACATACAGAGTACATCATGAGAAATGCTGGAATGGAAGAAACAAGCTGGAATCAAGATTGCCTAGAGAAATATCAATAACCTCAGATATGCATGCCTCTTGAGAAATCTATATGCAGGTCAGGAAGCAACAGTTAAAACTGGACATGGAACAACAGACTGGCTCCAAATAGGAAATGGAGTATATCAAGGGTGTATATTGTCACCTTGCTTATTTAACTTACATAGTCTCATGTAGTACTCTTTACGACCTTACCTTCTTTGTTCGACCTTAGTTCTAACGGATCTCTTTATAGTTATTGGAGTCTATACGTCTACTGTGGTGGGAAGACCGTCTTTTCACTTCTCCTCGATTTTTCGGAGAACTACTTTCACTTTCTCCTCTCGCTTTTTCAACCGAATTCCGAGTTGTAACAGAAAACGAAGATCATGGCATCCAGTCCCATCACTTCATGGAAATAGATGGGGAAACAGTGGAAACAGTGTCAGACTTTATTTTTTTGGGCTCCAAAATCACTGCAGATGGTGACTGCAGCCATGAAATCAAAAGATGCTTACTCCTTGGAAGAAAAGTTATGACCAACCTGGATAGTATATTCAAAAGCAGAGACATTACTTTGCTGACTAAGGTCCACCTAGTCAAGGCTATGATTTTTCCTGTGGTCATGTATGGATGTGAGAGTTGGACTGTGAAGAAGGCTGAGCGCCGAAGAATGGATGCTTTTGAACTGTGGTGTTGGAGAAGACTCTTGAGAGTCCCTTGGACTCCAAGGAGATCCGACCAGTCCATTCTGAAGGAGATCAACCCTGGAATTTCTTTGGAAGGAACGGTGCTAAAGCTGAAACTCCAGTACTTTGGCCACCACATGCGAAGAGTTGACTCATTGAAAAGATTCTGATGCTAGGAGGGACTGGGGGCAGAAGGAGAAGGGGACGGCAGAGGATGAGATGGCTGGATGGCATTATGGACTTGATGGATGTGAGTCTGAGTAAACTCTGGGAGATGGTGGTGAACAGGGAGGCCTGGCGTGCTGTGATTCATGGGGTCACAAAGAGTTGGACACTACTAAGTGACTGAACTGAACTGATGGATACCTTATCTTCGACAAAGGAGGCAAGAATATACAATGGAATAAAGACAATCTCTGTAACAAGTGGTTCTGGGAAAACTGGTCAACCACTTGTAAAAGAATGAAACTAGAACACTTTCTAACACCACATGCGAAGAGTTGACTCATTGAAAAGATTCTGATGCTAGGAGGGACTGGGGGCAGAAGGAGAAGGGGACGGCAGAGGATGAGATGGCTGGATGGCATTATGGACTTGATGGATGTGAGTCTGAGTAAACTCTGGGAGATGGTGGTGAACAGGGAGGCCTGGCGTGCTGTGATTCATGGGGTCACAAAGAGTTGGACACTACTAAGTGACTGAACTGAACTGATGGATACCTTATCTTCGACAAAGGAGGCAAGAATATACAATGGAATAAAGACAATCTCTGTAACAAGTGGTTCTGGGAAAACTGGTCAACCACTTGTAAAAGAATGAAACTAGAACACTTTCTAACACCATACACAAAAAAAAGCTCAAAATGGATTAAAGATCTAAATGTAAGACCAGAAACTATAAAACTCCTGGAGGAGAACATAGGCAAAACACTCTCTGACATAAATCACAGCAGGATCCTCTATGACCCACCTCCCAGAATATTGGAAATAAAATCAAAAATAAACAAATGGAACCTAATTAAAATTAAAAGCTTCTGCACAGCAAAGGACACTATAAGCAAGGTGAAAAAACAGCCTTTGGAATGGGAGAAAATAATAGCAAATGAAGCAACTGACAAACAACTAATCTCAAAAATATACAAACAACTCCTGCAGCTCAATTCCAGAAAAATAAATGACCCAATCAAAAAATGGGCCAAAGAACTAAACAGACATTTCTCCAAAGAATACATTCAATTGGCTAACAAACACATGAAAAGATGCTCAGCATCACTCATTATCAGAGAAATGTAGTTACTTTAAAGTCACAATTTTTGGCAAACAATTCTCAGTCTTCAACTGCTTAGTAAATATTTAAATATTGTTGCCTCATCAATTAAAACATATATAGTTCATAATATCTTATATAATATACTAGGAAGCCCTATTGCTCAAGCTGTCTGAGTAATGCTTACCTTATAGAGAACTTTTAAGATAAAAGCATTGGAAGTCATGCTGTTAGGGACATCTTGAGATGTTGCTCATATTATCGCATTTTTATACCTTTTACCTAAGAAGAATTTTATTATTCTCTGTCCAGAGTTCTCTGTAAACTCATTCTCATTTAAAAAACATCCTGTAAAGCTTCAGGTTTCACACAAGTGTGGTTGCTTATGATGTTAAATTGTCAATCAGTGTACATATAGAACATAAATTGAAAACATAAAATAACCAAATGAATCCCAAGCGCAAGCAAAGAGCAGATATCCTACTCTTTGATATCTTTTATTTTTAAAAATCTATATAATGTAAACAAACACATTAGGGCTAATCGCATGAAGTACATTTCAGATAGTCTACAAATAAACCTCTTGATAATTCAGATCAACAGAACCAAGTAATTGATAACAATATTTTTACATCTACCACTAAATACACATATGGCCTTGAAATCTTTATGATTCATTTTAAAGACATTATTTGAAAAATTACTTTATACTTAAATTCCACCTGTTAAGATACACCAGATCTGATTCTAAGTATTTATTTTCCTTGGTTCTGTGAATGAATTTTACATGCACTAAAGATGTGTAAGAAGTGAAGATCATGTTGCTATGTGGGTGGAATTTTTTGTGTGTTTTCCTCTTATTTTTATGTAACTTTAGAATTTTTGAGAATTACAGCCTTTCCAAGTAAAGCATACATGAAAAATGTTTGTGGGCTCCAGATTGTTGAAATATGTATGATAGTTATCCATATTTAATAGTTTTTAGTAATTCAGTATTTTAAAATATCTAGCTCCAATTTTCTTTCCATGATATCTCATTTATGTAAAGTACCTATTAAATTATGCAACACTAGTGAAAAGTTAATTTGAGTAAAGTTAATATGAGTAAAGCCACATATTTAATGTGGATGCAGGGATGATTGGCTACTTAACTACATTGCCTTAAGATTTGAATTTCTTCTCCCCTAATCCAAATGATTATTTTTAACTCCTGAGAAATTCCCAGAGAGTGTTATTTCTTGAGAAAACACAAGATATGCATTGGCACAAGGCATGTTGAGGAAGGAGAAATGCCTAAAATCAGGCTTTAAACTGTGATGAATATTTGGATATGTGCATGAAAGGAGGATCAACAAAGCCTTGACTGACTCAAATAAAGCTAACAGGTACATAGAAAGAAGGATAAACCAAATTAGGATCAGCTTATTGGAGGGGCTTAAACTTTCATGTAATTAATTTTAGCTTGAAGTAGCATTAACACAAACTCTTGGTAGGAGGAATGATATAATTCTGAAAACACACTGATTTCAGAAGTCTTCTGAATATATTTAAGTGTAAGAAACATTGAAGGTGAAAAGCTAGTACTAAAGTTTTACTGATCATTATACGTGTGATGATTAAAGCCTTAAAAAAAATAAAGCTGTGATGAGGGAATGATGGTGGCTTGATGAACTGGTGTAGAGTACGAAATAGAACCAATCTCAGAAGTTAAGGATATACTAAGATACTGTTTCAAAAGAAACTTCATGAATCTAATGAAGTTATTTGCCTAATATTCTTTATATTTATAAGTGTTGATTTTTTTTTACAAAGAATAATGCCTGCTGTAAGAACTTTCAGAGTAAAATGATTTTGTAGGTGCCATATAGATAACAGAGACATAGAGATAAACTCACATTAGAGCAACAGCACTATAAGGAGGTGCTTGAAGAACACAGGATAAAAATGTAAGAGGATTACTTTTTTATAATTGCATACATATATATGTACACTACATACATATATTTAGAGTTGTTTAATAAAGAGATGAAAGAAATCAAAGAGGACACTAATAGATGGAGAAATATACCATGCTCATGGATTGGAAGAATCAATAGAGTGAAAATGAGTATACTACCCAAAGCAATCTACAGATTCAATGCAATCCCTATCAAGCTACCAGTGGTATTTTTCACAGAGCTAGAACAAATAGTTTCACAATTTTTATGGAAATTCAAAAAACCTCGAATAGCCAAAGCAATCTTGAGAAAGAAGAATGGAACTGGAGGAATAAACTTGCCTGACTTCAGGCTCTACTACAAAGCCACAGTCATCAAGACAGTGTGGTACTGGCACAAAGACAGAAATATAGATCGATGAAACAAAATAGAAAGCCCAGAGATAAATCCACACACATATGGACACCTTATCTTCGACAAAGGAGGCAAGAATATACAATGGAGTAAAGACAATCTCTTTAACAAGTGGTGCTGGGAAAACTGGTCAACCACTTGTAAAAGAATGAAACTAGATCACTTTCTAACACCACACACAAAAATAAACTCAAAATGGATTAAAGATCTAATTGTAAGACCAGAAACTATAAAACTCCTAGAGGAGAACATAGGCAAAACACTCTTTGACATAAATCATAGCAGGATCCTCTATGACCCACCTCCCAGAATACTGGAAATAAAAGCAAATATAAACAAATGGGATCTAATTAAAATTAAAAGCTTCTGCACAACAAAGGAAACTATAAGCAAGGTGAAAAGACAACCCTCTGAATGGGAGAAAATAATAGCAAATGAAGCAACTGACAAACAACTAATCTCAAAAATATACAAGCAACTTATACAGCTCAATTCCAGAAAAATAAACGACCCAATCAAAAAATGGGCCAAAGAACTAAATAGACATTTCTCCAAAGAAGACATACGGATGGCTAACAAACACATGAAAAGATGCTCAACGTCACTCATTATCAGAGAAATGCAAATCAAGACCACAATGAGATACCACTTCACACCAGTCAGAATGGCTGCGATCCAAAAGTCTGCAAGCAATAAATGCTGGAGAGGGTGTGGAGAAAAGGGAACCCTCTTACACTGTTGGTGGGAATGCAAACTAGTACAGCCACTATGGAGAACAGTGTGGAGATTCCTTAAGAAATTGCAAATAGAACTGCCTTATGACCCAGCAATCCCACTGCTGGGCATACACACCGAGGAAACTAGAATTGAAATAGACACGTATACCCCAATGTTCATCACAGCACTGTTTATAATAGCCAGGACATGGAAACAACCTAGATGGTCCATCAGCAGACGAATGGATAAGAAAGCAGTGGTACATATACACAATGGAGTATTACTCAGCCATTAAAAAGAATACATTTGAATCAGTTCTAATGAGGTGGATGAAACTGGAGCCTATCATACAGAGTGAAGTAAGCCAGAAAGAAAAACACTAATATAGTATACTGACACATATATATGGAATTTAGAAAGATGGTAATGAGGACCCTGTATGCAAGACAGCAAAAGAAACACAGATGTATAGAATGGACTTTTGGACTCTGTGGGAGAGGGAGAGGGTGGGATGATTTGGGAGAATGGCATTGAAACATGTAAACTATCATGTAAGAAATGAATCGCCAGTCTATGTTTGATACAGGATACAGGATGCTTGGGGCTGGTGCACGGGGAAGATCCAGAGAGATGATATGGGGTGGGAGTGGAGTTCAGGATTGGGAACTCATGTACATCCATGGCAGATTCATTTCAATGTATGGAAAAACCAATACAATATTGTAAAGCAAAATAAAGTAAAAAAAAATAATAATAATAAAGAGTCCTTCCTCTTTTCACGTGGTCAATTAAATGGAAAGAAATTAAAATGGTTTAGGAGGAAAAGAACTAAATTTCAAACTAAGCTAAGGTAGAACGCTAATAAAATAATTTATTTGATAACATAAGCAGACAATGTCCATTTGTCAGGCAGGCTATACCCAAGACAACATTGACTTTCAGTTTTAATGGAGGTAATGAAGTATATCTAGTGAATTTTGACTGTGTGCCAGGCATTGTGCTAGTCATCAGGAAAATATCAGGGATTCAAAAAATCACACATTTAGCTATCAGGCAGTGGGACTTTGTAACACCTGGGAGGGAAAAAGATAATAACAGGAGTACAAATTGAATAAATGGAGTATGTGGCAGAGGAGGTGAATAAAAATCAGAGTATATGTCAGATACAGCTAGGTTTTTAGGGGTCACAATTTATCACTGCTTTTCTTCTTTTGAGTTACAAACCAACTGAAAATAATCATGGTGTCAAGCAGATGGAGAATAAAACTTTAGCTTTATTACTACTGAAATTGATTTGGATACATTACCTCTATATGTGACCACAAACTGGCTTCCTAATATTTGTTCTCCTGGATGAACTTGTCCATCCCAAACTACAGACTTGCCCCAGTAGGATTTCTGTAGGACTGGAGAACATAACAGAATGCACTATCCTGGACTTCCCTGGTGGCACAGTGGATAAGAATCCACCTATCAGTGCAGGGAGACACGGGTTCACTCCCTGGTCCAGGAGGATCCCACGTGCTGTGGAGCAACTAAGCCCGTGTGCCACAGCTGCTGAGCCTGTGCTCTAGAGCCTGAGAGCCACGACTACTGAAGCCCCTGTGCCCTAGAGCCCGTGCTCCGCAATGAGAAATCCATGCACTGTGACAAAGAGGCACGCCCGATTGCCACAACTAGAGAGAAAGCTTGGGAGCAGCAACAAAAACCCAGCCCAACCAAAATTAAAAAGAATGCACTATCCTTAGCTAGGGGATGAGTCCCAGTTGCCCAGTTGTTTATCACTCACTTATCAATTTTATTACGCTTGTCCTTGCTGGGTTAATCCATGTGAGGGAGCAAGGAGAAAGTTAGACTGGTCCTTTTAATACATGACTTTGCTGAAAATTGGTAGAACTAGAGAACTAGAAATGTGAACAAGGCTTACTTCAAACCTTCTTCAGTTGGGTACATATAGGAAAAGCCTGGAAAACAGAGACCTGAACCAGAAAAGCCAAATTAGAATAAATAAATAAATACTACAGAAATAAATCCGAAACTGTTCAGCAAGGGTCAACTGGTGGGAACAGTAATTCACTCAAAACATTGACTGAAATTTAATCTGTGAGCATAAGGCACATGATAATCTTTACAAGCAGAAATCATACCCCAGTAAAACTGTTGTTTTAAAGTTAGAAGGAAAATCAGTGTGATGATTGAACATATAGAGGGAAAATGCTGAGGATACCCAGCGATTTTCTTCTGGGTAGAAAATGCAGCATATGCTACCAGGAGGTGTAAAGACAGACAGGCAAGAGTTAAAGATGTGGAGAACAATATATCTAACAACCAGTGACAATAATAATAAAGTAACATGCCACTAGGACATTGATAAGCAACCCTTGGGGAAAATGGGTCAATCCTAGAGGAAATAACTTTGCTTTAGTCAATCCTAAAGGAAATAACCCCTGAATATTCATTGGAAGGACTGATGTTGAAGCTGAAACTCCAATACTTTGGTCCCCTGATGCGAAGAACTGACTCACTGGAAAAGACCTTGATGCTGGGAAAGATTGAGGGCAGAAGGAGAAGGGGATAACATAGGATGAGATGATTGGATGGTGTCACTGATGTGATAGACATGAGTTTGAGTAGGCTTTGGTAGTTGGTGATGGACAGGGAAGCCTGGCGTGCTGCAGTCCATGGGACTGCAAAGAATCAGATATGACTGGGTGACTGAACTGAACTAAATGCTGAGTTAAATTATATACAATTCTTTAAGTCTATGCACACACCCTAGAGTGCAGTCTGTCCACAGGAACGTGGAAAGCAAGCATCCTGCTGAGCATAGAAATAAAAACATCCAACTGAGTATATACTACCAGTAACAAATCAGCATTTAGGTGTACAGTTTTATTTCTATGATTTATTTTATCATGTTTCTGTTGCAAAAGTGAGTTTGCAAGGCACTGTAAAAATGAAAAAATCTTAAATTTAATTCCTATGTGTGGTAGGAAGAATTCTGAAAGTGATACCTCAAGATTCCCATCCTGTGGTTATTCAATCAAATATGAGTCTATTTACTTATGTACTGCTGGGAAAGGATTTTGCAGATGAAATTAAGAGTACATATCAACTGACCTTAAATAAGTAGATTATCCTGGATCCAGTATAATCACACTGACCTTTAAGAGCAGCAGACGAAGATAAAAATATCAGAGAGATGTAACAGAAAAGGAAGACAGAGAAGAGATTTGGCAAAAGGAGAGGTCAGAGATTCAAACTTGAAAAGATTCAACCTTACTTGCTGGCATGGAAGTTGGAAGAAAGGAACCAAAGCCAAGGAATGCAGGTGGCATCCAGAAGAAGACTACAACCTTGGGCAGAAAGCCAGAAAGACAATGGAGAGTTAGTTCCACAACCGCATAGAACTGAATTCTGTGAACAGCCATAGAACCTCCAGAATGGAGCATAGGCTTGAGAGCACCTTGACTTTGGACTCATGTCAAAACCCAAATCTTTTCTGTTTTGCTAATATTTCTGAAGCACAGACACTGTGAGATCATACATGAGTGCTACTTAAGCTCCTAAGTTAGTAGTCATTTGTTACTAATAGCATCAATAGAAACCTAATACACTGTACAAATACACTTAGAATATTCTCTTAGGTGTAATCTATGTATGCTTACAAGCATGATAAGTATACTGAATCAAGAGGAGTTCATGTGCAGAAATCGAAAGGGTAGTAACAACAAAGTTATTTCTTACTTTAGAAGTGTCCAACAAATTATACTTTCAGAATGCCCTCTTGGGGTTCCAGTTCACTACTGTCTAGATTTTCAAATTGTGGATTTGCACTTTGGAAGGATATTTGGGGGCTAGATGTTGTGTGGAAATCAACTGAATATGTGGCCCAACCCTAGTCTGTAGATTGGCTGCCCTGCTGCATTGCCCACTCACTGCATCACTTAGTTTGTGTTTAGAAGAAGGACACAAAATTATCTTAATTCTACCTAAACTATCTAGTGTAGTTTTAAAAATAAAAAGATATTTCCAGAGGTTTAAGGGAAAATTCAAAAAACAGTGAATCACTGTAAGAATCATGTTGGGTGCTGTTTTTATGAACTCAGTTATAATTTGCTTGCCTTTCCCAGACATACTCCAGGCTGTCAGTATTTCAAAACTGGGGAGCATTAGATTCATTGATGTGTAAGGAAAATGATTCAAGACCTTTATAGGTAATCTGTGTTTGATAGCATATACCATAAACTTTTAAAGACTGGGCTTGCTCAGGACCTTTGTAGTTTCTGTTAAAAACTACTTGTTATAGCTGAGCCATGGAAACACAAAGATTGTAAGTGGTTTGCCCCAAATCAGTATCATGATGGTTTCCTTTTTGATGTTTTTGCCACTATAATGGCCACTAAATTGGACTACATAGTATCTTTAAAAAGATAACATCATTTATTTGGATAGTTCCTAAGCAAATCATGCCTATTTGCAAATAGTAGCTGTGATAAGATGAGAATTTTTAAATAGTAGCCTCCAAGTGGAAGACCTGTTAGCATATATCTGTAGATTTTAATTCTGTAATTTGGTCCTGCTGGGAACCAAAAGAAATTACTTCTCTAGAGGATACAGAGAAGAGGACACTTTTCCTGCTCCCCAAGGAGGTAGCAGATAGCAGCTGTTTGATTCACTGGAATCAAGTGAAGTGTAGTCACTCAGTCATGTCCAACTCTTTGCAACCCCATGAACTATATAGAATTCCTGGCTTCTCCATCCATGGAATTTTCCAGGGAAGACTACTGGAGTGGGTTGCCATTTCCTTCTCCAGGGGATCTTCCCAACCCAGGGATAGAATCTGGGCTTCTCACATTATAGGCAGATTCTTTACTATATGAGGCACCAGGAAGTGGTTAAGTTAATGGTCATATTAACCAGAATAATGACCATTCCCACCTCAAGAGATATCTCTGTCCTTGGAACCTATGAATATGTTATGCTACATAGCAAAGGGAAAATAAAGTTGAAGATGGAATTTAGGTTGCTAATCAGCTGACCTTAAAATAGAAAGATTATCCTCGATGATAATTGGGAATGCCTGATATAATCGCTGTGCATGCATGCTAAGTCACTTCAGTCATGTCTGACTCTTTGCGACCCCATGGACTGTAGCCTGCCAGACTCCTCTGTCCATGGGATTCNGAATGAAAATGAAAACACAACAACCCAAAACCTGTGGGACACTATAAAAGCAGTGCTAAGAGGAAAGTTCATAGCAATACAGGCATACCTCAGGAAACAAGAAAAAAGTCAAATAAATAACCTAACTCTACACCTAAAGCAACTAGAAAAGGAAGAAATGGAGAACCCCAGAGTTAGTAGAAGGAAAGAAATCTTAAAAATTAGGGCAGAAATAAATGCAAAAGAAACAAAAGAGACCATAGCGAAAATCAACAAAGCCAAAAGCTGGTTCTTTGAAAGGATAAATAAAATTGACAAACCATTATCCAGACTCATCAAGAAACAAAGGGAGAAAAATCGAATCAATAAAATTAGAAATGAAAATGGAGAGATCACAACAGACAACACAGAAATACAAAGGATCAAAAGAGACTACTATCAGCAATTATATGCCAATAAAATGGACAACGTGGAAGAAATGGACAAATTCTTAGAAAAGTACAACTTTCCAAAACTGAACCAGGAAGAAATAGAAAATCTTAACAGACCCATCACAAGCACGGAAACTGAAACTGTAATCAGAAATCTTCCAGCAAACAAAAGCCCAGATCCAAACAGCTTCACAGCTGAATTCTACCAAAAATTTAGAGAAGAGCTAACACTTATCCTGCTCAAACTCTTCCAGAAAATTGCAGAGGAAGGTAAACTTCCAAGCTCATCTTATGAGGCCACCATCACCCTAATACCAAAACCTGACAAAGATGCCACAAAAAAAGAAAACTACAGGCCAATATCACTGATGAACAGAGATGCAAAAATCCTTAACAAAATTCTAGCAATCAGAATCCAACAACACATTAAAAAGATCATACACTATGACCAAGTGGGCTTTATCCCAGGGATGCAAGAAGTCTTCAATATCTGCAAATCAATCAGTGTAATTCACCACATTAACAAATTGAAAAATAAAAGACATATGATTATCTCAATTGATGCTGAGAAAGCCTTTGACAAAATTCAACTTCAATTTATGACAAAAACTCTCCAGAAAGCAGGAATCGAAGGAACATACCTCAACATAATAAAAGCCATATATAATAAACCCACAGCAAACATTATCCTCAATGGTGAAAAATTGAAAGCATTTCCCCTAAAGTCAGGAACAAGACAAGGGTGCCCACTTTCACCATTACTATTCAACATAGTTCTGGAAGTTTTGGCCACAGCAATCAGAACAGAAAAATAAATAAAAGGAATCCAAATTGGAAACGAAGAAGTAAAACTCTCACTGTCTGTAGATTACATGATCCTCTACATAGAAAACCCTAATGACTCCACCAGAAAATTACTAGAGCTAATCAATGAATTAAAGTTGTAGGATATAAAATCAACACACAGAAATCCCTTGCATTCCTATACAGTAATAATGAGTGTAGAAAAAGAAATTAAGGAAACAATTCCATTCACCATTGCAACGGAAAGCATAAAATACTTAGGAATCAGTTCAGTTCAGTCAGTCGCTCAGTCTTGTCCGACTCTTTGCGACCCCATGAATCACAGCACGCCAGGCCTCCCTGTCCATCACCAACTCCTGGAGTTCACTCAGACTCACGTCCATCGAGTCAGTGATGCCATCCAGCCATCTCATCCTCTGTTGTCCCCTCTCCTCCTGCCCCCAATCCCTCCCAGCATCAGAGTCTTTTCCAATGAGTCAACTCTTCACATAAGGTGGCCAAAGTACTGGAGTTTCAGCTTTAGCATCATTCCTCCCAAAGAAATCCCAGGGTTGATCTCCTTCAGAATGGACTGGTTGGATCTCCTTGCAGTCCACGGTACTCTCAAGAGTCTTCTCCAACACCACAGTTCAAAAGCATCAATTTTTTGGCACTCAGCCTTCTTCATCTGAGTTAAATTCACCCATTCCAGTCCATTTTAGTTCGCTGATTCCTAGAATGTTGATGTTCACTTTTGCCATCTCATGTTTGACCACTTCCAATTTGCCTTGATTCATGAACCTGACATTCCAGGTTCCTTTGCAATATTGCTCTTTACAGCATCGGACCTTGTTTCTATCACCAGTCACATCCACAGCTGGCCTTTGCTTTGGCTCCATCCCTTCATTCTTTCTGGAATTATTTCTCCACTGATCTCCAGTAGTGTGTTGGGCACCTACTGACCTAGGGAATTCTTCTTTCAGTATCCTATTATTTTGCCCTTTCATACTGTTCATGGAGTTCTCAAACAAGAATACTGAAGTGGTTTGCCATTCCCTTCTCCAGTGGGCCACATTCTGTCCAACCTCTCCACTATGACCTGCCCATTTTGGGTTGCCCTGTGGGCATGGCTTAGTTTCATTGAGTTAGGGGCTATGGTCCTAGTGTGATTAGATTGACTAGTTTTCTGTGAGAATGGTTTCAGTGTGTCTGCCCTCTGATGCTCTCTTGCAACACCTACCATCTTGGTTTTCTCTTACCTTGGACATGGGGTATCTCTTCATGGCTGCTCCAGCAAAGCATAGCCGCTGCTCCTTACCTTGGATGAAGGCTATCTCCTCACCGCCCCCCTTCCTGACTTTCAATGTGAACTAGCTCCTCTAGGCCCTCCTGCGCCTGCACAGCTACCACTCCTTGGACATGGGGTTGCTCCTCCTGGTCACAGCAAAGCATAGCCGCTGCTCCTTACCTTGGATGAAGGCTATCTCCTCACCGCCCCCCTTCCTGACTTTCAATGTGAACTAGCTCCTCTAGGCCCTCCTGCGTCTGCACAGCTACCACTCCTTGGACATGGGGTTGCTCCTCCTGGTCACTGCCCTTGGCTTCGGGTGTGGGGTTGCTCATCCCGGCTGCCACCCCAGTCTCAGACGTGGGGTTGATCCTCCCAGCCGCTGCCCCTGGCCTCATACACAGGGTAGCTCCTCCCAGCCGCCGCCGCTGACCTTGGACATGGAGTAGCTCCTCTCGGCCATTACTGTGCCGTCGCAGCCTGGCACTCTCTGCCACTGCCTCTGACCTCAGATGTGGGGTTACTCCTCTTGGCTGCTGCCCTTCGGGCATGGGGTCCTTCTAGAAAAGGAAGGACCTCATGCCCGAAGGGCAGCAGATCCTGACCTCAGATGCGGGGTAGCTCCTCTCAGCCGTGGGAGCCAGTCACAGCTGCCTGCACTTAGTGCACTTAGGAATATATCTACCTAAAGAAACTAAAGACCTATATATAGAAAACTATAAAACAGCAGTGAAAGAACTCAAAGAGGACACTAATAGATGGAGAAATATACAATGTTCATGGATTGGAAGAATCAATATAGTGAAAATGAGTATACTACCCAAAGCAATCTGCAGATTCAATGCAATCCCTATCAAGCTACCAATGGTATTGTTCACAAAGCTAGAACAAATAATTTCACAAATTGTATGGAAATACAAAAAAAAACTCGATAAGCCAAAGCAATCTTGAGAAAGAAGAATGGAACTGGAGGAATCAACCTGCCTGACTTCGGGCTCTACTACAAAGCCACAGTCATCAAGACAGTATGGTACTGGCACAAAGACAGAAATATAGATCAATGGAACAAAATAGCCCAGAGAAAAATCCACACTCCTATGGACATCTTATCTTCGACAAAGGAGGCAAGAATATACAATGGATTAAAGACAATCTCTTTAATAAGTGGTGCTGGGAAAACTGGTCAACCACTTGTAAAAGAATGAAACTAGAACACTTTCTAACACCACACACAAAAATTAAAAAATGGATTAAAGATCTAAACGTAAGACCAGAAACTATAAAACTCCTAGAGGAGAACATAGACAAAACATTTTCTGACATAAATCACAGCAGGATCCTCTATGACCGACCTCCCAGAATACTGGAAATAAAAGCAAAAATAAACAAATGGGATCTAATTAAAATTAAAAGCTTCTGCACAACAAAGGAAACTGTAAGCAAGGTGAAAAGACAGCTGTCAGAATGGGAGAAAATAATAGCAAATGAAGCAACTGGCAAACAACTAATCTCAAAAATATAAGCAACTCATGCAGCTCAATTCCAGAAAAATAAGTGACCCAATCAAAAATGGACCAAAGAACTAAATAGACATTTCTCCAAAGAAGACATACGGATGGTTAACAAACACATGAAAAGATGCTTAACATTACTTATTATCAGAGAAATGCCAATCAAGACCACAATGAGGTACCACTTCACACTAGTCAGAATGGCTGTGATCCAAAAGTCTACAAGCAATAAATGCTGGAGAGGGCGTGGAGAAAAGGGAACCCTCTTACACTGTTGGTGGGAATGAAAACTAGTACGGCCACTATGGAGAACAGTGTGGGGATTCCTTAAAAAACTGGAAACAGAACTGCCTTATGACCCAGCAATCCCACTGCTGGCCATACACACCGAGGAAACCAGAATTGAAAGAGACACATGTTCCCCAATGTTCATCACAGCACTGTTTATAATCGNAAATAGAACTGCCTTATGACCCAGCAATCCCATTGCTGGGCATACACACCGAGGAAACCAGAATAGAAAGAGACACATGTACCCCAATGTTCATCGCAGCACTGTTTATAATAGCCAGGACATGGAAACAACCTAGATGTCCATCAGCAGATGAATGGATAAGAAAGCTGTGGTACATATACACAATGGAGTATTACTCAGCCATTAAAAAGAATACATTTGAATCAGTTCTAATGAGGTGGATGAAACTGGAGCCTATCATACAGAGTGAAGTAAGCCAGAAAGAAAAACACTAATATAGTATACTGACACATATATATGGAATTTAGAAAGATGGTAATGAGGACCCTGTATGCAAGACAGCAAAAGAAACACAGATGTATAGAATGGACTTTTGGACTCTGTGGGAGAGGGAGAGGGTGGGATGATTTGGGAGAATGGCATTGAAACATGTAAACTATCATGTAAGAAATGAATCGCCAGTCTATGTTTGATACAGGATACAGGATGCTTGGGGCTGGTGCACGGGGAAGATCCAGAGAGATGATATGGGGTGGGAGTGGAGTTCAGGATTGGGAACTCATGTACATCCATGGCAGATTCATTTCAATGTATGGAAAAACCAATACAATATTGTAAAGCAAAATAAAGTAAAAAAAAATAATAATAATAAAGAGTCCTTCCTCTTTTCACGTGGTCAATTAAATGGAAAGAAATTAAAATGGTTTAGGAGGAAAAGAACTAAATTTCAAACTAAGCTAAGGTAGAACGCTAATAAAATAATTTATTTGATAACATAAGCAGACAATGTCCATTTGTCAGGCAGGCTATACCCAAGACAACATTGACTTTCAGTTTTAATGGAGGTAATGAAGTATATCTAGTGAATTTTGACTGTGTGCCAGGCATTGTGCTAGTCATCAGGAAAATATCAGGGATTCAAAAAATCACACATTTAGCTATCAGGCAGTGGGACTTTGTAACACCTGGGAGGGAAAAAGATAATAACAGGAGTACAAATTGAATAAATGGAGTATGTGGCAGAGGAGGTGAATAAAAATCAGAGTATATGTCAGATACAGCTAGGTTTTTAGGGGTCACAATTTATCACTGCTTTTCTTCTTTTGAGTTACAAACCAACTGAAAATAATCATGGTGTCAAGCAGATGGAGAATAAAACTTTAGCTTTATTACTACTGAAATTGATTTGGATACATTACCTCTATATGTGACCACAAACTGGCTTCCTAATATTTGTTCTCCTGGATGAACTTGTCCATCCCAAACTACAGACTTGCCCCAGTAGGATTTCTGTAGGACTGGAGAACATAACAGAATGCACTATCCTGGACTTCCCTGGTGGCACAGTGGATAAGAATCCACCTATCAGTGCAGGGAGACACGGGTTCACTCCCTGGTCCAGGAGGATCCCACGTGCTGTGGAGCAACTAAGCCCGTGTGCCACAGCTGCTGAGCCTGTGCTCTAGAGCCTGAGAGCCACGACTACTGAAGCCCCTGTGCCCTAGAGCCCGTGCTCCGCAATGAGAAATCCATGCACTGTGACAAAGAGGCACGCCCGATTGCCACAACTAGAGAGAAAGCTTGGGAGCAGCAACAAAAACCCAGCCCAACCAAAATTAAAAAGAATGCACTATCCTTAGCTAGGGGATGAGTCCCAGTTGCCCAGTTGTTTATCACTCACTTATCAATTTTATTACGCTTGTCCTTGCTGGGTTAATCCATGTGAGGGAGCAAGGAGAAAGTTAGACTGGTCCTTTTAATACATGACTTTGCTGAAAATTGGTAGAACTAGAGAACTAGAAATGTGAACAAGGCTTACTTCAAACCTTCTTCAGTTGGGTACATATAGGAAAAGCCTGGAAAACAGAGACCTGAACCAGAAAAGCCAAATTAGAATAAATAAATAAATACTACAGAAATAAATCCGAAACTGTTCAGCAAGGGTCAACTGGTGGGAACAGTAATTCACTCAAAACATTGACTGAAATTTAATCTGTGAGCATAAGGCACATGATAATCTTTACAAGCAGAAATCATACCCCAGTAAAACTGTTGTTTTAAAGTTAGAAGGAAAATCAGTGTGATGATTGAACATATAGAGGGAAAATGCTGAGGATACCCAGCGATTTTCTTCTGGGTAGAAAATGCAGCATATGCTACCAGGAGGTGTAAAGACAGACAGGCAAGAGTTAAAGATGTGGAGAACAATATATCTAACAACCAGTGACAATAATAATAAAGTAACATGCCACTAGGACATTGATAAGCAACCCTTGGGGAAAATGGGTCAATCCTAGAGGAAATAACTTTGCTTTAGTCAATCCTAAAGGAAATAACCCCTGAATATTCATTGGAAGGACTGATGTTGAAGCTGAAACTCCAATACTTTGGTCCCCTGATGCGAAGAACTGACTCACTGGAAAAGACCTTGATGCTGGGAAAGATTGAGGGCAGAAGGAGAAGGGGATAACATAGGATGAGATGATTGGATGGTGTCACTGATGTGATAGACATGAGTTTGAGTAGGCTTTGGTAGTTGGTGATGGACAGGGAAGCCTGGCGTGCTGCAGTCCATGGGACTGCAAAGAATCAGATATGACTGGGTGACTGAACTGAACTAAATGCTGAGTTAAATTATATACAATTCTTTAAGTCTATGCACACACCCTAGAGTGCAGTCTGTCCACAGGAACGTGGAAAGCAAGCATCCTGCTGAGCATAGAAATAAAAACATCCAACTGAGTATATACTACCAGTAACAAATCAGCATTTAGGTGTACAGTTTTATTTCTATGATTTATTTTATCATGTTTCTGTTGCAAAAGTGAGTTTGCAAGGCACTGTAAAAATGAAAAAATCTTAAATTTAATTCCTATGTGTGGTAGGAAGAATTCTGAAAGTGATACCTCAAGATTCCCATCCTGTGGTTATTCAATCAAATATGAGTCTATTTACTTATGTACTGCTGGGAAAGGATTTTGCAGATGAAATTAAGAGTACATATCAACTGACCTTAAATAAGTAGATTATCCTGGATCCAGTATAATCACACTGACCTTTAAGAGCAGCAGACGAAGATAAAAATATCAGAGAGATGTAACAGAAAAGGAAGACAGAGAAGAGATTTGGCAAAAGGAGAGGTCAGAGATTCAAACTTGAAAAGATTCAACCTTACTTGCTGGCATGGAAGTTGGAAGAAAGGAACCAAAGCCAAGGAATGCAGGTGGCATCCAGAAGAAGACTACAACCTTGGGCAGAAAGCCAGAAAGACAATGGAGAGTTAGTTCCACAACCGCATAGAACTGAATTCTGTGAACAGCCATAGAACCTCCAGAATGGAGCATAGGCTTGAGAGCACCTTGACTTTGGACTCATGTCAAAACCCAAATCTTTTCTGTTTTGCTAATATTTCTGAAGCACAGACACTGTGAGATCATACATGAGTGCTACTTAAGCTCCTAAGTTAGTAGTCATTTGTTACTAATAGCATCAATAGAAACCTAATACACTGTACAAATACACTTAGAATATTCTCTTAGGTGTAATCTATGTATGCTTACAAGCATGATAAGTATACTGAATCAAGAGGAGTTCATGTGCAGAAATCGAAAGGGTAGTAACAACAAAGTTATTTCTTACTTTAGAAGTGTCCAACAAATTATACTTTCAGAATGCCCTCTTGGGGTTCCAGTTCACTACTGTCTAGATTTTCAAATTGTGGATTTGCACTTTGGAAGGATATTTGGGGGCTAGATGTTGTGTGGAAATCAACTGAATATGTGGCCCAACCCTAGTCTGTAGATTGGCTGCCCTGCTGCATTGCCCACTCACTGCATCACTTAGTTTGTGTTTAGAAGAAGGACACAAAATTATCTTAATTCTACCTAAACTATCTAGTGTAGTTTTAAAAATAAAAAGATATTTCCAGAGGTTTAAGGGAAAATTCAAAAAACAGTGAATCACTGTAAGAATCATGTTGGGTGCTGTTTTTATGAACTCAGTTATAATTTGCTTGCCTTTCCCAGACATACTCCAGGCTGTCAGTATTTCAAAACTGGGGAGCATTAGATTCATTGATGTGTAAGGAAAATGATTCAAGACCTTTATAGGTAATCTGTGTTTGATAGCATATACCATAAACTTTTAAAGACTGGGCTTGCTCAGGACCTTTGTAGTTTCTGTTAAAAACTACTTGTTATAGCTGAGCCATGGAAACACAAAGATTGTAAGTGGTTTGCCCCAAATCAGTATCATGATGGTTTCCTTTTTGATGTTTTTGCCACTATAATGGCCACTAAATTGGACTACATAGTATCTTTAAAAAGATAACATCATTTATTTGGATAGTTCCTAAGCAAATCATGCCTATTTGCAAATAGTAGCTGTGATAAGATGAGAATTTTTAAATAGTAGCCTCCAAGTGGAAGACCTGTTAGCATATATCTGTAGATTTTAATTCTGTAATTTGGTCCTGCTGGGAACCAAAAGAAATTACTTCTCTAGAGGATACAGAGAAGAGGACACTTTTCCTGCTCCCCAAGGAGGTAGCAGATAGCAGCTGTTTGATTCACTGGAATCAAGTGAAGTGTAGTCACTCAGTCATGTCCAACTCTTTGCAACCCCATGAACTATATAGAATTCCTGGCTTCTCCATCCATGGAATTTTCCAGGGAAGACTACTGGAGTGGGTTGCCATTTCCTTCTCCAGGGGATCTTCCCAACCCAGGGATAGAATCTGGGCTTCTCACATTATAGGCAGATTCTTTACTATATGAGGCACCAGGAAGTGGTTAAGTTAATGGTCATATTAACCAGAATAATGACCATTCCCACCTCAAGAGATATCTCTGTCCTTGGAACCTATGAATATGTTATGCTACATAGCAAAGGGAAAATAAAGTTGAAGATGGAATTTAGGTTGCTAATCAGCTGACCTTAAAATAGAAAGATTATCCTCGATGATAATTGGGAATGCCTGATATAATCGCTGTGCATGCATGCTAAGTCACTTCAGTCATGTCTGACTCTTTGCGACCCCATGGACTGTAGCCTGCCAGACTCCTCTGTCCATGGGATTCTCCAGGCAAGAATACTGGAGTGGGTTTCCATGCTCTCCTCTAGGGGATCTTCCTGACCCAGTGTTCAAACCTGAGTCTCTTATGTCTCCTGCATTGGCAGACAGGTTCTTTACTACTAGCACCACCTTGGAAGTCTGATATGATCATTAGGATCCTTAAATTAGTCAGAAGGAGATGTGACCACAGAAGAAAGGCAGGAAGACACACATTTTTGCTGGCTCTGAAAATGAAGGAAGAAGTGGGAAAGGTAAGAAAATGGATTCTCCCCTAGAGCTTACAGAAACACAGTCCTTTAGCCCAGTAAGACATGCGTCGGTCTTCCATGGTGGCTCAGTGGTAAAGAATCTGCCTACCAATGCAGGAGACATGAGTTCGATCCCTGGGTTGGGAATATGCCTTGGAGAAGTAAATGGTAACCCATTCCTGTATTCCTGCCTGGGAAATCCCATGGATGAGGAGCCTGGTGGGCAACACCCTATGGGTTTGCAAAAGAGTGGAACACGACTTAGCTACTAAACAACAACAGTAAGGCCTGAATCAGAAATATTATTTACAGACAGCAAATTCATCTTGTTTAAAACCACTACATTTGTGATAGTTTCCTATGACAGCAAATAAAAATCTAATAAAAAATTGAGTAACTTCATGTTATAAATTTTGTTCTACTCAATTTAAAATATTTGTTCTAGCCTTTCAAACAACTTTACTTCTTATCATATGATTTCATATGATTTTATCCTTTCTTTGATTCTATTCTGCTCTAGCTCCCAAATCCACTGCCATTCAATGTTCAGTTCAATTAGGTCACTCAGTTGTGTCTCTTTGCGACCCCATGGACTGCAGCACGCCAGGCCTCCCTGTCCATCACCAACTCCCGGTGTTCACTCAGACTCATGTCCATTGAGTTGGTGATGCCATCCAACCATCTCATTCCTTTGAAATAACTCCCTATGTATCTCAAAATAAAATATGCATAGTAGTTACCTTCTCATCTTGTTGAAATGTAAATACTGATGTACATAGTCTGGAGTGAAATGTTAGATTTTGCTTTTGTATTTGTAATAAAATGCTGGCCCATCATTCTCTGATACTCAGGGTTAATGTGTTTGCCATAGGTGAACTACCTTCAACCTGCCAGTTGTGTCTTAACAGAATTATCTCTAAAATTTATAAAGAACGGGGAAATTTTTTATTTCAGCTATAAGTTCTAACTTCCATATTGAGAAAGAAATGTATTTTGAGTGGTTAAATAATACTGTCAGGGCTGTGTTGCTCAGGAGACTCTCCAAAGCATTACACCACCAGGTACCCACAGTATATTTTTGTTGTTGTTTAATCGCTAAGTAGTGTCCAAATCTTTTGAGACACCATGGACTGTAACCCGCCAGGCTTCTCTGTCCATGGGATTTCCCAGGTAAGAATACTGGAGTGGGTTGCCATGAAGCCAACCTGTAGTATATACTAAGGGGAAAAAACTTTGAATTCTTTTTTTAATTGTTTATAAAATAAATCCTTTTGGTAATTTGTGATTATACCTTAGAGATATGGCTTCCCAGGTGGCATAGTGGCAAAGACTCCAGCTGCCAATACAGGAGATGCAAGAGACATGGGTTTGATCTCTGGGTTGGAAAGATCCTCTGAATATAGGAAAAGGCTACTAACTCCAGTATTCTTGTGTGGGAAACCCCATGGACAGAGGAGTCTGACAGGCTACAGCCCAGGGGGTCACAAAGAGTCAGGCAGGACTAACTACACAGACACACTTTACAGATATGTACTGAAACATGACATTTCTCTTGCATTGTACCTTTTCACTTAACTTGCTCTCCAGAATTCAGTACAGATTACAAAAACCAACTGGTGTGTTTGCTATTATGACTAAGTGCAGAGATCACCACTTCCCTTTCAAAGTCAGCATTCATCTTCACACATAGTCTTTATCTCAAAGGAGAGCTATAGTTAGATGGTGGTGAAAGAAACAGTAACTTCCCAGTAATTTCAACAGATGATCTGAATGGACCAGTGTAAATCACATCAAGGTTTCTAATCATCAAGGGGTTTTAAAAACCAGTATTTAAGCCTCCTCCCAGACCAACTCAAGTGGAATCTCTGACAATAAGCTTTTTTTTTTTTTTTAAAGAAAAAGTTCTCCAGGTGATTCTTCAATGCAAAAAATTTATCTGTAAGACACTGCTTGTATATCATACTCAGATGGTGAAGCTCTAATGACCACAACCAATGAAATAAACAATGATATCATAAATTTTGGAGCTCACATATTACTTGAGGAAATAGAACGAGATAAATCTCTCAGAGCTGACTCGCTTTTCTTAATGGCTACTAAAATAGCAGGAGGAAGTAAAATTAGAGAAATATAACCTCCTTTATGTTGGAAAATGATTATAGATTCATGTCTTCAAAGGGAATATGGTGATTCTGGAATTATTTATACAGTAGCTCTATGTATTGTGGACATTCTCATCTGCCTTTCAATTTCTTCTTTGTTCTTAACTCTGTTCAAAATTTGTAGAGTATTGGAAGAATATCAACCTTTTAAGAGTATATTTTATCAGGTGAGCTGGACAAATTGTGTTATTCTTCCTCTGCGAGAAGGAGTTTCCCCATCAGTCAGACCCCTTTCATTTTATGAGAAAATTCAAAGACAACATTATATACTCTTTAATTTGCCTTCTTACTCTTTTTCTATACTTTTTTTTCTTGGGGGGTGGGTATGTGGCAACCCACTCCAGTACTCTTGCCTGGAAAATCCCATGGACAGAGGAGCATGGTAGGCTACAGTCTATGGGGTCGCAAACAGTTGGACACGACTGAGCGACTTCGCTTACTTGATGCTTTATTGATCCAGGTGAAGCCTGGCTGTTAGTCTCTGTGTTTTTCATTACTTCTGCTTTTCCCTTTCAGAAACGTAATTATTTTTCAAGTGATACGTGAAATGTTGGGTATTTAAAAAATATGTATTATAAAATATATTTTAATATATATGTTTCTACTAAGAACCAAAATTGTGAACATCATAGTAAATATGTACATACGCACATATATTTACAGACACAGAATCAACAGGATATATGTATGTATACATATATATATGTATATGTATTATATTGTTGTTCAGTCACTCAGTGTGTCCAGCTCTTTGCTACCCTGTGAACTGCAGCATGACAGGGTTCTCTGTCCTTCACCATCTCCTGGAGCTTGCTCAAACTCATGTCAGGGATGCTATCCAATCATCTCATCCTCTGTCATCCCCTTCTCCTCCTGCCCTCAATCTTTTCCAGCTTCTGGGTCTTTTCCAATGAGTCAGTTCTTCTCATGAGCTAATTTCTTAAAATAAGTCTCTTTCATTTATATATAATCTATTAACTTTCATATAAGAATTCAATTTTGACTTGCAGCTCCCACAATCACATAAGCTACTTCCTTAAAATAAATATTTCATTATATGAAAATATATATATATAAAGAATCATTTTATATAATATTTTAATTTATATATAATGAAAGATTTATTTTAAGGATCTAGGTTATGTGATTGTGGGAGCTGCAAGTCAAAATGGAATCCTTTATATCACTGAACATGTGTGAGAACAAAAGTCAATTCAATTTTGATTAACATATTTTGGAAAAGTAATATATACTGATGGAAATTAGTCAATATGTTTAATATTACTACAGAATTGTTGGTAAAAATCATACATTCCTTTGTAATTTATTAGTTAGGAAGTATAGAATAAAGATAAATACTAAAGAAAAGGTCACTTTGGAATACTCCATAGGTATAGAAAGTAAGTAACAATAAAATCCGGGTGAAGGACACCCGATCAGCATGGTGAAAAACCACTTAGTATGATTTCAACTCACTAAGCATATCTAAAAATTGTTGTCTCCTCATTTAAACATTGTGATAATTTTATGTAGTGTTCATTGGACTATGGAATGCCTATACGATATTTATTTTGATATAGCCTTACTATAATGAATTGTCAACTGGCTTTTCATATATTTGGTTTCCTATTATATTTAGTGATTTTATTTTCAACTTTGTACTATTCCCTTTTTATGTTTTAGTTTTCTACTCATTTTGGCTTATTTTTTAAGTAACTTTTATATTTTTAGCTTTTGGCTCACTGAAGTTTGATTTTGTAATAGTGAATGAATTAATACATAGATTTGAGTAGTTATATAAGTTTAACCACTAACACATTTAATTTCCTTGTATCCTGGAAGTGCCTATTAGAATACATCATAAAATTATTTTTATTAATGAAAATTTCACAAAACTTAATTGAATGAATACAGTGGAAGGACAATGTAATGAACTAAATGGTATGCAACTTATTAGCAAAATGAAGCTAAAATATTTTTAAATGGAAAAGCTTTAAAAAATTTAGGGCAGTATTTCATATTATACACATTCAGCCAAAATCCTATGTAGTTCAATATTATCATAAAAAATAATTCTTATGTTTTTAAATTTATGAACAATAAATATCTCTTCAATGTTCTTTTTGACTGAAGGCTATTTACGTTTAGCAATAAGTTATTTTTCATTGATCAGTTTGTGGTGTCATTGTGGTAACACTGAGTAAACAAGAAAAAAAAGAAAAGAACTTGGAAAATGTAAATCTAAGTCCTTCTGATAGTCATTGACTACTACTTAACCTTTCAGACTTCAAGAAAGCTAATCTATAAAACAGGGAAAATAGCATATTTCCACATGGCGGTGGATTAAAGACAAAAATTGTATATTTGTTTAACCCTTCAGAGTTCAAGAAAGCTAATCTTTAAAATAGGGGAAATAGTATATTTCCACATGGTGATGGATTAAAGACAAAAACTATGTACTTGTTTTTATATAATAAATAATCATTGTGTGTGTTAGTCACTCAGTTTTGTCTCTTTTTTTTTAATTTTTATTTTTACTTTATTTTACTTTACAGTACTGTATTGGTTTTGGCATACATTGACATGAATCCGTCATGGGTGTACATGAACTCCCAAACGTGAACCCCCCCTCCCACCTCCCACCCCACATCATCCCTCCGGATCATCCCCATACACCAGCCCCAAATATCCTGCATCCTGCATCGACCATAGACTGGCGATCCGTTTCTTACATGATAGTATACATATTTCAATGCTATTCTCCCAAATCATCCTACCCTCTCCCTCTCCCTCTCCCTCAGAGTCCAAAAGTCTGCGCTACACATCTGTGTCTCTTTTGCTGTCTTGCATACAGGGTCCTCATTACCATCTTTCTAAATTCCATATATATGTGTTAGTATACTGTATTGGTGTTTTTCTTTCTGGCTTACTTCACTCTGTATAATTGGTTCCAGTTTCATCCATCTTATTAGAACTGATTCAAATGTATTCTTTTTAATGGCTGAGTAATACTCCATTGTGTATATATACCACAGCTTTCTTATCCATTCATCCGCTGATGGACATCTAGGTTGTTTCCATGTCCTGGCTATTATAAACAGTGCTGCAATGAACATTGGGGTACATGTGTCTCTTTCTATTCTGGTTTCCTCGGTGTGTATGCCCAGCAGTGGGATTGCTGGGTCATAAGGCAGTTCTATTTGCAATTTCTTAAGGAATCTCCACACTGTTCTCCATAGTGGCTGTACTAGTTTGCATTCCCACCAACAGTGTAAAAGGGTTCCCTTTTCTCCACACCCTCTCCAGCATTTATTGCTTGCAGACTTTTGGATCGCAGCCATTCTGACTGGTGTGAAGTGGTATCTCATTGTGGTCTTGATTTGCATTTCTCTGATAATGAGTGACGTTGAGCATCTTTTCATGTGTTTGTTAGCCATCCGTATGTCTTCTTTGGAGAAATGTCTATTTAGTTCTTTGGCCCATTTTTTGATTGGGTCGTTTATTTTTCTGGAATTGAGCTGTATAAGTTGCTTGTATATTTTTGAGATTAGTTGTTTGTCAGTTGCTTCATTTGCTATTATTTTCTCCCATTCAGAGGGTTGTCTTTTCACCTTGCTTATAGTTTCCTTTGTTGTGCAGAAGCTTTTAATTTTAATTAGATCCCATTTGTTTATATTTGCTTTTATTTCCAGTATTCTGGGAGGCGGATCATTGAGGATCCTGCTGTGATTTATGTCGGAGAGTGTTTTGCCTATGTTCTCCTCTAGGAGTTTTATAGTTTCTGGTCTTACATTTAGATCTTTAATCCATTTTGAGTTTATTTTTGTGTGTGGTGTTAGAAAGTGATCTAGTTTCATTCTTTTACAAGTGGTTGACCAGTTTTCCCAGCACCACTTGTTAAAGAGATTGTCTTTACTCCATTGTATATTCTTGCCTCCTTTGTCAAAGATAAGGTGTCCATATGTGTGTGGATTTATCTCTGGGCTTTCTATTTTGTTCCATTGATCTATATTTCTGTCTTTGTGCCAGTACCACACTGTCTTGATGACTGTGGCTTTGTAGTAGAGCCTGAAGTCAGGTAAGTTGATTCCTCCAGTTCCATTCTTCTTTCTCAAAATTGCTTTGGCTATTCGAGGTTTTTTGTATTTCCATACAAATCTTGAAATTATTTGTTCTAGTTCTGTGAAAAATACCGCTGGTAGCTTGATAGGGATTGCATTGAATCTGTAGATTGCTTTGGGTAATATATTCATTTTCACTATATTGATTCTTCCAATCCATGAACATGGTATATTTCTCCATCTATTAGTGTCCTCTTTGATTTCTTTCATCAGTGTTTTATAGTTTTCTATATATAAGTCTTTAGTTTCTTTAGGTAGATATATTCCTAAGTATTTTATTCTTTTCGTTGCAATGGTGAATGGAATTGTTTCCTTAATTTCGTTTTCTACTTTCTCATTATTAGTGTATAGGAATGCAAGGGATTTCTGTGTGTTGATTTTATATCCTGCAACTTTACTATATTCATTGATTAGCTCTAGTAATTTTCTGGTGGAGTCTTTAGGGTTTTCTATGTAGAGGATCATGTCATCTGCAAACAGTGAGAGTTTTACTTCTTCTTTTCCAATTTGGATTCCTTTTATTTCTTTTTCTGCTCTGATTGCTGTGGCCAAAACTTCCAGAACTATGTTGAATAGTAGCGGTGAAAGTGGACATCCTTGTCTTGTTCCTGACTTTAGGGGAAATGCTTTCAATTTTTCACCATTGAGGATAATGTTTGCTGTGGGTTTGTCATATATAGCTTTTATTATGTTGAGGTATGTTCCTTCTATTCCTGCTTTCTGGAGAGTTTTTATCATAAATGGATGTTGAATTTTATCAAAGGCCTTCTCTGCATCTATTGAGATAATCATATGGCATTTATTTTTCAATTTGTTAATGTGGTGAATTACATTGATTGATTTGCGAATATTGAAGAATCCTTGCATTCCTGGGATAAAGCCTACTTGGTCATGGTGTATGATCTTTTTAATGTGTTGTTGGATTCTGATTGCTAGAATTTTGTTAAGGATTTTTGCATCTATGTTCATCAGTGATATTGGCCTGTAATATTCTTTTTTTGTGGCATCTTTGTCAGGTTTTGGTATTAGGGTGATGGTGGCCTCATAGAATGGGTTTGGAAGTTTACCTTCCTCTGCAATTTTCTGGAAAAGTTTGAGTAGCATAGGTGTTAGCTCTTCTCTAAATTTTTGGTAGAATTCAGCTGTGAAGCCGTCTGGACCTGGGCTTTTGTTTGCTGGAAGATTTCTGATTACAGTTTCAATTTCCGTGCTTGTGATGGGTCTGTTATGATTTTCTATTTCTTCCTGGTTCAGTTCTGGAAAGTTGTAGTTTTCTAAGAATTTGTCCATTTCTCCCATGTTGTCCAATTTATTGGCATATAATTGCTGATAGTAGTCTCTTATGATTCTTTGTATTTCTGTGTTGTCTGTTACTATATCAACAATATAATACAAACATCCCATTTATATATGTATTAGTAACTGACACTGTTGTGGTGTGCTGTCTCTTCAGTCGTGTCTGACTCTTTATGACCCTATGGACTATAGCCCCCCAGGCTCCTGTGTCCATGGAATTTTCCAGGCAAGAATATGGGAGTGGGTTGCCATTTCCTTCCCCAGGGAATCTTCTTGACCTAGGTTCAAATGGAAGTCTCCCAAACTGCAGGCAGATTCTTTACCATGTAAGTCACCAGAGGAGACATTAGTGTGGATAGTTACAGCAGCATTAGTGTCAGTACTTACAACATTTCTCAGGTGGTGCTAGTGGTAACGGACCCACCTGTCAGTGCAGGAGAGATCAGAGAAACAGGCTGGATCCCTGCGTGGGGAAGATCCCTGGAGGAGGAAATGGCCACCCCAGTCCAGTATCAGAGAGATACTGCCTAGGGAATGCCATAGACAGAGGAACATGTTGGGCTATGGTTCATAGGATCACAAAGAGTTAGACATGACTGAAGAGACCGCACAGCACAAGAGTGTCAGTTACTAATACATATATAAATGGGATGTTTGTATTATATTGTTAATATAGTAAAAATCCATACATTCATACAATACAATCATATGTACATACATGTCTTTCTCTCATATTATTATTTTTAAGACTATCCCTTATATCCTGATATATAAAGTTGTCTATAATATAATCGCCTATACTTATCGCTCTATAAAATAATCTCAATTCACATAAGAATCTCAGTAAAGAAGGCATGTTCTCTCCATTATGGATAAATTAACTGATGTTCAAAGATGCTGCTGCTGCTAAGTCACTTCAGTCATGTCCTACTCTTTGTGACCCCATGGACTGTAGCCCACCAGGCTCCTATGTCCATTGAATTCTCCAGGGAGGAATACTGGAATGTGTTGGCATTTCCTTCTCCAATATGATATATGAAAGTGAAAGTTGCTCAGTCCTGTCAGACTTTGCAAACCCATGGACTATAGAGTCCATGGGAATCTTCAGTCCAGAATATTGGAGTGGGTAGCCATTCACTTCTCCAGGTCAATGATGCTAAGAAACTCTAATGCCTTTAAATAGTAGTAAGAATTTGCATGCTACCTTGTCTGAATTTAAATCCTGCATTGCAGTATCCCACAATTCTAATATGATAGCTATCACTGGTTCTTCAACATGACATTTCTTCTACTCTGACACTGACATTATTCATTCAAGTATTGCCAACATCTGAAAGATCACAAATCCAATATATATATATTTTAATCTTATGTTGTGTCACAAAGCCCACTGACACCCTGGAAGCCCTTCTGCTCTTTGAACACTCTGCTATCCTACATGCCTTTGGTTCTACCCCTCTCTCACTGGCAATATCATTGACTTGTATCATGTTGTGCTGTAGAGTGGGAATGGACTATAGACGCAGGCCTGGATTAGAATCTTGTAATATTGGGCAAGTCACCTGTTTCTGAAAAATGTTTTCTCATCACTGGATAATAATAGCACCTATCTTGTAGGGCTTATTATGAAGATTAAATGGATGGAATTTGTAAAACACCTCAGTGTAATATCACACTTCAAATACCAGATGCATTTCCTTACTATTAATAATTTACTTTTGAGATTGTGGCCATGGATGTACGGCTTTTCTGAAGTTTTGCCATGGAACTGTCTTCTCCTCCTGCATTTTATTTTTGTTGTACATTTCATCCAAGCTCATGTTTCTAAATACTTTGACTTCCCATAATTAGTTTGTTTTTAATCTTTGAGGTATTCCTTTTGCTTCCTTCCTGTTTCACTTTTTTTCACTTCTTTCACTTCCTTTCACTACTACTTGACTGTTTTATTACTTTCACCTCAGTTTTTCAGTCTCTGTTCTCAAACTGTTCTTCATAATGCATATACCTTATGTTAAATATACATTTCAAAATGGTCATGATAGCTTACAGTGAACAGTGTCAGATTCTTGAACTTCAAAGAAGAAGAATTAGCTTTGGGACCAGGGACCAGGCTTAATTGCTCAAGAACTTTTGTGTAGCAGAGTTTTATTAAAGTGTGAAAAGGGACAGAGAATGCTTCTGACATAGACATCAGAAGGGAGATGGAGACTGACCCACTCACTAGTCTTTAGCAAGGGAATTATATTCTTTTTTAATTAGTTATAACAATGAATCAAAAGAATGTCTCAAGGTTGTAAATTTACCAGGCCCACTCCCACAATTTACACTTTAGGATAACAGGATTAGAACTTAACAATAGAGAGATCCTACCAGATCCACTCCCATAGTATACATTCTAAACTATCAGGATTAGTCAGGTTTTCAGAAAGGAGAAACTACCCTCAAGCAGAATACATTNAAATTTACCAGGCCCACTCCCACAATTTACACTTTAGGATAACAGGATTAGAACTTAACAATAGAGAGATCCTACCAGATCCACTCCCATAGTATACATTCTAAACTATCAGGATTAGTCAGGTTTTCAGAAAGGAGAAACTACCCTCAAGCAGAATACATTGTTGTTATACAGTCCCTAGTACAGAGTTTAAACTGAGTTGTTTGTGGTGAAATCATCAGTTCAGGTCTTAAAAAAAAAACCAAAAAAGATTTTAGGTGACTAAGACTAAAGAATATAGAGAAAAAGGGGGAAAAAAAAATAGTGTGTCCTTTCCTTCTCCTTGAGAACTCCAGACCCCTATCTCCTCCTTGAGAACCCCACCCCTCTCTCCTCAGGGACTACCAGATTTCTAATCAACCTGCCTAGGAATAGACTGTCTTAGTCAGTACCTAACACTGGTTATATAAAAAAACTGTAATTTATCTATGAAGATGACACATTTCTTTGAGGATCCCTCCAAAACTTATCTTCTTGGTAGACATTGTCTATTTTGTCTGTTCTACTTGAAGTCAAACTTTCAATTNATAAGTTGCTTGTATATTTTTGAGATTAGTTGTTTGTCAGTTGCTTCATTTGCTATTATTTTCTCCCATTCAGAAGGCTGTCTTTTCACCTTGCTTATAGTTTCCTTTGTTGTGCAGAAGCTTTTAATTTTAATTAGATCCCATTTGTTTATATTTGCTTTTATTCCAATGTTATGGGAGGCGGATCACAGAGGATCCTGCTGTGATTTATTTCTGAGAGTGTTTTGCCTATGTTCTCCTCTAGGAGTTTTATAGTTTCTGGTCTTAAGTTTAGATCTTTAATCCATTTTGAGTTTATTTTTGTGTGTGATGTTAGAAAGTGATCTAGTTTCATTCTTTTACAAGTGGTTGACCAGTTTTCCCAGCACCACTTGTTAAAGAGATTGTCTTTACTCCATTGTATATTCTTGCCCCCTTTGTCAAAGAGAAGGTGTCCATATGTGTGTGGATTTATCTCTGGGCTTTCTATTTTGTTCCATTGATCTATATTTCTGTCTTTGTGCCAGTACCACTGATTTTTTTCTAGAAAAGTATTTTAATAAGAAGAAAATCCATATTGGATATTTATTAAACATTTTAGAATTATTCCTTCCAAATGAAGTATAAAGTAAATGTAAGCATCTATTTTAGCTCTTGGAATAATTATAATAAGACTCTCATATTGTTTAGTTTTATTAAAAACTACCTTTAATAAAATTTTATTCTAGGTAACACAGATTCATTATTGAAATGCAATATACACTATGCAGTCGTGTGAATTCATAGTCTCACATGCTAGATAAAAATTGTCCTTTCATTATGAGAAAGTACCTGATAACATTTTAGCTCCAAACAGTACATTAGAAACTGTAATTGAAATAACACTGAATTTCAATATATTATTTATTTTTTGTAAAAATGTTTTATGTCACTCTAAATTTTTACATAAAGAATAATTCACATATTCTGTATATTTTAACTCACAATTTTTTTATTATTTCTAGCATTATTAACTTTTTTATGCAACATACATTTAAGAATTGAGTTATTAAGCAAATCCTAAATTCATTCA
>SJYX01022917.1:0-14363 GCA_006410675.1 Oreotragus oreotragus
GGCTGGGGCTAGCAGGGCAGTTTTATAGTCAGGAAGTGGGGGCCCCAGTCCCTGGATTGGCCTTATTCTGGGGTTTAGAGGATCCTTTAGGAAGCGGCAGGGGTGGCCCCTCCCCTACACACACGGAACACATCCCGGAACAGAGGGCACCGCCTCCCTGGATGGACCCGCCTGGGCCAGCTGCCCTGCCCAAGGCACTGCTGCCTCTCATAACCTCTAGGCCTCCTCAGTTTCTTCTTTACCAGCCCAGAACTCCACATCCCATGCTTTGGCACAGCAGAGAAAGCCCTGATTCTGTGGCTCAGAAACTTCAGCTGCATCAGAATCAATACCTTGGGAAGTTCGTTAAAAATGTCATTTCCTGTAAGCCTTTGACACTGCAGACTCATCAGGTTCCGAACTGAATTCCTGATCCTCCTCAGGAAGCCTCCCCTTGTGCTTGCATTCTCATCTCAACCACTTCCACATCACTCCTGTCTGAGGACTCGGGCACCCTTGTCAAATTCTTACTCATCCTTATTCTGTTCAAAGGTCACCTCCTCTAAGAAGCCCTTCTTGAATCTGCCAGATCCAGCTGGGTTAAGTGCCTCTTTTGGGCTCCCCAGCTCCCCATACGTCCCTCCATCATGGCAGCAACTGTCTCTGCCTATTTTGTGATCATGTCTCAATAATCCTACCCGTTTCCCCCAATATCTAGCATGATGCCATCCAGAGCACATTTAGCAAAATCTATAGTCCATTCCCCTTTCCCCATTTTACACATGGGGAAAACTGAGGGCCAATAACACAGTGCTTCCAGGGCGCAAAAAGGTCTTCAAGACCACTCCTGACCCCCCCACCGAGCCAACCTGGCCAGGTGCTGCCCTACCTGTGTCAATGTGGCAGTGCCCCATGGCGTGGATGGTATGCTGGCTTTCACCCCCACGTTGGCCAAAGAACTTGGAGGCCAGGGCCTGGGCCACTGGGAAGGTCTCAGGCTGGGCAGGGTCACAAACGTTCACCATCTGGTTGGCAGTGTATAGGGCCTGGAAGCTGCGCTGGTTGTCCTCCCCGAGGCCCTGCAGCAGGGTTCTGCCCCTTAATCCCCATCTCAAGCAAGCAGAGGCTCCAAAATTACACCCCAGCTCATCTCCCATGGGTTCTCAGCAGAGTTCCTCCCTACCATCAACCCTGTGCTCCTGCTGGTTCCCCTGCTCAGCACTGTCTCCCTCTTCCCCTTTACACAGGGAAGTCCTCTCAACACTCAGGCAGGCACAAAACACTCTATTCTGGATTCCCGGAGCCCCAGCTATCTGACCCAAGAAACAGCCTGCCTGAAACAGGGCTCGAGAGAGTATCCAGGTGGGGCGGGGGTGTTGAGTACCTTGGCGATCCCCAGCAGGAGCTCAAGGTCCACCAGGAGCTTGTAGACATCCCGGTGGAATATGGCCAGCTCAGCCCGGCTCACCTGGAACATCTTCTCTGGATCAGGGGCTGCGATCATGGATCCCTTTCCGGCCCCCAGGAGCCCGTTGCAGGCTACTTCCACATAGAGGGTCAGGCTACAAATGTGGGGAGGCAGCCTCAGGCCAAGGGACTGGCAGGGGACTCTGGGGCTTGGGGAGGGAGGACCCGAGAGGCATCTGACAGACCCCTCCTCATGTGCCCCCAGGCTCTACCACCCAGAGGATCTCACAGTTATGTCAGGTGCATTTGACAGATGGTCACGGTGGAAACAGCAGACTAAACCCACATTCTGCCTCGGCTGAGGAGAATAAGTAGCTGAGTTTGGAACTGTGTGAATTATGTTGTTTAGACTTATTTCCAAAGCTGTCTATACAAAGTCCTGCCTGGGTCTCAGAACCCTCTTAGCCCAGTAAAGACATGTTTGGATCTCCCAGGTCTAGCTTTCAGAGCAACGATCTGTCCGCCAACAGGGGCAGGCCATTGTTCGGAGCAGTGTGGTAAGCTGTGGTGCTGTTCTGCTCAGTCTTCAGAAAGCAAATGTGACTTCCTTCGGGAAGCCTTCTGGGACTCTTCCCCTAGTGCTCTCCTTGGTCTAGAACAGCCTTCTCCCATTCAGAGTGTTTTCTTTCAGAGCCCTCATCAGTTTGTGATTGTATATGTACATGTGAGTCCCCCTTGCTGTCAAAGATCACATCATTCACCATCATAGTCCCCATGTCTGGAAACATCAGATACACAATGTTTAATAAACACTGAATATAATAAAATATAACATCTAAGCAGAGTTTTTTGATGGTGTCATAAAATGCACAATATGGAAATTTAAAAAATCAGGACGCAAAATATCAAAGAAATACCACCTCAACTAGTAAACGCCACTTCTGAAAAAATTTCTGGGAAGAATGCTGAGCTGTTAATAATGGATAGGTGATGGGGTAATGGGAATTATCAATATTTACTTCTTTGTGCTTTTCTGCATTTAACGTAGGAACTAAAATGCTATCCTTTTGGTCAGAAATATCCTGCTTTTTAAAAACAAACTATGAGGGTTGAAGATGGTGGTAGTGAAAGTGGATGTGTTTCTCTGGACCTCAGTAGCTCCTCTCCCTCTGGTGCCCCCTTCCCCTAGAGCACTGGTCAGCCATAGTCCAGGGACTCACTCACCTCCGGGGGTCTTTCTCCCCTAGCTTGTCAGTCAGAACGTAGCTGGTTTTCTCTCCCTCTTGGGTCAAACCCTGGTGAGGAGCAGAGTGAAAGACACAGGGCCTGAGGCTTGTGGACAGTTCTGGTGAAGTATAAGCTGAAGGGGGCCAAGCCCCTCTACTGGACCTCTAGCACTAGCTCCTCTCTCCCAAGGCTAAGACTGACACATCAGGGACCTCTGATAGCAAGTGACCCCACCCCCAACGGCAGCTGCTGACCAGCAGAAAAGCTACTGGTCTTGTGGGGTCTTAAGTAGGTGTCAGGTCCTTGGTGGCTTCTGATGGCCTCTGTACTCCTGAATAAACATCTGAAGGAAACTCTATGAGGTCAGGGAAAGGTTTGCTTCATTCTCCACTATACCCCCAGTGCTTAGCACAGGGACCTGTGCAGAGAGGGCACTCAAGAGACATCCACTGAGCCAAGGAAGGGAGGGAGGAAAGGAGGAGTCTGCTGCCTTTCTGCACAGGAAGAGCAACAGTCCTAACCCAAGACTGAGGGTAGTCAAACTGAAACGGAAGCTGTGTGGACCGAAGCAAGTGTGCTAACCTCCATACATCTCAGTTTCTGTCTGGGAAAAGTCAAAGTGTTAGTCGCTTAGTGGTGTTTGACTCTGCAGTTCCATGGACTGTAGCCTGCCAGAATACTGGCAAGCAAGAATACTGGAGTGGGTAGCTTCCCTTCTCCAGGGATCCTCCTGACTCAGGGATCGAACCCAGTTCTCCTGCACTGCAGGCAGATTCTTTACTGTCTGAGCCACTGGCCATAAAAACCTATCACATAGAATTATAAAGGGTAAACCTGATAAAGTTGGATACATAAACAAGGTACTTAATAGTGGCTCTATCTGGGGAACTGGGGGTGAGGTGGTAGGGAGAGACCCATTATTTCAGGTAAAGAGGACTTTGTAAACTTTATACTATCCAGAACTGTTTCAAAGTCCTCCTCCCCAGCTGCCATATGCATCTATTACATATAATAAAAACTAGTTTATTAAAAATTAAAAATAAAAAGTGATATAGTCTGCAAAGCCACTAGTCTGGCACCTAGCACCTAGTAAAGGCTTAATAAGTCCATCTGCTGTACATATTATTGTATTTGATTAGTAACTAGTTTCATTCCAGAATGGGAGGGTGACCAGTCAGTGGCAGAGTTGGGTCAGTGGCAGACTTGGCTTTGCATTAATTGAGACCTTAAGTGATCCACTTAAATATAAGAAGGAACAATTACACAAGGGCCTAAGCAAAAACTCATCCAGTCCTGAAATCCTGATACCACCCTGCAGGCACAGCCATTCAGCTGTGGCTTCGCCAGAGACCAGGGCTGAAATGTGGCCATACCTGACCCAGGGCAGGGCTCCTCACCTGGACAGGTTCCCCATCACGCCACACCAGGCCTTCTCCATCACTTTCCCAGCGAAGGTGAACTTCCTGACCCACCCATGCCTCTGGGATGGTCAGCTCTACACGGAACCAACAGGTCCACCATCTGCAACAGAGCCACTAAGATGAGCCTAGGGGTCAAAGCCTTGTCCTTTCGACATACTTCCTATGATTAAAGGTCAGCAAGGGCTTGAGACTTTCTGCCAGAATCTGCAGTACCACAAGATATTCAGCTTTGATCTACAAGAAAGAAGCAATGGGGAGTGCAGCAAGGTGAGGGAAGGAGGCAGAGAATCAGGGGTCTGTGATCTGTCCTAGAGTGCCCTTCCTAAGGGATGTCACAGAGCTGGGAGAAGTGATGTGGAAGTTGCTCAGTCGTGTCCTACTCTGTGTGACCCCATGGACTGTAGCCCGCCAGGCTCCTCTGTCCGTGTAATTCTTCAGGCAAGAATACTGGAGTGGGTTGCCGTTCCCTTCTCTAGGGGATCTTCCCAACCCAGGGATCGAACCCAAGTCTCTCGCACTGCGGACGGATTCTTTACCATCTGAGCCACCAGGGAAGCCCGTGGGGAGAAGTGGGGAAAAGAAAATTCTTCCATGAAGGCTTGAGGAACCAGCAGAGGGTGCTGCTCTGCCCCAAGTGACTGTCTAGGGCAGAGAGCCGACAATGGAGGCTTTTAGGGGAGGCAAGCAAGCTGGGAGGTGGGGCCCAGGGACTCCTCCCTCTCTCTGGAGCGTTACCCACGTGGGTCCGAAGCTGTCGCCGATCTGCGCGGGGCGGAAGTCCTGCTGGACTGCCTCCTGGTAGGGAAGTCTTTCGGGCGTCAAGAAGCTGGAGAGCTCGGCCACTGGGCAGCTGTCTCCAAAGAGCCTGGGCGGGAGGGAGGGGCAGATGGGCGCGCGCTCGTGGGCCAGCCGGCGGGTGGGAATGCGCGTTCCCTCCATCCACCGCCGGGAGGGCTGCTCCACGACACAGTCTCTCCCCACTCCCTCCTCCTGGGCCCCGGCATTATCTGAGGCGGATACTTTGTCCCTCGGCCCATGTGGCCGAAGCTTGGGTTTCCCCCGGAAGGGGAGGCTAGAGACTCGTGGATGCGGCTGGCGGGTGCCCGGGGCGAGGGGGCCACACCTGCCGCGGAGATTACAATCGGTAAAGTAGAGCGGCGACACGAATTTCTCCACCCGCTCCAGCGTAGTGCGCCAGTGCTTCAGGGCCGGTGCCGCCGCCATCGCCGCGCGTTCGCTCTGCTCTCCTCTCCCCGGAAGGCCTCAGGCGCTGCCGGCGCGGTCCACGGCCTGGAACCAAAGGTTCCGGCGCCTCAGAGGCGCCTTCCAGGCCCGGGCAGCTTTCCGTGGAACACCAGAGACTCAGTGAAGCCCCTTTGCTCCGAAGTTTGAGCAGCGAGCTGAAAGCTAAAAGCTGCGCTTCTGAGGCTTTAGTCTTATCTCGGTCCCAGCTGGTCGCCACTGGGCAAATCCTTAAGTAAAACAGGAAGTCTGACGCTCTGATTCTGAGAAAAGCCTAGTACCGAGACAGACGGAAGGCACGACTGGTGGGAGCTTCGGTTGCTGCAGATGCAGGTCACCAAGTCTCAGAAGCTACCAGCGGAACCTCCTTGCTTATGGTCCTTGTGTCTGCTTAAGGTGGCGCCAGGGACCGGTGCTTTCAAGCCATTCGGCGGACATGTGTTAAATAGGGAGTGCTTTATACCCCAGTAACCTCAGGTTCCTCTACTACGTGTTCTATTTTATGTATATGGCTAATTGCTGCCCATCGCCAGAAACTTAAGACTTTGAGATGGCAGATCAGACACAGAATTCATGAGCCTAACAGAATAATGCATTTCTCTACAGGGACTGATGAGTTCAGAGAAGCCAGAAACACCTCCAATTTCACCCTCATGTTACTCTCTGGTGGTCTATTGGCGGCTTTCCCCCACCTCCCTCCTGGGAATGGGATGAAATCTTCCTCTATAAAATCATTAGGAAGAAAAGTATATACACAACATGACCGACCCTGATATTTTAATAGAAATACTGACCAAGTTTACAACACTGCAAATGCAAATCATAGGGAAAGGTGACTTAAGTACAGAATACCAAACATGACTTAAAATATAACTTGCTGCTGTAAGACACGCTGAGCTGAGCCTGGAGCTCAGATGTCAGAAGGCAGAAGACATAAAAATGCTGTTTGTAAATCCTGGCTGTAGGTGAAGCTCCGTTTTGGTTGCACTAGTAGGATTGGTCCTGAAACCCTACCCTGACCTGCAGGCAGCTGCTCTGGACATAACCCTCTGCGGACACAGCAATAGCTGGGGCTGCCTGGGTCAGGTTCAATCAGTTCCCCCTATTAACTCCAAGTCAACATGATCTTTCTTAAGCAAGCAGATGGGGGTGGGTTGAGTTATTGACGGAAAACCTGAAGATCCTACCCAACCCATCAGTATCACTCTACCTTCCAAGTGAGGCAGTGCTGCAGCTTCACCAGAGTCTCCTCCCACAAGCCTTTCCTGCCACCTCACTTATGTGAGCTGAGTCTCCTATAGTTGTCCCACCCCTCCACTGCCCCCCCCCAACAAAAGTCTAAAAATCAGATAAGCTTACCATTTATAAGGAAAGTCCAGAGCAAAAAAAAATGTGGTTTTGTGGTGGTGATATTAGGGATTTTACCACACAGGAACACTGTTGTTTACTTTGACTAGAATAATGGTTGCTGGAGAAAAATTCACCAAAGTCCTGGGAGGGGCTCAGTTGGTGTCTGTTCAGAAAAGCCAGGCTGCCCACATACAAAAATCCTAATCATTCATGTTTAAATATCTGCTGCTTTAAATTTATGTAATTAAAAATATATATACGTATATATTCCATTTGCAGTTGCTAATGTATCAAGTCTTCTCCTTCCTAACCCCATTTATACCACACCGTGTACACACTCCTTTCAAACACTGGTTTGGTATTTAAGCTGTTCACTCCCATTTCCAATAAAGGTAAGAAAAAATAGAGAAGCACAAGCTATACGGCTGCACAGTATATCCACATATAAAATATTTCCAAACAGCTGAAGTAAGGGGGTAGAGTATGTACCAAAAGAATGAACAATTCTGTTTTTAAAATCTGAGATATTTTGATTTGGGACAAGTACAACTGACTGCTAACTATTTAAAGCAAAATCCTGTTTTTGTACTGTATTTAGATAAGGAACCAAAGCCCAAATCCCTGCTTCACAGTATTCTCTGGTGAGGACAAGGGACTTGTGTTGAGAGTTCATTCCTTAAGTAAGAACCAAGCTTTATTTATTTACAAAAAAAAAAAGTTGGGGCAAGAAGGAAGACAAGTTTTACACAAAAGTACTACAACGGTAACTCCCTTTGGTAAAAAGTGTAATAAATGTCTTGTACATCTGTTCATAGGTACTAAATCTGAAGCCACATAGAACTATGGTACACAAGAAGCTAGAGCAGTTATGCTAGCACATCAAAGCATATTTCTTTTAATAAAAAATTGACAGTATGTACATTATTTACAAAAAAAAAAAAAAAGTTAAAATTGTGTTTGTGTGTGTGTGTGTGTGTGAGTAAAGCTGGTGGATGGCACTAGGGTAGACTAGTAAAGAAGCAGGTACAAAACAGTTCCACGGGAGCTAAAAAGGACAACTGATTTGAACTTGTTGAGGCTGAGAACCAGAGGAGAGAAGAAAGGGTGGGCAGCAAGGTATTCATCAGGAATCAAATCCACAAGATGATCAATCCCAAAGCCAAACTGCAGGTCCCAGAGAAAACCTAACGGGTGATCTAGATGTGCTCAAGTGACCAGGAAAATTCATTTTAAATCACATTTTAACTCAATATATCCAAAACATTATCATTTCAACATGTGTCACTAGCCACCTTTGAAGTGCTATATTGCCACCTTGCCAGCGATTATTAGAAAGAAGAGCCAAGTCCTTTGCTATTCACTTTACTTTTATGCATGTGAAAAATGTTTTCATAATAAAAAGTTTTTTTTAAATGTCAACAAACTTGCACCTGTCTCTCACCATAGGTCAGTTTTCCCATTTACAGTTGAGGGAACTGTACTAGTCATTAGATCATTTCTGAAGTGTCTTCTAATTCTGTTTCCAAGATTTTCTTCCTAAAGTATTCTTTCTGATTTTTCACTACTCTATAGGAACACGGACATTAAAAAAAAAAAAGAAAGAAAGAAAGAAAGGAATTCCTTTATGCTGTCAAAAAATTATGACCTGAGAATTACCATTCTTAATTTATCTAAGAAATATTTTCAGACAAATGACCATTTATCCATAAAATAATTTTTCTACTGCTTCAAAACCAAATGGTCATACATAAGCTCAGTTTACATTTACCACTATTTTGTTCATTCAGTTTTTCCTTTCATACAATATTAACCATTTGGCCATGGTGAGAAATGGAAGAGGCAGATTAAAAACACAAATATAAATTACAATTCATGTTCAAAAAGTGATTTTAAAGGAATAGGAGTTAAAATGTCTTGGAAATTTTCCCCATTATTTTTTAAAATTTGGTCTAGTAACTTCATGGATTTATCGAATGTGTTCATTTGATATTTTTTGTATTACATTTAATAGTTGTATTTATAGAGCCTCAACCTCACACTGTTCAAATTTTTTATTTAAAGTAAAAATTTCTGTAAATAATTCAATGTGTTTAGTATAAAATATCTGTCTTTATAGCTGACAAAACTGTTTAATTTTCATTTGATTGCTTTGATGGCCTGCCAACTCATTCTGTCCTCTTAGCTTAGTATTTAGGTCAACCTGAATGGTGAGTATGCTCCTAGTGTCATTCAGTAGAAACACTTTTAATTAATTCCAAATAGAAGTTTCATACTTGACCGATTTTAAAAGATCTCAGTATATATGAAAAATTCTATCTTACTAAATATAATTTACATTTTATATATGTAAAGGTTATGTGCAATATTTAAAAGGTTAATTACCAAGAAATCTCTGCAATTTTGTTAATAGAAAACTATTTTTTGTACACATATGATAATTACATTTTGTAAATCATTTTGAACACAATTATTTATGGACACTTTTATTACAATAGAGAAGGAAATGGCAACCCACTCCAGTATTCTTGCCTAGAAAATCCCATGGATGGAGAAGCCTGGCAGGCTACAGTAAATGGGGGTCCCAAAGACTGAGACATGACTGACTTCACTTATTACAATAATTAATTATTAATCTATTTCTAAAAATAGCTAAAATCTATATAACCACCTACTGAGTTAAATGGTAAATACCTGTTGAAATTTTTTTCCCCTAGTCATACTGCAAGTCTTGGATAGACATATGATTAACCAGTCCTTACAATGAGAAGTATGATGTTTTTATACCAGGTACACCATCTCTTTCAGTTGTTGATTTAAAATTGTGGTTTACTTCCTCTTGTAGCTTGAATAACATGCCCTACAGGTGAGTGAGAGCTCAGGGTACATGAGCTAATTACATAAAATAATAAAATTCATATCCTGAAATCAGACATACACACAAATAATTTCCAGAGGTTCCTTCACTATTACTCCCACGAAAGCAAATTTAATTAGAGACTTTTTTGGACAAACAAAAAAATCACTACCATAAATCAATTCTTTTCTTTATGGTTTTCTTCGTTTAATCAGTTTATCTGGTCTTCATTATCTGTGAGGTTCCAGCCACCTCATTCTACACCTTTCACAAAAACAAACATCCATTTTCCTTAATGGGACTAAACAATCTATTGGCATTGACAGGAACAGAAGTCTCTATGCAATTATGGGAATAAAGGTTGGTTCTCAATTATGGGAAAAAAAGGGTTGTTCCCCTAACTGGCAATCCTTAAATATAACATGAAGAAGAGAAGTTAAGAAAAGAATACAAACAGGATTATACTACTAATTTTTTCCTAAGCACACATTTCTACTAACCTAATAACCAAAATATTTAAAGATGCAAATTTAATTAATTTCACTAGCAACATTTCCAGCCACCAATATATTCTCAAGGGCTTCAATGTTTTATCACACAAGCTTAGCATCTGTGGCTCCTCGCTTGGCAGAAAAGTTTTCCAGGAGAATACTTTTTTAATAACGGTAGCCAAAGGAAAAACAAAAACTTAGTGATATGACTTGGAGCTCTATATTGTCTTTAACAAATCAGGTGCCCAAACATTGGGTAACCTTCAGGCCACATTATGTTCGAGTGGTTGTCATCTACAAAGGCAAAGCTTCCTTGGATGAAATGCCAACCTTTCTGCAAGAAACATAAGCCCCTCTGGCAATATTTAGACTTGCACTGTTAGTAACAGCCAGTGTCAGAAAAAATTATTGAATATGGTAATTCTAGATGTAGTACCTACAGAGACACCCAGTTGTTCTAGCAAGAAGAGCAGGATACAAAATGAGAAATGACCTACAAGACCCAATTTTAAACATGATCTACCGTGGCCCCAAAACTCATGATTAGAAATGTATCCTAGGTACTTCACAAGATGGACTCACTACCTCCATGATAGTTTTCCCCTACACATGTTCTCATCTTTAGACATAATTTTTTTCTCTTTATTGCCCGGACATACCTGAACATCTCTCCCCAAAACATTCTCTGCTCTCCATTCCAGGGAATGGAATGTCTCAATACTTCAAAACCACAAGAAAAATTCAACTTTCTGGAGCCAGTCATGACAGATCTAATCTAAATGAAATCACTCACACGTCTAAATTCCTATGCTCTCTTCCAGTTATTTGGCAGTTAAATTCTGCATTTACAGTCTAACTGTATTTTACATTATTTCTAGCTTTCACCCACAACTGTACAGTGAGCTGTTTAACACGTTAAGACTCTGCTTAATTCCTATCACTGTACTCTCCTCAATACCTAGTACACTGCCTGGTCCCCACTTAATATTTAATAAGAGTTGAGTTTATTCATTTATAAATGAAAAAAGGGAGGTGGTGAAAATTAATACATTTTCTATTCTTGAAAAATGCAATACTACAATGTACATTTTCCTCTTGAGAACTTAGTCCTCTTCCAGAGCTGTTTTCCAACACAACACACCTTTTCATATACATCGTTCAATTCTCATTCCTATTAACAAAGGTGAAACTATTAATGTTGCCATTGATAATGATGATGTCATTCATTTCTGATGTGGTATAAACAAGACTTCTAAACTGTTACAGCAGAATGAGAGGAAGAATAACTGATATGAAAGGAAAATGTCTAATTATCACAGTAGCATTAAAGGACAGAGAGTGATGCAGGTGAGTGGCAATAACTAGGTAATAACACACAGTGCAGTAAGAACAAGAGGAAATGACTGGCATAGCATCCAGCCACTCAACAAACATTTAATAAGTATCTACTACACATCAGCCAATGGGATTAACAGTTACAAAATAAGAATGTAGACCTCTCTCTCAAAGATCTCTAGTAAGAAAGATATAACCTAATAAATATATAAATAATAATAAATAAATGAAACATAAATTATAAGGGAGATTTAAAGACCTTTGCTGGGGACGGGGGTGGGGGCAGGGAAAGATGGCTAGCCACACAGGCAGCTTATTCTCACTGTGTTGCCTAATTTAACACAGCACCCGGATCTCTGTGGACACTTAATAACTACCGGTTGGCAAATCGATAAATGCCAGTGGTTGGGGAAAAAGAGATGAGTACCTTATCTCCACAGCAGCCCAACAAGCTAGTGTGGCAGCTTAGCTCTGACAGCTACACAGTGCCTCCCAGTGGTCACAAGTTGAACTTCATCTGTAATCACAGCAAGGTAAATACATTAATATAACCATATATATATACACACACATATGTATTATATCATTTAGTGTAACTACTAAAGTCATCACCCTTTTAACAAACTTTGGTGCTCATTCTGCTAAAAACTGAGTAATACTTCTGCCAAGCACGATACAGTGAGCTAAACAAACAAAAAGCTCCTTTCCAATCTCGAAAGCTGGATTCTGTGATTTCAAACTAAATTTCTGGGATTTTCTTGGCAGTTCAGTGGTAAAGACTCTGTATTTCCAATTCAGAGGTGGAGCGAGGGGCATGAGTTCCATCCATGGTCAGGAACAAAGATCACACATACCACACGGTATGGCCCAAAAAACACCTAATTTTCTAACATGCCCAGTGTGATGTTAGACCGAACATGAAGCTTATTCTGAGAAATAAGCCTTGTCTCCCAACTAACAAGTGGAGAAAGCTCTTGGAGAAAGATACGGGACATTTCTGAGCTCTGACTCTTGAGAGTCCCTTGGACTGCAAGGACATCCAACCAGTCCATCCTAAAGGAGATCAGTCCTGGGTGTTCACTGGAAGGATTGATGTTGAAGCTGAAACTCCAATACTTTGGCCACCTGATGCGAAGACCTGACTCAACTGAAAAGACTCTGATGCTGGGAAAGATTGAGGGCAGGAGGAGAAAGGGACAACAGAGGATAAGATGGTAGATGACATCACTGACTCAATGGACGTGGGTTTGGGTGGATTCCAGGAGTTGGTGATGGACAGGGAGGCCTGGCGTGCTGCGGTTCATGGGGTCACAAAGAGTCGGACACGACTGAGCGATTAAACTGGACTGAACCTAGAAATTAGAGGCATTTTCTTTCCTCAGAACAATCATTAGCTTTATAAGAGTTCTAAATTGTCCCAATTACTTTAAATTATGTACCTTCTATTCCTTATTTAGAAAAACGAATTAGTCTTTATATTTTTGGCCATCATGCCATGGGTATTTCCACTGATGTTTAACATTTCTCTACCAGTAAAAATGACTATGTATTAAAAGTAAGTCATTCTGGCATATTGGTATTTACGGAGTTCAGTTCAGTTCAAACAACACAATCTGTACCAAATATGTGTCAAACATTACAGTACAAGAAGAACAAGGATGGGTATATACAGCCACTGCCTGGAAGAACTTACAATGGAGGAAGGAAGAGCGACCTCACTGTCCTCCAGATACCAGAGAACAGGAATAAATAACAGAAGCCAGCAATTAAGAGCATCACAGTTACAAAGGCACCCTCATACATAACTCCCACATGTTGGCCACTCTCCACATTCAATCATTTTGTGAGCAACTGTCATCTTCAGTCCCATTCACAATGCTTAGGGAAGGACCCTGACCTAGGACTCCAACGTTGTCAGCCATTCTCTTGTTCCTGCATATTAAATTAGATGAAGGCTCTGAACTGACATCAGAGAGACGTGAAAGGAGACAGCTAAGGGAAAAGAACGTTAAGCTACATATTGAAATCCTTTGAGAAATGCCCTGTCAAGAGTATAGCTATAAAATGTAGGATTCAAGAAGCTGTATATTACTGTTTAAGTGTCCAGGGAGATTCTTCTATCCCCAAATGAAAAGACACTACATGAAATCAAAGGATAACACTGTCCTAAAACTGGACACCTAAGTAATATACATGGACATCTGTTCATGTAGACTGACCCCTAGTGATATGAACTGACTGCTGCAGCGACAAGTCTCGGAAAACTGCCTTTAAAAAAGAGACCAAGTTTACTTAGCTTAGCTTAGCTTAGCTTTATGAAGCTTAGCTTCATAAACGTGTAAATTCTAAGCAACATATGTAGCCATACTGTCCTCTCTAAAAAGTGAGTAAATAATCTACAAAATTTATAATAAAGGAGCAAGCAATTTAACACATAACAGACCCATTAGATGGGACTATCTCCCTTAAACGACCAAGTCATAGGTTAATCTATGTGGCCTCTACTATTGTCACCACATTTGTGTCTCTATGAGACAACACTTTGAAAGTCCTCATACAATCTTAAAAAAGCAACTCTGTCCATTTCTAAGTAATACAAAACTAAAACATATGTCATTAATATGTGAACTACATAATAATTACAAATAAAACTGACAGTGTTAGTAAAGAGGAAGAGCAACTTATTTCATATATTATGTGCTCCTTTTTATAATCAAACAAAAATTACACATCAAAGTCAAATAATGGTTAGGTTTACGGAAAGTGAGAAATGAGTAAGTAAATGGTTTTATACATATAAAACTAGAAATTAACAGCCTTTTCTACTTTGCCAACAAAGGTCCGTCTAGTCAAGGCTATGGTTTTTCCTGTGGTCATGTATGGATGTGAGAGTTGGACTGTGAAGAAAGCTGAGCGCTGAAGAATTGATGCTTTTGAACCGTGGTGTTGGACAAGACTCTTGAAAGTCCCTTGGACTGCAAGGAGATCCAACCAGTCCATTCTGAAGGAGATCAGCCCTGGGTGTTCATTGGAAGGACTGATGCTAAAGCTGAAACT
>SJYX01022917.1:17629-39352 GCA_006410675.1 Oreotragus oreotragus
GAACCCAGGTCTTCCACATTGCAGGCAGACTCTTTACCCTCTAAGCCACCGGGAAGCCCAAAAATTTAGGCAAAAGCACTCTGAAATCAAGTAGCAACAAAGAAGACAGAGTAAGGCAGGAATGCACTCAGTACCACCTAACATGTTGAGGTGAACACAATACACTAACATAATACACTAAGTAGACAGGAAAAGAGAACAGGAGGGCCAGCACACTTGACAAGTGAAGTGGGCTATTAGGCACCAGAGAATCCCATGGATGGAGGAGCCTGGTAGGCTACAGTCCACAGAGTCGCAAAGAGTAGGACACGACTGCTTTTACCTTACTTTACCTTCCACTGGAAAATGGGGAAACTGCATTCTGAGGGTGCCGGTGTGTTGCTCAGATGACCTCTAAGGTATGTGAAGCTCTGGGTCATGAAGGCAGACAATAAATTTAATTCCACCCTTTATTTCCTCTTCACTAATACTCAAAATGATGGGCTGTTTTTTGTTTTTTTTTAAGAGACATTTAATTTAACATAGAATGTAAATGTAAAACATTTACATTTTAATTTCATGGGACATTCATTAATAACTCTTCGGCACAAAATAATAGTGACGAACACAACGTATCCAATTTTAAAGCCAGAAAGGATATAGTAGAGCCCACTTTGCCCAATCATCCCCATTGTAAAAAAGAAACAGAAACCTTGTTGGTGACATGAACTGTTCCAGATTGCACAAGGAAAATGGGACAGAACTGGAACTAGAACTCAGCTCTACTTACTCCTGGTATCCCGTTCCTTCCTTCCTTCATCTCTGTGGCATCTGTGGCATCTCCGCCTCTAACCCCAGTACACATTCCGTCTCACTGGTCTCCCTTGTTCGGGGCACCCTGGTGGCAGCACCCTCCACTCCTTCCTGCACGTGAGGCCTGGGGCACCGTGAGGCCCACTGCACGTCCGCACGTGGGTGGATGCCATGGGTCGCTGGCCGGCGCGGTACAGCCTGGCCTTGGGGAGCATCTTCCATCCTTCATTTTGTCCCCCGTTCTCTCCATTCTGGCCATTCTGGTCCATGCGCTGTATCACCTGCGTCATGGAAATATCTAGAACCACTCCGCTGGCCCGCAAGCTGACTGCGTCTACAACCCTTTCTCCATCGAACACTGCAGTCTCTCCATCCCCTACACCACACTGGGAGGCTCATCACAGCAGTCGGCGGTACAAATAAGTCTTCCCTGGAGCCACTCCCGCTGAGGAAAGCATTTCTCTTTCTTACAGCGAACGTTTGTTCTCCAAACCTTCATGGCGTCGCTCTTCCTCTTCCGGCGGCGGCGTGCGGAAGTGGGTGGCGCCGGGCGTGGCGTCCTGGCGCCGCCGCGGGGCGCGGGACTTGGCTCTTCGCCTGGGCGCGCGCGGGGCGGCTGGAGAGACGGGCAGCAGCGCTCCTCCGGGTCTGAAGGCGCCTCGGCCGGCGGGGCTGCCCGGGGCCCTGGGATCCGCTCTCCACTCCTGCTGCCACGGGTTTTAAATGGCAATTACGTTGGGGTCTGGACTTCGCTGGTAGCTCCGTCAGTAAAGAATCTGCCTGCAGTGCCGGAGACCCTGGTTGGATCCGTGGCAGGGAAGATCCCCTGGAGAGGGAAATGTCAGCCCACTCCGGCATTCTTGACTGGAAAATTCCATGGACAGAGGAACCTGATGGGCGACAGCCCATGGGGTAGCAAGAGTCGGACACGACTTAGCGACTAAACCACCGCATTATGCTGGGCTAATGTCCTAAAAGTAACGCGTCATTTCATTCTTCAGTTTTTAATNCCCTGGGTTGGGAAGATCCTCTGGAGAAGGGAAAAGCTACCCACTCCAGTATTCTGGCCCAGAGAATTCTATGAACTGTATATAGTCCATGGGGTTGCAAAGAGTTGGATGCAACTGAGGGACTTTCACTTCACTTACCACTGCGCCATCTGGGAAGCCCTAAAATATGCATACCCTACCCTTTTAACCCAGTAATTTCATTTCTATGTCTCTACCCTTAACATTACCACATGCACACAAGAATATAAATTGTGAATGCTGTTCAATGAAGCACTAGTTGAGATAGTAAAAACAGAAATAGCTTAAAACGTTCACCCATAGGGGAATGATTAAAAAAAACAAACAACTACGGCACAGGAAATTCCTTGGTGGTCCAGTGGTTAGGACTCTTGTGCTTTCACTGTTGGGGGCTCAAGTTTGAGCCGTGGTGAGGGAGCTAATATCCTAAACAAACAAACCACAAAAAACTATGGTACATTCATAGTTTTAAGTATGACACAGCAGCTGAAAAACATGAGTTATGTCTATATAAACCAAAATAGAGCAAATTCTAAGACACATTAAGTGGAAAAAAGCAAGATGTAAAGTACATAGTCTAGTAAATTTATTTTTACATAAATACACATGTATATGTAAGTGCATAGAAAAGGGTTTGAGTGGTTATATGGAGAGTTAAACATGCCTGATTTTTAAAAAGCACTAGAGAATATGCCTAGAAAAAAATGAAGGGAGAGGAGGCTGGAGGTGGGACTGGACAGGGGATTTAAAGGGTTGCTTATGCTTAGCTTAATGCTCATACTATGGACTTTCATTCTCTATGTAAAACATTTTAAAGAAAAAGGTCACTGTGATGACCCAATATTCCTGTTTACCAAGCCTTCTGTTCCCTCTGCTATTTTGACAGATGTGTTATCTACAGGGTGAGTGTACCCATTCCTTCATAGGCCCTCACCACACAATCTGTTAACTCACTATAGGTGGGGGTGGTAATTCTGTCACCATGAAATAAGCAAACATTAAAATGATAAACATTTATAGATTTAAAACTCTCCTTTGTAGTGGGAAAGTCCTCAGGTAGTAGAGCATCACAACTGTGACTGAACTAGAAAACTCATTTCCAGGTCTTTGATTCTAAATTAAGCCAACAGTAGGCTGAAAGTAGAAGCACGCACAGGTTAAGTGAACAGTTTGAGGGTCACATCATTAAAGTACATGGGACATGCTCACTGAGGTTAAAATTTTGTTTAGCTTAGCTCTCTCTGCTCAGCCAACTACAAACCTTACTCTGGGCCACCTAAACCTATCCTTACATTAATACATACAGGCTTTGTTCAACTATACATATTACACAGGCGCAATAACAATATACATAATTTTGTGTCCTTTTACTTGCTTCAGTATTTTTACTAACATATGATGAACTTTTAAGAGCTGCAAAATATGCCATCTAGTAGTCACACAACAGACTGCCATTAACCATTCCCATTAAGGGATGGACATCTAGATTGTTCCCAGGCTCCAGCTATTGGCTTTTCTAATTAGCTATTATAATGGTGGAAAACTGGGAACAACCTAAATGTCCAAATAGACGGGCATAATTTTCTATAAACTACTTAATAGTCAAAAAGATGCTGAAGACCCAGAGGTGTTGCTAATTGAGCAAAATAAGTTACACAGAACGCTTTGCCCAGTATAAACTCTTTTAAAACATATACAAACAGAAAAGTTTAGAAATGGCATCAATGGTTATTTCTGGGGAAAACTGTAGACAACTAGTTTTTCTTTTCTCTACATTTCCTATCTTTTCTACAATGACCATGGATTACATTTTTAAACAATTTTCACAAAGCATTTAATACCAAAAAAAAAAAAGTTGAGAGAAAATGAAAATCATATATACGAACTATTTTTTTTAAAGGCAAGAAACAGACTGCCTATGAGACTTTACTTTTCCGTGTTTTTTATATTTCTTCTAATGAGTTCAAAGGAACTTCCAGGCATTCTAGGAGTGGAGACACTGGGTCGAAGCACCCTGGTGTGGCTCCGACTTCTGCCGGGTAGAGTCCCAAGAGTCTACACTGTCATCAGCATGCTCCCTGACCAAACGAGTAGCTCTCACCTTGAAGCAATTTTCATCTGACATGAGCTGCTCAGCTTTCCGCTGATATGCTGACTCCAGGAGGCTCCTTGACGTCTGTGTGTTCAGCTGGCCGCCTGTGGCCCCATTATTGTTTTCTGCCAGGTACAGGTCCGTCACTTGCACACAGATCTCATCACTCACGATATGCTGCAGCTGGAATCAAGCAAAGGCAAGTCATCAGGAACCAAAATTACAGTTTTCTCTGTCATACACTCGGCCTTCCTTCGGTGGTTCCAACCATTCAGTTAAAAAAAAGTTTTTGGTTGAAATTTTTAGAAAATTAATCATATAAAATCACTATCTTATTTTCTTAGAGAATAACTGAGCCAAAATCTTCAACCGTATCACTGGTCCATGAGTAAAGTGTTCATATATATTTAAGAGCAAAACCATAGGTCACTCAGGTTAATGTGCTATTTATTTAAAGTTCTAGTGTTGGCCACTCGGTCGTGTCCGACTGTGTGACCCCACAGATTCGAGCCCACCAGGCTCCTCTGTCCNGCCAAAATCTTCAACCGTATCACTGGTCCATGAGTAAAGTGTTCATATATATTTAAGAGCAAAACCATAGGTCACTCAGGTTAATGTGCTATTTATTTAAAGTTCTAGTGTTGGCCACTCGGTCGTGTCCGACTGTGTGACCCCACAGATTCGAGCCCACCAGGCTCCTCTGTCCATGGAGTTCTCCAGGCAAGAATACTAGCGCGGGTTGTCACTTCCTTCTCCAGGGGATCTTCCCCACCCAGGGACTGAGCCTGGGTCTGCCGCGTTGCAGACAGACTCTTTACCAATTGAGCCACCAGGGAAGCCATCTAAAGTTCTAAGGTACTTAAAAATTGTTTTACATGAAAGAAAATTTCTATGGCTTGCTACCTTTATGGCACTTCTTTAACATTTATAGTCTGCTTTCACACATATTCTCGTTTGATCCACACAACTACCCTGGGAAGCAGTCTGGACAGGAGTGCCCTGTTATATATGAGATAAATGTACATTTTAGATAAGAAAACTCACTGTGTGCTAAGGTGAGGAGAGGGAACTTGGAGAACCATGAAAACAAGATCCATTCCTATATTCAAAGCCCTGGTACAAAGTGAAATTCAATAGGCCCCGAAGAAGCTGTTGCTGAATTAATCTGTCACTGGCACTCAGCTGAAGGAGCTAAGTCAGAACGAATATTCAAGTTTCTGGACCCCATGCCAATATTCTTTCTAACACATTTCCTATTTTGCCACATCTGATAATAAAAGCATAGTATTTAAATTTTATGCAAATAAACTCATTTTCAATACATGTCAATCATGATTGACTACTGGTAACTTCCATGACTATCTTATTAAACTCTGATGCCTAGCAAGTTGAACCCTTCAGAGATTCCATTCTTATAAGTCATGATGATATAATCTATCATAAAATAAAAATTCCTTCAAATGAAATTTTACCCCTTAAAACGCCACAAGATGTGAAAAACAGAGAAGAAACCAAAACATTAATTGCAATATCAATTTATTTTACTTTAAAATTCTCATAACCACTAAGCCATTCTATTTTTAGGAAGATACACTCTTTTTAAAGCACTAGTAACTATGACAACTACTTATTTTTAACATTTGAAAAAGTCTTAAGTGACAAGCTATATGTATTTGTAGATAAATGGACAAAATGAAAGGTCTGACGGTGAGTGACCTGATGGTGGTAGAAAGGCCAGCAACTGGAAATGGTTAAATTACAATCAGGCCATACAACAGCTTTTAATGTGACTGTTAAAATAATGCTTATAACTTGAAAACACAGGGGAAAGCTTAAAACAAGTGTTTAAGAGAAAAAGGCAGTGTAAAAAAAAAAGTATACAAAGCATGGTCTCTACTATGTAGATACATCTTTATACTTCCCAGTTAAATCTTTATACTTCCCAGTTAAAGGTCACCGACTCCTTCCACACCCTCTTCTTGGATTTCTGGCCCCACCCAGTCTTTGGAAAGGGCAGCATTATAAATCTAGGCACAACTAGGCAACTCCCAACCCAATGCTAGGCTTGTCAGATTCTCTCTTCTACTACACTGAAATGACACAATGAGTGTGTCTGGTAGACAGACATTTTACAGAGGAGCACCTGGATTGGAAAGGTTGGTCATGTCAGTGCTGAAAACACTCAGGGGGCCGGACGTTCATCTGCAGAGAGAAGTGTGAGGATGGGGGAGATGTCCAGAATAGAGGCATGCCGGAGAGGGAAAAAACCTTCCCAGTCTAGTCCCTACCTGGTCTGGCCATACTTTCAGTCCCACACTAGACATTTGTGAGACTGCCTGTTGTATTCTTAAGCAAACCCGTATTAAACTAGTCTGGAAAAGCTAAATATATGGTTTGACCCTGCAATGTATATTCGACCTCAATAATGAACTCTGGGAGAACAGCAAAGGATTTAAGGAGAAATGTTATGCCTCCAACTCAGCAGTTAACCTGAGAAGCATAAACATATGTTTTTAAAACACCAGATTTGGATTTCCAGATACAATCTGTCTCCATAAAAAAAAGACTGGACCTTATGTATTACTGACTCAAAATCATCACCAGGTGCTTCTAGTAAACGGACTAATCACTAATCTATTGTTTAAAAAATCAACTGTGGGCTTACAAAAAAAGAAAAAACTGGTTGTATTGGATTTTTAAAGTTGAGCTCATAGTATTAAAGACTTTACTTCTAGCTATAGCAACAGCAAACTTGTAAATAGAAACATAAGCACATGGTATGGTAAGTGGACTCAAGTCCCTTGGACTGCAAGGAGATCCAACCAGTCCATTCTAAAGGAGATCAGCCCTCGGTGTTCTTTGGAAGGAATGATGCTAAAGCTGAAACTCCAGTACTTTAGCCACCTCATGAGAACAACTGACTCATTGGAAAAGACTTTGATGCTGGGAGGGATTGGGGGCAGGAGGAGAAGGGGACGACAGAGGAAGAGACGGCTGGATGGCATCACCGACTCGATGGAAGTGAGTCTGAGTGAACTCCGGGAGTTGGTGATGGACAGGGAGGCCTGGCGTGCTGTGATTCATGCGGTCGCAAAGAGTCGGACACGACTGAGCAACTGAACTGAATAGGCATTAGTCTCTCAAAAATTATGATCACAGATGATTATATCCATGTAAAGATTTCTGTCTCTCAACATAAAGACCTCTTAAGGGAAAGCCTAATAACCGCTTCAACTTGCAGCTCCCTCCCTAACAACTTAATTCAGTTATTCCTTGACTTTGAGTAGATCCTATGAGAGGGGTGCCAAGCCACACATCCTTCTAAGCTGAAGACAAAAGCAAGAGTACCTCACAAGGATTCCTTTGTGATTTTACCAAAGGAAGGCACTTTCCACTTTAAAGAAAAAAGTGGGATTTCCCTGGCAGGGCAGTGAATAGGAATCTGCCTGCCAACAAAGGGGACACAGGTTCAATCCCTGGTCCGGGAAGATTCTACGTGCCTCAGAGCAACTAAGCCCGCGTGCCCTAGAGCACGTGCTCTGCAATGAGAGAAGCCACTGCAATGAGAAGCCTGATAACCGCAATGAAGAACAGCCCCCTGCTTGCCATAACAAAAGAAAGCTCATGTGCAGCAACAAAGACCCAGTGCAACCAAAAATAAATAAATTCATTAATTAAAGAAATAAGTGCACTAACAACAGACTGATACGTTTGAGAACTCAGAACAAAAGGTAAAGGAATGGAAACCTATCACATGTTATTTGCTATAAAATTATCATTGTTGTAAAGAACAACATATCTACAAACTCCCAGGGTACCCCAAGAATAAACCACAAAGCCAACTACAAACCTAACTCAGAGGGAGTCTCAGATAGTGAGGCGGACAGAGTATTATAAAAGATGCTATACAGAATCCTTCCTGTAAAAAGAACTTCAAATGTTTAATGAGGCAAGTCCATAGAATTACCAACACCTATTCAGACAGTTAAAAAAATCCACCTGCAATGCAGAAGACCGGGGTCAGGAAGATCCCCTGGAGAAGGAAATGGCAACCCACTCAAGTATTCTTGCCTGGAGAATTCCATGGACAGAGGAGTCTGGCAGGGCTTCAGTCTATGGGGTCACAAAGAGTCAGACAAGACTGAGTGACTAACACTTTCACTTTTCACAGAAGAGGAAACAGCTCACACCTGGTAAATGACATAAGAGCTGGGAAGACAGGCCAGGAGCTGGGGGCAAAACCTCACATCTGAGGTAGGTTCCTCCTCCCAGGGCACACTGAGCAAAGCAGTCAATCACAAGGCTGAAGCCCTTCCACTCAGTTAATAGGAGAAATCCGACATCACATTAACCTCTCCCTCCCTTCTACAGAATCACGTGTTCGTTAACACTATCACATGAGAAAACTGCCCGTTTGTTCCCAGAAGAAAACTTGCCCCGTCTCTTTCCTGACCCACCTGTAGATGAGGACTGTCTCCTTCCCCAACCCTCGCCCGCACCACACCCTCACCTGTCTGACAATGCTCTGGATGAGTTTGTCCATGGTAAAGGCAATGTAGGCATGAATGGTGAACATCTCTCTCAGCGAATCTTCGTACTGGGACGAGTCTATGTTGCCATCCAGCAGGCTCCGCACCATGTCCAGGAAAGCTGGGTAATAGTCTTCTACATCAACATCCACTGTGGGAAAGAGGAGAGAGGTGAGGCCTGAGAGGGCAGGGCAAACCCCACAGCTGGCCTGAAAGGCACAGCACAGACCAAACCCTTGGTATTCACTCTGCTGCAGACAGATGAGATCTGACAGGTGGCCACAACCCCAGCACTGTCTATCAAAGGAGAGTGACGCTGCAATTTCAACAGCGGCTTCTAACCCTCTGACTGACCAAAACACTTATTTACAGTACGGCCAGGCAATGCGTGACATGAGAGCAAAATATCCCAGGAAAGAAGTTTCTTCAAAAAGCTGTCGGCTCCCTGCTAGGAGAGGAGCCTGCAAAGGGAGTATCCCCGACATGGGTTGCTTGCTCAAATAGCTATTTCAATGAAGCACAAAGGGCTGAAGAGAAAAGGCAGACAGAACTGAACACTATCACTGAGAAACCTCTCAGGAACAGGAAACAAGGAGGGCAGATTAAATCCTTTATGAATAATGAAGTATCTGCATTTGTCAAAGTCTTTTTGTTTACAAGTGGATTCTCAACATTGTATTTCACAAATCGCATCAAATGATCTATACTTGCTGTATATGAATCACCTCAACCACCAGATAGAAACCTTATCAGTTGTTACAGAGACATTTGGCAACAGAACGCACAAGGAAAGGTGAAAGGACTCCACCTTTAGCTTACTCAAATAAGACCTATTTACATGAAGATGGCAAATCTCATTTCCAGTGCTGGCAATCCAGACAGCAGTGTAAGTGGGCTACTGGTTATGTTGTTTCCTGATCTGGGTGCTGGTTACACAGGTGTATTTGCTTTGTAAAAATTTACTGAGCTATGCAATTCTGTATGTGTTGTACTTCAACAAAAAGTTCACTACAATGAGAAAAAATTACAAAGAGAACTCTTTGTCTTTGACATTTAGCTACCTCTTTGTAAAGTTTGTACAGGGGAAAAAAGGCTCTGAGAGCAAAAACTGAGTCCATGTCCATTTATTTGAAGTGTGATAGATTCATTCAATACAGGCAAAACAGGACAACTACTATTTAAGAGAAGCAACTGGCTTGAGTTTCCTGACAGAACACTACCTTGTTCAGATCCACAGCAGAGGCATGGGCTGTGCTATTGCCGGGAAAAATGCTTTCTAGTCAGAATAAAGCTGTGAGTTCTACTGGTGCAAACCACGTGAGCCACGATCAGTGGGGGCTTGGCATTATTACTCAAGAACGAACTGTTAGCCTCAAAAACCAGGTTAAGCCAGTGGTCAAGCCAAGATCAGGTCATCTTTCTTGTTTCCACCCAAGCAGAGGGAATCGCCACACTGACGTCTAAAAGATGTCTCTCTCAAGCTAGGATTAATCCAGATAAAGGCTTTTAGAATTAATTTCCAAGGTCACTAGCTCTCCAATAGATAGATGGCCAGGGCTTCACACGGGCTTCTTACATTACCAACAGTTAAAAAAAAAAAGATAATTCACTCCAAAAATGGGTTATTTCCTAAAGAACACACAAGAAGGTTTCACAGAAGAGCTTTGGCTAACCGCGTAAGTACCTAACTTACAACCCGAAGGGAGATGTAGAAGCAAGCAGCACAGAATCACGCAGAGCATGTGGAGGCTTCCTTAACCTTCCCTTATTTCCTTTTTCTGAGTTTTCTATCTTCATTCCTGTTCTGCTGTCTCAAACCATCTCCTGAATCCCCATCTCTTTTCTGTAATTGTCTCAGGCACGAACAGTTGTTCTGTCATGGAGAGGAACCAACTATGATGCTTCAGTCATTCTCTGTCCTTTCAGAGACCTTCCATTTGGGAAACTGATGACGGTAACTGACACCCACTTCCTTGGTGTCCACAGTAGCAGCTACTGAGGGTCTATGATCTAAGCAAGGCAGAGGGTGCTTTGCATACTTCCCCCAATTCTCCCAGCAGCCCCACAAGATAACAAGTAGCACCTCCAATTTACAGAGAAACAGGTTCAGAGAGTCTGATAAGGTCACGCAACCAGTAAATTGCAGTGCTAGGATTTGAACCCAGCCATCCTCGAAGGACTGCCTGTGCTCTATGCATTAACATAAAAGAAAGCAGTCCTGAATCTAACTAGGTCCTGCACCCCCGGCAGACCAACAACCCTAGCACTCACTAGGTTCTTTGAGACGCAGCTGGATGGCAGGGCTGTCACTCTTGTCTCGCTTAATGCCCAGCACTTCCCGTTCCCACTCTCTTTCTCGGTTTTCTTCTTCAATTTGTCGTTCAGCTTGGGAACAAATCCGCAGCAGCCTCAAGCAGAGTATCTGGTGCAGCCGCATAAAGATATACCAGTTATTATTAACATAGAAGAGGTTGTACACTTCATCCATCCCTCTTAACTTCTGAGCTGCTGTGTTACTAAACAGTAGCTTGGACTTAGGGGGACTGCCCCCAACACCATTGTGCTTCTTAGCTGCCCCTGTGGCTTCATCTACATCCATTTCTTCTTCTTCCTCTTCCTCCACATCTGAGAGATCACCTCTCTGAGCAAAGAGCAGATCTGGAATAAAATGATGCATGATTTGCTTGATTTTATATTTGTCTTCCTTCTGAATGCCTGTCTGCCTCTTCACGTGGTGGATAATCAGAGCAGCAGCATCTTCCAGAATCTGTTTGTCTTCATAGGCAAGTGAGAGGTGTGGGCCAACAGGTACACCAGCATTTTCTTCCGTAGCCTGCTCCTGCCTCTACCAGGAGAGAGAGAGAGACAAAGTATTATGTGACAGCTACAAAAGCAACAAACAGACCTACAAGATTATGCCAGCAGTATGTTCTATTAACCATAATGGCCACTATTTTCCAATCGAAAACTTCCAGAAACAAAAAGATAATGTGCAAGATGTGGTTTGATACCAAAATGACTAGAGGTACCTTGACTGGTACCTCCCAGACACTGAGATTTTTAAAAGATAAAAGGACAGAAAGGGGACCATCTTCTAAAATTTCACATTAGTACTTATGGAGGATACGATATGAGGTCTAAAATTTCCTTTAAAGTACTTCTGGGAGTGAGGAAGGTGGCAGATATAACAGAACTGGCAAGACAGAGAGGAAATTAAATTTATGTCAGTTCATTTTACTGTTCTCTCCCTTTTCATGTATGCTTGATATTTTTATAATAAAGTTTAAAATTCAAGATCACACCCTTCTAGAAATTCTCAATCATACTCTATTTGTTTCTATCCATCCCCTAAGACTATGAGCTCAAAGAAAGAAGGATTAACTTCTTATTCATCTATGTATCCTAGCTCCCAGTACTCTACATAATCCTGAAGGATGCCGAATAAACAAGGATTAGAAAGAGTCTGGGGGCAATTCTCTGGTGGTCCAGCTGTTAAGACTTCATGCTCTCAGTGCTTAAGGCCTGGGTTTAGTCCCTGGTGGGGGAACTGAAATCTCACAAGTCACACAGCATGGTCAAAAACAGAAAGAGAGAGTGTGGGGATTGAAGATAGTACTTTAAGTTGTGGAAAGCTGAGAGACGCTACAAGAAGGAATATAAGGTGGTGTTGGAAGGAAATACGGAGAGAAGTGGAAGAGGGTGGCAGTGGGCATGAACTATAACCAGGATGGAAAACTGGAAAACCAGTAAAACAGCTCAGTGAGCCTTAGATTTAAAATGGTAGAAGAATTGGGAATAGAAGTCTATCCTATGAAGCAACAATCAACAAACTTGGAGGGTCTCAGGCTCATATAACAAAGGTTAATTCGCAGGAGTCAAAGCTATGCTGAGCATACAGACTGGAGACTTCTCACAAATGTTGAGACCCCCGACTCACCTCATCATAGATGCTCTCAATCTCATTGAGTAAGCTCTTGGACCTCAGGACCTTGGTGTCGTTTTGTTTAAAGTTGATGCCTTGGTGGTCCAGAGATTTCAAATAGTATTTCTCATTTTGCTCTCTCCACACCTTGTTAAAGCCTCTCTGAGCTTCTCGCCATTCTTCCTCTTTCATCTTCAACCTAGTGGGGTGGAGGGTGGAAAAAGAAAGACACAAGAGTTCAGGAGGGAATTTTAAGGCAAGGAGTCATAACAATTGCAGACTAGAATCCTGACTCTGCTTCCTTATCCGTAAAAAGGGGATAACAGCACCTCATCCCACAGGTTCAGAAGTAAGAAATATGTCAGGTTGGCTTTATTTAAAGGTCAACAGGTACAGCAGATCTGTCAAATCTGTTGGCAACTCTGGGGTAAATTTATTCAGACTAGTCTTGAACTCTGATACACGAGAAAACTACTCATTCGGGACTTACTATGGGGAAGTAATTTATCCCAAAGTCAGATATCTTGCCGAGAACAGTTATTTCTCAAACAACATTCCACAGAATACCCTAGAAAAGTAGATTCTGTTCCTTGGCCAGCCGAAACAAAGTGAAACAAGTTTCTTTGCTACAGGACTTCAGAGAATGGTTATCATGCTAATGTAAATGCAAATATCCAAGAGCAGAGAACAATGGATGCTCCTCTAGACAGAGCTTGGAAGTTCCAATGAAAACAACTGACTGATCCTCTGGGAGAGAGGAGAATAAAATCAAAACTAGCACTAGAACTGAAGGATATCCTCCACCTCGAAGACAAAAGTTAAATGATACTGGCAAGAAGGCAAACACCTTCTGCCAGCTCTTGAGAGGAAGACTAGGGAGGAACAAGAAAATCTGGGCACATGTGAACTGTGCAGTGGATAAGTTTTCACCAGGTGATACAGAGGGAGGACCAGATTTATAGGAGCGCCATGAATTTCAAGGAACCTGGGGCTTGATACCTACAGCCTTATTTAGGTGGGTTCAACCGCCCCTCTATACTTGGTTTGAAGGTTGGTTAGGAGAAAGAAGACATTCTTGTATTTTTATGGGATGCTAAGGCTTTTTAAGTAACATATCAATTTCATAAAGACAAAGTGATTTTTCTTATTAAAAAACAAAAGATGTGAACATCGGTTAGTACTGAGTGGCAGGAAGGTGGGTGGCTGTTTTCTTCTTTGTTCTCTATTTTAAAATATCCCCCTAAACACACAGAGCATTCCAATATGGACTGGAAAGGTTTGTTTTCTGCTGTTGGTGACAGAACCCCATCAAGAAGCTCCACTATCCCACACTATCCACCTGACTTCCTACAGCCGCGGTTGGGGAGAAATGGAGGTCTCATGGAAAAACTGGGCTGAAAAGGAGAATCTTACTTAATGGGACACTACGTCTGTTGAGAAGCGCACTAAAGCATGAAGGTCATATGCACTCAGGTACCTTTTAAGGACAATTGGGACGGCAATGGAAGGGTTCTTCCTCAGACCATCAATGATGTCAGCTGCTTTGTCAGCATATATCCTTTGGAGTGCTTTTCGGTGGATGACTTCCGATGTGCCCCCGAGGGTGTTGTCCAAGCGAAATTTAGCTTGTTCTTCAGCAGACAAGCGGGAAAGTTTCTNAATGTTTACCTCACGGAGGGAAGAGGGGGAAATGGAAGGGGCCCAGGGCACCTTCTGGGTAGCTGGGAGCGTTTGCCTCTCAATCCGGGTGGTAGTTACTGAGGTGGTGTATGCCTCGGTAAAAATTCTCCGAGTCGTACAATTAAGATGTTGTGCACCCAACGCACTTTATGTATAAATATCTCAACTTTTTAATGATAAAAGAATTGTGAGAAAAACTTGTCATAATATTACTGTAACCTTGGGCTCCGTGGGACACCCACAGTATAAACAATCCACTGGGATTTAACTATAATTGAAAAAGTAGAAACTATAGGAAGGAAAAAAAAGGGTTGTGAGAATTTAAAACGAGTGAAGTTCCTGGCACGCTGAATAAAACTCACAGATTGGTGCTTTCAGTTCAGTTCAGTCGCTCAGTTGTGTCCGACTCTTTGCAACTCCATGAACCAGGGCACGCCAGGCCTCCCTGTCCATCACCAACTCCCAGAGTTCATGTAAACTCATGTACATCGAGTTGGTGATACCATCCAGCCATCTCATCCTCTGTCGTCCCCTTTTCCTGCCCCCAATCCCTCCCAGCATCAGAGGCTTTTCCAGTGAGTCAACACTTCGCATGAGGTGGCCATTGGTGCTTTAAGGGTGGGCTAAGATGGTTCAGAAGATTTACAGCCTATTTCAGTGACTGACACTCAGTAGAACAAAGCACCTAGGGTGCTGCACCTAATTGAAAACTACATAAGTTTACTGAGCTGCCTACTTTGTGGCCTACCTAAGTTATAAACCCAGGAAACTTTATAGTTCTGTAAATAAAAGTAAACTGCACCAAGTCAAAAATGTATTATCGTAGTTTACAGCCTAAGGTTATATATTGCTGAGAATATACATAGGAATAGACACCAAAAATACATATGCTACTGATGAAGTTGTTATAGCTGTTTATGCATTCCCTCAGACTTTCATAACTTCTTTAAAAATAGAAGACAAGATCAAGATTTAATTTTTTTATTCAAATAGTACCTCTTTGTGCTGTGAGGAAATACTTTCCTTATGGTATGTATTAACATTTTCTAACTCATATATTGTTCTGTCACGGTTTCATTAAACAGTTCTTTTGAGGTTCTTCACTCCATCTTTACAACAACTCTATGCAACTATTCATTTATTCATCTGAATTTTATAGAAGAGAAAGTTGGGGCTCAGTGAGACAAGTAATTTGCCCAAAATCACATATCTGTTAGGTGGCAGAAGTGGGGTTGAAATCTAGGTCTATCTGATGCAAAATTTCATAATCTTTCTACAGTGCCACATTTGCCTGCTCCAAAACAAAACCAGGGCATTTTGCTTTGTCCTTATTCATCTTTGTATTCCCCACAATGAGTAATACAGAATCTTGCCTATGTCTCTGATGGAACTCATGGGGTTAATAGTGATTATCACCATGCTTTATTTTTATAGATTTCATAACAAAGTGTGAACTACTTAAAAGTAACTTCTTTTGATCAAATGAAAGGGAACACAATTTTGTAGCTGCAGTAAACAACCCATTACAACTATCTAGAATGCATCAGAAATACGCTTTCATAGTATAGACTGAGCACAGCATAGAAAGAGTTTTAGGCAGCTTTTGTGAAGACAGTCAAATTTCTAGTGAGCACAGTTACTCTCTGCAATTCTTTTGGTGTTCTCTACTTTGGCTGCAAAGAAAGGCAAAGCCAAAGAATGCTCAAACGACTGCACAATTGCACTCATCTCACACGCTAGTAAAGTAATGCTCAAAATTCTCCAAGCCAGGCTTCAGCAATATGTGAACCGTGAATTTCCAGATGTTCAAGCTGGTTTTAGAAAAGGCAGAGGAACCAGAGATCAAATTGCCAACATCCGCTGGATCATGGAAAAAGCAAGAGAGTTCCAGAAAAACATCTATTTCTGCTGTGTTGACTATGCCAAAGCCTTTGACTGTGTGGATCACAATAAACTGTGGAAAATTCTGAGAGAGATGGGAATACCAGACCACCTGACCTGCCTCTTAAGAAACCTATATGCAGGTCAGGAAGCAACAGTTAGAACTGGACATGGAACAACAGACTGGTTCCAAATAGGAAAAGGAATACGTCAAGGCTGTATATTGTCACCCTGCTTATTTAACTTATATGCAGTGTACATCATGAGAAACACTGGGCTGGAAGAAGCACAAGCTGGAATCAAGATTGCTGGGAGAAATATCAATCACCTCAGATATGCAGATGACACCACCCTTATGGCAGAAAGTGAAGAGGAGCTAGAAAGCCTCTTGATGAAAGTGAAAGAGGAGGGTGAAAAAGTTGGCTTAAAGCTCAACATTCAGAAAACGAAGATCATGGCATCTGGTCCCATCACTTCATGGGAAATAGATGGGGAAACAGGCGAAATAGATGGGGAAACAGGGGAAATAGATGGGGAAACAGGAAATAGATGAGGAAACAGTGGCAACAGTGTCAGACTTTATTTTCTTGGGCTCCCAAATCACTGCAGGTGGTGATTGCAGCCATGAAATTAAAAGACGCTTACTCCTTGGAAGAAAAGTTATGACCAACCTAGACAGCATATTCAAAAGCAGAGACATTACTTTGCCAGCAAAGGTCCGTCTAGTCAAGGCTATGGTTTTTCCTGTGGTCAGATATGGATGTGAGAGTTGGACTGTGAAGAAAGCTGAGCGTCGAAGAATTGATGCTTTTGAACTGTGGTGTTGGAGAAGACTCTTGGAGAGTCCCTTGGACTGCAAGGAGATCCAACCAGTCCATTCTAAAGGAGATCAGTCCTGGGTGTTCATTGGAAGGACTGATGCTAAAGCTGAAACTCCAATACTCTGACCACCTAAGTGAAGAGTTGACCCATTGGAAAAGACCCTGATGCTGGGAGGGATTGGGGGCAGGAGGAGAAGGGGACGACAGAGGATGAGATGGCTGGATGGTATCACTGACTCAATGGACATGAGTTTAAGTGAACTCCGGGAGTTGGTGATGGACAGCGAGGCCTGGCATGCTGTGATTCATGGGGTCACAAAGAGTCGGACATGACTGAGCGACACAATTATGACATCCAGAATTGTTCCGCTTTAAACATAAAGTCTGTTATTCAAAAAAAAAACAACAGACAAATCATGTGATGGCAGCATTTAGAGTAACCTATCCCAGAAGCTGTCCTGAGAGACAGCTCAGAGAACCAGGTAGCCCAGAAACCCAGGCATGGAGATTAATCCTATTGGAGAAAGGGGTTCATTATGGTGGATGACCTGAAACGCTTCCTGTATAATTACCAAGTGTTGAAGGGCTCCATGCTACTGTTGTGTCAGAGATGGAGAGCTTATCATTAAAGTGACCAGTGATAATGCTCCAGAGCATGCTTTGAGACCTGGTTTCTTGTCTACTTTTGCCCTTACAGGGGCTTCCCTAGTGGCTCAGACAGTAAAGCGTCTGCCTGCAATGCGGGAGACCCGGGTTCCATCCCTGGGTCAGGAAGATCCCTGGAGAAGGAAATAGCAACCCACTCTAGTATCCTTGCCTGGAGAATCCCATGGACAGAGGAGCCTGGTAGGCTACAGTCCACAGTCCACAAGGTCGCGAAGAGTCAGACCCGACTGAACAACTTCACTTTTCACTTTCCTTGCTCTTAAAAAGACCAAGGAGGAAAACTCGGACTTTTGAAAAAGAAACGTGTATCTTCTGTTACTGTAACACATACCAGGTGGTTGAATTCAATCCTTTACCTTAGGTGGTGAGTTTCATAGCCAGCAGCAATGCTAATACAGTACTAATTGTCAGCCTAGAAAAGGAAATTGCTCCATTATTTGAAGAATTGAGACAAATTGTGGATTTCTTAATCTGGCAGTTTCTTACCTTCATCGTATCAGTCACACTATCAATCCACCAGTCTTTAGGCCACAACAAGGAAGGGCCCCTTTTCCACCTTACACTGGTGAAAGAGCCTATAGATAGAATTTATGAACAGATTGATTGTTATCTTTTCTTGTATAGGGCTTTTTCTTATTTAGTGAGATCACAGAAAGTTCAATCTATCACAGCTCCTATGCAGTTAGTCCAGTCACCAAATATGTATGAGATCCTATTCAGTGGCTCAGAATCAAAATGATACTTTGATCCACTTGAGCAATGCACTGCTCAATATGTACAATATTGTACAATATGCCATGCCTGCAAAATGAAGCAGACTTTTTTTATTGTGAATAATGAGGGCACATTTTTCTTCATATTACTTTCTTTGCATTGAGTATTAGGAAGAAAAAATGGCTTGTTGTCGTTTTTCAGTCGCTAAGTTGTGTCCAACTCTTTCTGACCCAATGGACTGTAGCATGACAAGCTTTCTTTAACCGTCTATTTCCCAGGGTTTGCTCAAGTTCATGAGTATTGAGTCACTGATGCTGCCTAACCATCTCATCCTCTGTCATCCCCTTCTCCTCCTGCCCTCAATTTTTCCCATCATCAAGGTCTTTTCCAGTGTGTTGGCTTTTCGTATCAAGTGGCCAAAGTACTGGAGCTTCAGCTTTAGCATCAGTCCTTCCAATGAATATTCAGGGTTGATTTCCTTTAGGATATATTAGTTTTATCTCCTTGAAGTCCAAAGGACTCTCAAGAGTCTTCTCCAGCACCACAATTCGAAAGAATCAACTCTTTGGTCCTCAACCTACTTTTGTGGTCTTTTTTAAATAGCTTAGCAAAAATAATAAAACCAGTGTAATCACTGGCTTTCCTTTGTACATACCTTTTTTTATATTAGTTTTATCTCCTTGAAGTCCAAAGGACTCTCAAGAGTCTTCTCCAGCACCACAATTCGAAAGAATCAACTCTTTGGTCCTCAACCTACTTTTGTGGTCTTTTTTAAATAGCTTAGCAAAAATAATAAAACCAGTGTAATCACTGGCTTTCCTTTGTACATACCTTTTTTTGGGGTGTAGGGAGTCTTACTAACTGATTTGATTCTTCCCAGAGAATGCTGCTCTTTAATGGAAATGAAAATGGTACCGAATGTTTTTTTATTCCACTCTGTTTTCTATAACCAATCAGTATTTTTTAATGTTTGTGTGTTTTTTTTTAATAAAATTTGGATGTGATTTATTATTGAATTCTGTTTCCACTGTTAGTATGTATGTAAACATAGTAGTATAGCCCTTTTTTCATATATGAGTATAAATGAAATAGTATTTTTTAAAAGTACAGTTTGAGCACTGCATAAGTTTTCTCCCCCATACTGTTTTCAAACACTTAAAAATTATAGCTTATTTAATTCACTCTTTCTACCACATGAATAAATGATTGTTTTTTATCTGTTCTGGAGACAACTTTACCTAACATCGGTCAGTCAGTTCAGTTATTCAGTCATGTCCGACTCTTTGCAACCCCATGGACTGCAGCACGCCAGGCTCCCCTGTCCATCATCAACTCCCAGAACCTGCTCAAACTCATGTCCATTGAGTTGGTGATGCCATCCAACATCTCATCCTCTGTCGTCCCTTTCTCCTGCCTTCAATCTTTCCCAGCATCAGAGTCTTTTCCAGTGAGTCAGTTCTTCGAGTCAGGTGGACAAAGTATTGGAGCTTCAGCTTCAGCATCAGTCCTTCCAATGAATATTCAGGACTGATTTCCTTTAGGATGGACTGGTTGGATCTCCTTGTTGTCCAAGGGACTCTCAAGAGTCCTCCACACCACAGTTCAAAAGCATCAGTTCCTTGGTGCTCAGCTTTCTTTATAGTCCAACTCTCACATCCATACATGACTACTGGAAAAACCATAGCTTTGACTTGACGGACCTTTGTTGGCAAAGTAATGTCTCTGCTTTTTAATGTGCTGTCTAAGCTGGTCATAGCTTTTCTTCCAAGGAGTAAGTGTCTTTTAATTTCATGGCTGCAGTCACCATCTGCAGTGATTTTCGAGCCCCCCAAAATAAAATCTGTCACTGTTTCCATTGTTTCCCCATCTATTTGCCATGAAGTGATGGGACCAGATGCCCTGATCTTAGTTTTTTGAATGTTGAGTTTTAAGTCAGCTACTTCACTCTCATTTTTCACTTTCATCAAGAGGCTCTTCACTTCCTCTTTGCTTTCTGCCGTAAGGGTGGTGTCATCTGCGTATCTGAGGTTATTGATATTTCTCCTGGTAATTTTGATTCCAGCTTGTGTTTCAACCTGCCTGGCATTTCACATGTACTCTGCATGTAAGTTAAATAAACAGGGTGACATTATACAGCCAAGAAACAAGATGGCAGAGTAGAAGGATGTGTGCTCATCTTCTGTGAGAACTCCAAAAGTGCAACTCACTGCTGAACAACCATTGACAGCAGAATGTTGGATCCAACCAAAAAAAGATAACCCACATCCAGGGGCAAAGGAGAAGCCCCAACAAGACAGCAGAAGGGGCGAAATCGCATTTAGAATCAAACATTATACCCACTAGCGATGCTCAGACAGCTCAAACAAAACTTTCTGTGCCCCAGGACCTAGAGGCCACACAGAGACTGAGCCAGACTTGCCTTTGAGTGTTTGAGTGTCTCCAGTGGAGGCACGGGTCAGCAGTGACCTGCCCCTGGGACAGAGGATCTGGCTGCAGCAGACCTGGGACACCCAGCGTATGGCATAAGCCCTCTTGGAGGAAGTCACCCTAAGCCCCACTGTAGAGCTACCAAGCTACCCACAAACTGCATAAAAATTATACCAAAGAAATTCTCACACTGTTAAGGAAGTTCTAGGACCCGCAACTGATTTCCCAACCTAGGGATCTGGCAAAGCGACTGAGAACCCCCAGAGAGTTTGACTTTGGAGGCCAATGAGAGACTTGAGTCAGACTTGCCTGTGAGTGTCCAGAAGTGGGTCAACAGTGTGGCCTCAGGCCAGACAACAGGGAGGGAACATAGCCCTGCCCTTCCAACAGTTGAATTCTCAGGCCTAGCCAAAAAGCCTTAAGAAGAGGCAAAATTTTGCCTCCCCTACAATTTCTCGGTGATAAGGTTGGGATTTTAACAGTTGGGACACTCAGATATGCTGGGACATCTGACAAAAAACTGGCAGAAGGTAACAGTTCTTACACATTGGTCCTTTAAATCTCTGCCTGCATGCCCCAACCAAAACAAGAAAAATAAAAGTCTCTCCTTATCTTTTCCCTTTCTAAATGTAGATTGTCAGGAGAAAAATACAAGTGAAAATTAGTTCTTTGAACTGTGACTTTTGTAAATTTGGTTCCCAGTACCTATTGACAATAATCCACAGGCTCCTTGTCTTTGTTTTTGTTGTTGTTTTTTTTTTTTCTGTTTCTTTAGTAGTATTTGTCATAAGGAGAAAAATCATAAAATGAGATGCCCCATTCATCTTGTTTCTTGTCATCAGAGCTTGGCTTTGTGACCAGTGAAAATATTCTATCTGGTCTCCACCAGCTGGACTGGACAGTACAAGGGTTGGCTTGAGTCAGGTAACCAACCAAACAGGCTAGAAATCAAGACAAAATAACAAGCAGCATTCTCATTGTCCAACCTTGCCAGCTTTGTCTTAATTAGAGATTTCAACCCCTAGGGAGCCTTTGTTTTACCTTCATTGTCTTCCTAGAGCTGCTGCGTCGCTTCAGTCGTGTCCGACTCTGTGCAACCCCACAAACGGCAGCCCACCAGGCTCCCCACCCCCCCGACCCCTCCCACCACCAGATGTGTATAAGAGATAGC
>SJYX01022917.1:40448-72539 GCA_006410675.1 Oreotragus oreotragus
TATGTCTTGCTGCTGCTGCTGCTAAGTCACTTCAGTCGTGTCCGACTCTGTGTGACCCCACAGACGGCAGCCCACCAGGCCCCCCCGTCCCTGGAATTCCCCAGGCAAGAACACTGGAGTAGGCTGCCATTTCCTTCTCCAGTGCATGAAAGCTAGGAAGCCCTTATCCTAGTATTGCCCGCTGGATGCCACTGATTAGCTAGTTAATGCTGGAAGCATTTCGAATCCCTGTAGGAAGCAAGAGACAACAGTTTCACAAACCCTGTTCTTACTATTACTACTTTTAACAGTGAAGCTCTTTGCATTCTTAGGCTAAATCTGTGAGTGAACTTTGTGGGTCTTTGGAGGGCTGCATTTTTTCTACTCTCCGGGGATGCCTGTCATGTCTGTGGTTAAACCATAAAAGGTTTATTGAATTTTAAGCCATAAAAAGGCTTGTTGGTTTTGAGTCATAATTAAAATAGGTATGTCGTGTCTGACTCTTTTGTAACCCCATGGACTGTAGCTCACCAGGCTCCTCTGTCCATACTGGAGCAGATGCCATTTCCTCCTCCAGGGGATCTTCCTGACCCAGGGATCAAACCCATGTCTCTTGAATTGGCAGGAAGATTTTTTAACTCTGAGCCACCTGGGAAGCCCCTAAAATAGGTATATTCTTGAATATTTAGACTTTTATATGTCAATTTTTTTAGCACCCACCCTAAATATATATCCTATTGCTACCTATGGGGAGGTCAAATTGAAAGGAAAAAATAAGACAAAGGTAACTCTTGTTTAAGTTTGTAAATTTTGTGTTTCTGTATTTATACCTAACACATGGCTAAGATTTAAAATGAAAACTGCAACATCTCTTTTCATATCTCTTTATATGTTTGTGTGTATATGTAATATTTTTCTATCTCTGTATGATATTGCCAAAATTACTTTATAAAAGAGTTCTATTTAATTGGCTTAAAACATAAATGCTTACATAAATTAAGTATTCATAAAACTCTCAGACATATAAACACTAACCCAAATGTTTCTCAGGTACACAGCATCTGGGATGAAAGCTAGCTTAAGTTTGTTGGTTTTAGTAAAAGCAGTTATGTCTCCAAAGTTGTCAGCATTAGATGTAATGAAAACACAGAATGTATTCTATTAATATTTGGGTTTACTAGTCAGAAGAATTTATGTTATCTCAACTAGATGTTTGAGATTGTAACATTTTAGAATCAGAATGTATAATGAAAAAAAATTGCTTGATGTGTGTCAAACACAACAATATGTTTAAAAAGTTGGAGAAAGTCATGTTTTAACTTTTAGGTTCTTTGCTTCTATGGTTTTAAAAAAATATTTGCCTGATTTATCTACAGGAAAAATAATTTATACTTTTTTATTAATAAACAGTAACACAATGAAATATTATATCTACTTAAAAATAGTTTTCAAAATCTGTTCTGAAGCTTGAGGCTGTAAAGTTATATTAAGATAAATTATGGATATTCAAATCTGTATGCTTCTCCAGAAGCAACAGTTACAACTGGACATGGAACAACGGACTGGTTCCAAGTTGGGAAAGGAAAACGTCAAGGCTGTGTATTGTCACCATGCTTATTTAACTTATATGCAAAGTACCTCACGCAGAATGCCAGGCTAGATGAAGCACAAGCTGGAATCAAGATTGCCATATCAAAAACCTCAGATATGCAGATGACACCACCATTATGGCAGAAAGCAAAGAGGAACTGAAGAGCCTCTTGATGAAAGTGAAAGAGTAGAGTGAAGAAGCTGGCTTAAAACTCAACATTCAAAAAACTAAGATCATGGCATCCAGTCCCATCACCACATGGCAAATAGATGGGGAAGCAATGGAACATGACTGAGCAACTGAACTGAACTGATGGATATTCATTGAATATCTAGATCATTTCTAAATGAGATAATACACTAAAATATTAATTGCTAAACCTAAGTTTATTTACTTTTGGCTTCTTAATTTTTAGGTAAAAGATTTGAAGGTAAAGAATCTGCCTACAATGCAGGAAACCTGGATTTGATTCCTGAGTCAGGAAGATCTCCAGGAGAAGGGAATGGCAACCCACTCCAGTATTCTTGCCTGGAGAAGCCCATGGACAGAGGAGCCTGGCAGCCTACAGTCCATGGAGTCGCAAAGAGTCAAACATGACTGAACAACTAACACTTCTTAATTTTTGCAAAGAGAAAAAAGATATTTTTGAGGGTCTGTTACTATACATATTTTTTGCCACATTAAAAAAATTGTGTATATGAAAAAGCATATATCTCTAAAACTTATAGATTTTTATAAGTATGTGCCAGGTATACCTCATTTTATTACACTTCACATTATTGTGCAGGAGACTGCCTGCAATGCAGGAGACCTGAGCTCAATCCCTGGGTCAGGAAGATACCCTGGAGTATGAAATGGCAACCCACTCCAGTATTCTTGCTTGGAAAATTCCATGGACAGGGGAGCCTGGTGGGCTCTAGTCCATGGGGTCACAAAGGGCTGGACACAACTGAGTACATACACACCCATAAGATGTATTTAATGATTGAAATAATATGTGGATAGAAACAAGTTAAATTTTTTCTCTGTTAACATGACAAAGTTTATTAGATTATTGGTCTGCTTTTGTAAAATTTTTAAATTTTTTAATACAGTTTTTAAAGGCTATGCTACGTTCGGTCTGCTTTTAATACAAGATTATAAAAGGATGTTTTCTTTATTTTTGTTTAATCTGTCAAGGAAATATTTTGTGTTTGATCAAAATAATTTCCTATTCCTCACACTGTATTTGTTAGGTCTTTGCTTACTTACAAAAACTGAGTCTTCAGTACTAAAATAGCTGATGGGTTATTTTTTTTTTTTTAACACCTATGTAGTTTTTTGCATTTCCCTTTAAAATCTTTCAATAGTCACCTTAATTAGATATCTTGTTTTTCAGTTACCTGTGATACTACTTAAGTGTTTTAAACCTTTTGACAATTTTGATAAGTTTCCCCCAATCAAATTCAGATGAAGACTTTTTGACCTTGAACTAACTTGGATTTTCCATATGGCCCCCAGAAGATCTCAAAAGACTTGTTCCCTTTCCTTGAGAGAGGGAGATTAATTAGCTTATTTAGTGTATTAAAATTACATAGAAGGCATTGTTAAAAATGCTAAGCAACTTTGATTTGTTTATATTTATATGGCCATATGTTGCTAAATTTTCAGAATTTTCCAGAATTTCTAGAAATTTGTCAGTGTCCTTATTATCTATACAAGTAGTCATAAACCCAATTATTATTTTAAAGCATTCCATGTCACAGAAATAACCAAATGTCCCTGATAATTTTATCATTTTTTAAATAGTGAACTCTTACCAGATCTTTAACCATGGCTATTTTTAAATCTTTCATCATTCACAGTTATTGATGAATCTGACTCTTTGTGACCCCACGGACTGTAGCACACCAGGCCTCCCTGTACATCACCAACTCCCAGAGTCTACACAAACTCATGTCCATTGAGTTGATTATGCCACTCAACCATCTCATCCTCTGTCGTCCCCTTCTCCTCCTGCCTTCAATCTTCCCAGCATCAGAGTCTTTTCCAGTGAGTCAGTTCTTTGCATAAGGTGGTCAAGGTATTGGAGTTTCAGCTTCAGCATCAGTCCTTCCAGTGAATATTCAGGACTGATTTCCTTTAGGATGGACTGGTTGGATCTCCTTGCTGTCCAAGGGACTCTCAAGAGTCTTCTCCAACACCATAGTTCAAAAGCATCAATTCTTCAGCACTCAACTTTCTTTATAGTCCAACTCTCACATCCATGACTACTGGAAAAACCATAGCTTTGACTAGATGAAACTTTGTGGGCAAAGGAATGTCTCTGCTTTTTAATATACTGTCTAGGTTGGTCATAACTTTCCTTCCAAGGAGTAAGCATATTTTAATTTCATGGCTGCAGTCACTATCTGCAGTGATTTTGGAGCCCCCCAAAATAAAGTCTGTCACTGTTTCCCCANTCTCTGCTTTTTAATATACTGTCTAGGTTGGTCATAACTTTCCTTCCAAGGAGTAAGCATATTTTAATTTCATGGCTGCAGTCACTATCTGCAGTGATTTTGGAGCCCCCCAAAATAAAGTCTGTCACTGTTTCCCCATTTATTTCCCATGAAGTGATGGGACCAGATGCCATGATCTTAGTTTTCTGAATGCAGAGTTTTAACCCAAGTTTTTCACTTTCCTCTTTCATTTTCATCAAGAGGCTCTTCAGTTCCTCCTCACTTTCTGCCATAACGGTGGTGTCATCTGCATATCTGAGGTTATTGATATTTCTCCCAGCAATCTTGATTCCAACTTGTGCTTCATCCAACACAGTTTATCATAATGTACTCTGCATATAAGTTAAATAAACAGGGTGACAGTATACATCCTTGACTTACTCCTTTCCATACTTGGAACCAGTATGTTGTTCCATGTCCATGTTGCTTTCTGACCTGCATACAGATTTCTCAAGAGGCAGGTCAAGTGGTCTAGTATTCCCATCTCTTTAAGAATTTTTCAGTTTGTGGTGATCCACACAGTCAAAGGCTTTGGCATAGTCAATAAAGCAGAAATAGATGTTTTTCTGTAATTCTCTTGCTTTTTCGATGATCCAACAGATGTTGGCAATTTGATCTCTGGTTCCTCTGCCTTTTCTAAATCCAGCTTGAAAGTATACTGGGTACCTCAAGAAGAGCAGAATTCACTTAAATCCATGGGTACTATGGCACATGGGTACATAGGCAAAGTCTGATGGTGAATTCTTGATTGGCTTCTTATCCTTGAAAGACTTTTAAAGTTTCAGCCTAAGATTCCTTATTAAAAATTCTATCAAAGCAGATTTTAAAAAGAACCTATATGATAAGTCATTCTTGCTGCATTTATATAAATAATCAGGCTAAGTTTAACAAGACTAAACTTATTTTACAAAAAGAAAATAGTCTTACTGTAATTATGTTTAATAAAAATGGGGTTGACTTTAGAGAGAAAACATATTTCAGTGAAAAACTATCACACATTCTTATAACTATTAGATTCTAACTGTGTTCACTGTCTTTGAGGTTTTGTTACCTACTCATAAACTGCTCTGGATTTTGAATTCTAGTTTCCTCCAGTATATGGCTACCACTCTCCAAATTATCACTTCTAATTTTCCCCCACTCTTCTGACTTGAAATCACTAAGAATTAAAAATGCCCTTTTCCCCAAGTCCTAAAATCTAAAACTAGATGACAATATAAACTTCAGAAAAATCACCACAACAAATCATACATTAAAAGAAAATCTTCATGCCTGCTGTCTTTTGTGGGCCACTCAGGAAATTCACCAGAACACCCAGCGCCATAACTAGAGACTTTCAAACTTCAAACCAGGACATTCATCAAAGTACAAAAAACTGCCCTCTTCATTCTACCATCTAAAGATGCTTCGAACCTTAAGTCTAGAAATTGTCTCACCTGGCTGTCCTCTGTACTCAGAAACTAGGTTTCCAACTGTTAATATTTATTTTTCTTTTGTTTCCATTAAAAAAAAAAAAACTCATTGAATGCCTGATTGTTCACATCAAATAGAGATCTAATTTAGATGAATTACTACTCTCACCTGTACCACTGCCTTCTGAACTGAGACACTATTGTTCAAATGAACTGACCTATTCTCAAGACTAAGAGACTTATTAAATGAGAAACAGAATAATCTGCCAACTCAGATTCTGGATTATGAATCTTTAGGGGGAAGTTTCAAAGTAGAGGAATAAAAAGTGGCAGACTATGCCACTCCAAAATATGCTACTTTGACATAAGGATTATTTTGAACTAAAGGCACTTGAACAAATGCTGCTACTGCTACTGGGTCACTTCAGTCATGTCTGACTCTTTGCCACCTCATGGACTGTAGCCTGCCAGGTTCCTCTGTCCATGAGATTCTGCAGGCAAGAATACTGGAGTGGATTGCCAAGCTCTCCTCTAGAGGATCTTTGCAACCCAGGGATCAAATCCACATCTCTTATGTCTCCAGCATTGGCAGGCAGGTTCTTTACCACTAGGTTCTTTACCACTAGTGCACCTGCTATTTCAGAAAAGCCAAGACCATATATCTATGATTCAGAGTGCTTTAGTAACCGGATCCTTCAGATTAGGCAAATTTACAGTTTCAGGTTGTTTCCAATAATAATTCATTTTCAAGATGGAACTGTGCCCACCAAAGTGGCTCATATGCAGCAGACACTGAAACAAGCCTATCTTCCTTCCTATCCCAAACATAGACTGCTAAGTCGCTTCAGTCGTGTCCAACTCTGTTCGACCCCATAGACGGCAGCCCACCAGTTCTAACTGTTGCTTCCTGACCTGCATACAGATTTCTCAAGAGGCAGGTCAGGTGCTCTGATATTCCCATCTCTCTCAGAATTTTCCACATTTTAGTGTGATCCACACAGTCAAAGGCTTTGGCATAGTCAATAAAGCAGAAGTAGATGTTTTTCTGGAACTCTCTTGCTTTTTCCATGATCCAGTGGATGTTAGCAATTTGATCTCTGGTTCCTCTGCCTTTTCTAAAACCAGCTTGAACATCAGGAAGTTCACAGTTCATTCTCCTCTTTCACTTTCATCAAGAGGCTTTTTAGTTCCTCTTCACTTTCTGCCATAAGGGTGGTGTCATCTGCATACCTGAGGTTATTGATATTTCTCCTGGCAATCTTGATTCCAGCTTGTGTTTCTTCCAGTCCAGCGTTTCTCATGATGGACTCTGCATATAAGTTAAATAAACAGGGTGACAATATACAGCCTTGACGCACTCCTTTTCCTATTTGGAACCACTCTGTTGTTCCATGTTCAGTTCTAACTGTTGCTTTGAAACAATAACAGATGTCAAAAAGACTTCTAATCTCCCCATTTCTTCCTAAAAACAGGAGGTGAAATCTCCTGTGTGAAGGATACCCTCCCTATGCCAGGAGAAAGAAACATTCTTCAATAGGGAATTAAAGCTGAGAGAATCCTGTATAAGCAGACCTGTTAAAATAATTCTTGTCCTTCTTTAACCGTCCCTCATAATTTAGTTACTTACCCACAATTTCTTCTTTGTTTCACGTAATATAAAAGCCTGTAGGTTTTGCCATTTTTGGGGGGGTGGGGAGAGGTCTTCGTTTTCTTATCAAGCCCCTGTGTCATGTAAAACATACAAATGTGTATACATTTGTCTTATCTTATGTCAGTTTAATTCTCAGGCCCTGTTGAAAACCTCTAAGAAGATAGAGGTAAAATTTTGCCTACATTTTCAAGCATCTCCTCTAGACCCTGTTTATTGATAACAGTGTTCTTTTGTTAGCTGGCTCACAGGTATTGGAAGAAGAACAGTANCATTTGTCTTATCTTATGTCAGTTTAATTCTCAGGCCCTGTTGAAAACCTCTAAGAAGATAGAGGTAAAATTTTGCCTACATTTTCGAGCATCTCCTCTAGACCCTGTTTATTGATAACAGTGTTCTTTTGTTAGCTGGCTCACAGGTATTGGAAGAAGAACAGTAAATGTAACATTTCTTTAAATACCACCTGTTGTCTTTTTTCCAAGTGTCACTGTGAACAGAAGTAACTGTCTTGCTGGCCAGTTTCTTCCCACAACTGATTTGATAGTCATTTACCCTTCTCCGGTCCCATCACTTCATGGGAAATAAATGGGGAAACAGTGGAAACAGCATCAGACTTTTTTTTTTTGGGCTCCAAAATCACTGCAGATGGCGACTGCCGCCATGAAATTAAAAGACGCTTACTCCTTGGAAGAAAAGTTATGACCAACCTGGATAGTATATTCAAAAAGCAGAGACATTACTTTGCCGACTAAGGTCCGCCTAGTCAAGGCTATGGTTTTTCCTGTGGTCATGTATGGATGTGAAAGTTGGACTGTGAAGAAAGCTGAGCGCCGAAGAATCGATGCTTTTGAACTGTGGTGTTGGAGAAGACTCTTGAGAGTCCCTTGGACTGCAAGGAGATCCAACCAGTCCATTCTGAAGGAGATCAACCCTGGGATTTCTTTGGAAGGAATGATCCTAAAGCTGAAACTCCAGTACTTTGGCCACCTCATGCAAAGAGTTGACTCACTGGAAAAGACTCTGATGCTGGGAGGGATTGGGGGCAGGAGGAGAAGGGGACGACAGAGGATGAGATAGCTGGATGGCATCACGGACTTGATGGACGTGAGTCTGAGTGAACTCCGGGAGATGGTGATGGATAGGGAGGCCTGGCGTGCTGCGATTCATGGGGTCGCAAAGAGTCGGACAGGACTGAGCGACTGAACTGAACTGAACTGAACTGTGTATAGCATTGGCATTTATTTGGAATTTACTTTGGGGGTGGTAGTAAATCAACAGAACCCTGAGACCTAGAGGTTATTTTCTTTTTCTTGTCTTTTTTTCTTTTTTAGCAATTTACTCCCTTTGTGAGCCAGTCAGAATAGAGCTGCTGCCAATGCCCAGAAGTAAGAATCACTAGTTCATTATCTGTATTCTAGCACCACAACATGTCCAAGGTGTAAGTCACAGACTCTGACTCCCCTCTGTCCTGCTCTTTGGGTGGTTCTTTTAGAGAACTGTGCCTAAAGTCTCTGAAATCAGTATCAGTTCACCCTTGAGCTTCTAGGGAGAGGCCTCTTAACAGAAACAAAAGACCTGAACTAGGAGAGCCTTAGGCAGCAAACCGCACCTATGTGTAGAAAAATTACCAGGGATTACAAATGTATGACTCTTAAGGAAATAAAACTTACATGGACTCAGTCCCCAATCATTTATTTTCCAGAATGGAGAATGGTGCATAGATTAGTTTCTCCATGAAAAAAAAAAGCCATTTTACCACTCTGTTAGATATTTATTAGTGCAGCCAATTGTATGGTTTTTTCCAATGGATTAATCAGTGGTTAGCTTGAGAAGAATAGAGCAGTGATGAAGAGTCCTGACTCTAGGGACTTCCCTAGTGGTCCAATGGTTAAGAATCCATCTTCCACAGCAAGGGACACAGATTTGATCACTGATCTGGGAACTATGAGGGCTTCCTGGTAGCTCAGTTGGTAAAGAATCAATGCAGGAGACCCGGGTTCAATACTTGGGAAGATCCCCAGATGAAGGTAATGGCAACCCACTCCAGTATTCTTGCCTGGAGAATCCCATGGACAGAGGAACCTGGCAGGTTATAGTCCATGGGGACACAAGAGTCAGCCATGACTTAGTAGGCCAAACCACCACTGGGAACTAAGATCCCACACGCCTTGTAGCAGATAAGGCCTCAAGCTGCAACTACTGAGCCTATGTGCCACAACTAGAGAGAAGCCTGCGTTCTGCAACAAAAGATTCTGCATGCTGCAACAAAGACCTGATGCAGCCATAAATAAATTAATAAAATTAGGTGTTTTGTTTTTTTTTTAAAAGACTTCCCTGTTGATCCAGTGGTTAAGAATCTTCTTGCCAATGCAGAGGACACAGGTTCCACTCCTAGTCCAGAAAGATTCCACATGCCACAGGACAACTAAGCCCATGCACTACAAGTACTGAGTCTATGCGCACAGCTACTGTAGCCTGAGCACCTGAGAGTCTGTGCTCTGCAGCAAGAGAAGCCACCACAAGGAGAAGCCCAAGCACCACAGCTAGAGAGTAGCTTCTGCTCACTGCAACTAAGAAAATCCACAAATGCTGCAACAAAATAAAGAGAGGAGAGACATATGTCCTGACTCTGGCACTGAACACCTGGCATTACACCACCTAGTAAGTGGTACAATCCAAGCACTACCACTTACTATCTGTGTGACTGTGGGCAAGTTATTTAGCCTCTTTGTCTCAGTTTCCTGGGGGTAACATGGAAATAGCAGTAACAGCATTTATGTCATAGAAATGCTATCCAGCTGAATGAGTTAATATTATATCTTAAAGCATTTTAGTACATAGTAAGGCCTATGTAAAGGCTTGTTTTTACGATTGTTAAATCCTAAGGGGGCAAGTAGAGTGAAAGATTTCTCATAACCAATAATGTCCCTGTCTTTTGAAGATATACAAATATGCCAAACATTTTAGAAATACTATTTCCAAACTCCACAGCAAGGTAGGTATTATTGTTTCCATTTTACAAAGAAGTGGAACGTTAGTAAATTTAATTTCATTGCCTAAGAGTACATAGCTATCTAAATAACAAAGTTGGGAATTCTAACAAGGTGTGCCTAATTGTATGCCCTTCCACTGCACAATAGTCTTCTAAAAGTTACCTGACCATTCATTACTTTCATGACTCAACTCAAAATATGCTGTATTTATTTATATCCACACTATTTTAGGACTGGTCTGAGAGTCATTTTGTCCATCTCCTTTCACAAGTGGGAAAATTTTGTTCTTAAGAAAGTAAGTAGCTTTCTCAACACTAATTATTACTTGAAAAAGGTCAGTTTTCATTCTAATCCCAAAGAAAGGCAATGCCAAAGAATGCTCAAACTATTGCACTCATCTCACATGCTAGTAAAGTAATGCTCAAAATTCTCCAAGCCAGGCTTCAGCAATACATGAACCGTGAACTTCCTGATGTTCAAGCTGGTTTTAGAAAAGGCAGAGGAACCAGAGATCAAATTGCTAACATCCACTGGATCATGGAAAAAGCAAGAGAGTTCCAGAAAAACACATATTTCTGCTTTATTGACTATGCCAAAGCCTTTGACTGTGTGGATCACAATAAACTGTGGAAAATTCTGAAAGAGATGGGAATACCAGACCACCTGACCTGCCTCTTGAGAAACCTATATGCAGGTCAGGAAGCAACAGTTAGAACTGGACATGGAACAGACTGGTTCCAAATGGGAAAAGGAGTCCGTCAAGGATGTATATTGTCACTCTGCTTATTTAACTTCTATGCAGAGTACATCGTGAGAAATGCTGGACTGGAAGAAGCACAAGCTGGAATCAAGATTGCTGGGAGAAATATCAACAACCTCAGATATGCAGATGACACCACCCTTATGGCAGAAAGTGAAGAAGAACTAAAAAGCCTCTTGATGAAAGTGAAAGAGGAGATTGAAAAAGTTGGCTTAAAGCTCAACATTCAGAAAACGAAGGTCATGGCATCTGGTCCCATCACTTCATGGCCAATAGATGGGGAAACAGTGACTGACTTTATTTTTGGGGCTCCATAATCACTGCAGATGGTGATTGCAGCCATGAAATTAAAAGACGGTCCTTGGAAGGAAAGTTATGACAAACCTAGACAGCATATTGAAAAGCAGAGACATTACTTTGCCAACAAAGGTCAGTCTAGTCAAAGCTATGGGTTTTCCAGTTGTCATGTTTGGATGTGAGACTTTCTTTTGGACTATAAAGAAAGCTGAGCACTGAAGAATTGATGGTTTTGAACTGTGGTGTTGGAGAAGACTCTTGAGAATCCCTTGGACTGCAAGGAGATCCAACCAGTCCATCCTAAAGGAGATCGGTCCTGGGTGTTCATTGGAGGGACTGATGTTGAAGGTGAAACTCCAATACTGTGGCCACCTGATGCGGAGCTGACTCATTGGAAAAGACCCTGATACTGAGAAAGATTGAGGGCAGGAGGAGAAGGGGACAACAGAGGATAAGATGGTTTGATGGCATCACCGACACAATGGACATATGTTTGGGTGGACTCTGGGAGTTGGTGATGGATAGGGAGGCCTGGCGTGCTGCAGTTCATGGGGTCTCAAAGAGTTTGACACAACCGAGCAACTGAACTGAACTGGTATAGTTGTTTATTGATGCTTCAAATTTATTTATCCTCTGGATAGCTTTTTATCTTATTTCATGTTATCACAAGGCTACTTTAGAAGCTGCACCTTTACTATTTCTGCAGTGTCTCTGATTTGTATATGTTAATTATTCCTTTCATTCCAATTCTTTAAAAAATCATTAAATGTAGCTTGTGTGTATATTATATGTAAGTTCTTAAGCATAGGTGTGAATGCAAAGACCATTGAATAAACTCTACCAATTGTGTCTCTCTGAGTAAGACTCTCTCTCCAACCATAGAGCAAAAGCTTACTCTTGAAGAAAAGTTTCATCTGCTTCCCACCCACTCTGAAAGATATAGTGCAATCCACATCAAATCCTTGTTTAAGCAGTTGCAATATTCTTGAAAATATAGCCCAGTGTGTTTTCCAAATATGAAAAAAAAAAAAAAATTTTTGTTGCTTTTGGAATATCAGCTGTCAGATTACTGATCTTATTAGTGAAAGATTGCTATCATTTCCATGACTCTTAAGCCACAATAATCTACTCTAAGCTGTATCTACAGTTAGACATTCTGGTTGTAATTATTTTGGCTATATTTTATTATCTAGATTCTGGTTGTAATTATTTTGGCTATATTTTATTATCTAGTTTGTTTGTTGTAAACTAACATTCAGCATACTGAATTATTGAATAAATATTTCAAATTTGTATTAATATTAATTTTGTGATTCCAGATAAATAAGATCATAGCCTAACAGAACTACCATGTTTTGGTTCCTGCTGGTCATCTATGTTATCCAGATGTGCAGATACTATTATAGGCAGAATTTTGAAACTGTCCCCAAGACTTCCACTGTCTGGTTACTCAGTCAAACTCTAATCTAGATGTGAAGGAATTTTGCAGAAGGAATTACCATTACTAATCAGCTCACCTTAAATAGAAAGGTTTCCCGAATTATGCAGGGGGATGACCAAAATAATCACATGAGCCCTTACCAATAGAAGAGGAAGACAAGAGTCTCTCAAAGAAATGGAGTAAAGAGAGCGGAAAGGAAATGGTAGAAGAGGTCCAAGCAAAAGAAGGTTTTTTTTCACACTTTTGCCTCTGAGACACAGAGGTCCAAGTGTAAGTACCAGCAAGACATGTCTCAGGGTAGAGAGCAGCCCCCAGTTAACCATCAGCAAAGAAAACAGTTCTACAAACAGTGAATTCAGGAACTGAATTCATCTAACAGACAACCATAGGAGTGGAAAAGGTCAATTTTCATTCCAATCCCAAAGAAAGGCAATGCCAAAGAATGCTCAAACTACCGCAGAATTGCACTCATCTCAAACACTAGCAAAGTAATGCTCGAAATTCTCCAAGCCAGGCTTCAACAGTACATGAACCGAGAACTATCAGATGTTCAAGCAGGAATTAGAAAAGGCAGAGGAACCAGAGATCAAATTGCCAACATCCACTGGATCATCAAAAAAGCAAGAGAGTTCCAGAAAAACCTTTACTTTTGCTTTATTGACTACGCCAAAGCCTTTGACTGTGTGGATTACAACAAACTGTGGAAAATTCTTAAAGAGATGGGAATACAAGATTGCCTTACCTGCTTCCTGAGAAATCTGTATTCAGGTCAGGAAGCAACAGTTAGAACTGGACATGGAACAACAGACTGGTTCTAGATAGGGAAAGGTGTATGACAAGGTTGTATATTGTCACCCTGCTTATTTAAATATGTTGAGTATATCATGTGAAATGCTGAATGAATGGATAGGTGAAGCACAAGCTGTGATCAAGATTGCAGGGAGAATGATCTATAAGCTCATACAGATGACACCACCCTTATAGCAGAAAACAAAGAGAAACTAAAGAGCCTCTTGATGAAAGTAAAAGAGGAGAATGAAAAAGCTGGTTTAAAACTCAGTATTCAGAAAACTAAGATTATGGCATGTGGTCCCATCAATTCATGGCAAACAGATGGGGAAACAGTGGAAACAGTGACAGGCTTTATTTTGGGGGACTCTAAAATCACTGAAGATGGTGACTGCAACCGTGAAATTAAAAGACGCTTACTCCTTGGAAGATAAGTTATGACCAACCTAGACAGCATATCCAAAAGCAGAGACATTACTTTGCCAACAAAGGTCCATCTAGTCAAAGCTATGGTTTTTCCAGTAGTCATGTATGTATGTGAGAGTTGGACTATAAAGAAAGCTGAGTGCTGAAGAATTGAAGCTTTTGAACTGTGGTGTTGGAGAAGACTCTTGAGAGTCCCTTAGACAGCAAAGAGATCTAACCAGTCTATCCTAAAGGAAATCAGTCCTGAATATTCACTGGAAAGACTGATGTCGAAGCTGAAACTCCAATACTTTGGCCACGTGATGTGAAGAACTGACTTATTTGAAAAGACCCTGATGCTGGGAAAGATTGAAGGCAGGAGGATAAGGGGATGACAGAGGATGAAATGGTTGGATGGCATCACCAATTCAATGGATATGAGTTTGAGCAAATTCTGAGAGTTGGTGATGGACAGGGAAACCTGGCGTGCTGCAGTCCATGGGGTCGCAAAGAGCTGAATACAACTGAGTAACTGAACTAAACTAACTGAACAGAAACCTGAATGAACCGTGAGACACATTCTTCCCAGAACCTCTGATAAGAGCCCAGCCAGCAGATACCTTAATTTCAGTCTTGTGCAATCTTAAGAAGAGAAGCCAGTACAACCAGCCCCAGCTTCCTACCTGTAGAAATATGAGAGAATAAATTTGTGTTGATTTAGATGCTAAATTTGTGGCAATTTGTTATAGCAGTGGTAGAAAACTACGATTGTTCAGTCGCTAAATCATGTACCTTTGTGACCCCATGGACTGCAGCATTCACACTTCCGTGACCTTCACTATCTCCAAGAGTTTGCTCAAACACATGTCTACTGAGTCAGTAATCTCATCCAACCATCTTATCCTCTGCTACCCTCTTCTCCTTTGCCATCAGTCTTTCTCAGCATCAAGGTCTTTTCCAATGAGTTGGCTCTTCACATCAGGTGGCCAAAGTATTAGAGCTTCAGTTTCAGCATCAGTCCTTCTAATGAATATTTAGGGTTGATTTCCTTTAGGTTTGACTGGTTTGATCTCCTTGCAGCCCAAAGGACTCTCAAGAGTCTTCTCTAGCACCACAATTCAAAAACATCAATTCAGTGCTCAGCCTTTTTTGTGGTCTGACTCTCATATCTGTACATGACTACTGAAAAAAAACATAGCTTTGACTATGTGGACCTTTGCTGGCAAAGCGATGTCTTTGCTTTTTAATATGCTCCCAAGGTTTGTCATAGCTTTTCTTCCAAGGAGCAATCATCTTTTAATTTAATGGCTGCAGTCACTGCAGTGATTTGAGAGTCCAGGGAAATAAAATCCATTACTGATTCTACTTTTTCCCCTTCTTTTTGCCATGAAGGATGGGACCATGAGTGTCTTTAGAGAAAGGACAATGTCTCATTTGTCTTTGTCTCCAGATGGATACATTGTAGGCATTTAATAAGTGCTTCTTGAATGTTGTATGTACTGGTTTGTCTTTTTGCCTGAAGAATAAAGATGCTTTAGAAATTCTATGTTCTATATGTTTCCTATAGTTATGCTTTCGAATCCAGTGCTGGAAAATCCAGTGAATTTGAAAGCAGCCCATATACTGATGAAAGATGAAACTCTGTACATGCCATGATCTTGTTTTTGTTGTTCCGCCTCTAAGTTATGTCCGACACTTTCCAACCCCATGGACTGTAGCACGCCAGGCCTCCCTGTCTCTCAGTATCTCCTGGAGTTTGCCTAAATTCATGTCCATTGAGTTGGTGCTGCCATCCAAACATCTCATCTTCTGTCACCCTCTTCTCTTTCTCCTTTCAGTCTTTCTCAGCAGAGAAAACTACTAGTGATACCAAATTAAGCATTCAGTGATCTGTGGGGATATTGAATTGCATGCAAGCTTTTAATGCATGTGTTTGTTTATTCATGATCTAAATATGATCTCATGTTAAAATGTAATTATCTTTTTAATGAAATGTTTCAGTGTTTCCTAAGGTTTAGTTCCCTTTACACATAAGTCATTTAAAGTTATGTGATAGGAAGGAATAATTTACAGGGAGGAACTTGTAACTTGCTTTGATCCTAATGTTTGGCTCATGAATGTACAGTATAAAACCAAGATAGATCATGAGTGTCTTGATAGTAAGGACCACGTCTCATTTGTCTTTGTCTCCAGGTGGACGCACTGTAGGCATTTATAAATGCTTCTTGAGTGTTGTATGTACTGGTTTGCCTTCTTGAATATTGTATGTACCCTAAGAAAAAAGCCGCTTTAAAAATTCTGTGTTTTATATGTTTTCCTATAGGTTATGCTTTCTAATCCAGTGCTAGAAAATCCAGTGAACGTGGAAGCAGCCCACATACTGATGAAAGACGAAACTCTGTACAGACTAATAATTCTACGACTTTTCCGCCGGCCGTTACCATGTAAGAAGTGACTACTTATTGTTACTTGCCAGTTATTAATGATTCATAGCAAGTAAATGATGTAGCAAGTAACTTGCATACAGCAATACTTTCTGCATCCATTTTCAGTAATGAAATCATACCAAGATCTCTCCTGTTGTACCTGTGTCAAATCCATCTGTGTAATCCTTTCTTTTTCTAATTGAAGTATAACTGACTTACAACGTTGTATTGGTTTCAGGTGTACAGCAAAAGGATTCAGCTATACATACATATTTATCTATTTTACATATGTGTTTTTTTCAGGTTTTTTCTCATAAGTTATTATAAAATATTGAGTTTAGTTCCCTGTGCTGTACAGTAGGTCCCTATTGATCATATACTGTATGTATAGTAGAGCATATATGTTAATTCCAAACCCCCAGTTTGCTCCTGCTTTCTCCTTTGGTAGCCACAAGTTTGTTTTCTGTGTCTGTAGGTCTATTGCTATATTGAATATAGATTCATTTCCATCATTTTTTTAGATTCCACATATAAGCAGTATCATATTTGTCTTTCTCCATTTGGTTTAGTGTGATCCTTTTTTAAAAAAAATTATCAAAAGTTGTAAGCTTAGTATCTTTAAATGTCATGGTCATATGGACAAATGGTGCCCATGTCATAAAGATATGACATCAATAGTAGCTGATCGATAGTAGCTATTTCTCAGACTTCACCGTCAGTGACCACCAGATCTTGCTAATCTGAGACTCCTTTCCCCTTGGTTAGGAAAACTGTCAACATTTTTTTTTTTCTGGAGCGGTCCCCTTCTAGGTTTTCCTTCAAAGAATCCATGTGGAAATGACTGAAGCTTTGCAGTCTTTCTGTTGTGTTGACCAATGTTTTTCTGATACCCTTGGTCATTTCACTCTCTTCTTACCCACAACCCTTTCGTAACTCTTAACTCCATCACCTCCATAGCTCCTTTGCTTTCTCTGCAATGAGAATAGTAAAGCTATTGGCTCCTCTTGCCCAGAGGGGTTAGCCACAGGTGAGGGCTGGGCTCCTGGGGACAGAGCGTTTTCCTTTACAATCTGCCCCTCCTTTCAGCGGTACCCAACAGCATCACACAGTAACTGGCGTTGTTACCTCCCCAATCAGCAGGCCTTGCTGCCCAGGCTCACTTTTCCAGACTGATCTCTCTTGTGCTTTTTCTCTTCACTAGATGTCCATGGTCTCTTCTTCTTTCCCCTCTGGGACCTGCCAGTCCATTAAATGTGTACAGTTTGCAATGAAGTTCAAGTGCTTTTCCACAGAGCATCTGAATCTGATGCAGTATTGATCAGGCATCTTTTTTAGTATCTACAAATATGTCATGATTGTCACAGAGTTCTTCAGAATTCTCTTGACAATTTTAAGGCTGGTGTGTCCACAGAGGAATGGTACTTCTTTAAGCTGATCGTATTTCTGACCAACCAGAATCTGTAGCATTCCCTTGCTGTATCCTCTCCACTCAGGAAATGTTTGTGGAATGAGCAAATGAATAATACGTATCCCTTAATCTTTCATCAAGTCCTACAGTACTATCCTTGCACAAGACTATCCTATACAAAGCTATATCCATATTCTAGTGAATGGTAATTTAAGAACCAGTTGTAGAGAATTTTCATGATAAATGATTCTGTGCATTAGATTTTGGTTTTAGATCCTGAAAGAGAAGGATGAGAAGAAACTGGAAGACAAGGTGGCCCTTTCTTTTCTTCTTTTCTCTCAGGCCAATGTCACCCTTCATTCCTTTCAGTCCTCCAGCTTTGCATCAACCCAGACAGGAAAGCTGTCCAGGTTGCCAAATCACCAAACAAATGAGCGACAAAACAAATAGTGCTTTGGCAGGTTTTCACTGTTTGCTTTATGTGTGTTGGTGAAATATGTGGAAATCCAAGACAGTGAATAGTTTTCAGCTTGCCTGCCCTCACAACAGGACTGGAGGAGTGCCTTTAGTGCCAGGAAGAAAATGATTTTCTGCAGCTTCATAGGGAAAGACTGCTGTAATGAAGCAGAAGCAGCTGCTATGGTGGAAAATAAAGTGCAAAAAACCATGTTCACTCTAAATTAGTCGTATAGTACCATGTGGATTTCTGTGGAAAACAACATCCAGTGAGAAGTAATTACCTATAATGACTTGGGCTTCCCTGGTAGCTCAGCTGGTAAAAATCTGCCTGCAATGCAGGAGACCCTGGTTCAATTCCTGGGTTGGGAAGGTCCACTGGAGAAGGGATAGTCTACCCACTCTAGCATTCTTGGACTTCCCTGATGGCTCAACTGGTAAAGAATCTGCTTGCAGTGCAGGAGACCTGGGTTTGATCCCTGGGTTGGGAAGATCCCCTGGAGAAGGGAACAGCTACCCACTCCAGTATTCTGGCNGGTCCACTGGAGAAGGGATAGTCTACCCACTCTAGCATTCTTGGACTTCCCTGATGGCTCAACTGGTAAAGAATCTGCTTGCAGTGCAGGAGACCTGGGTTTGATCCCTGGGTTGGGAAGATCCCCTGGAGAAGGGAACAGCTACCCACTCCAGTATTCTGGCATGGAGACTTCAGTGGACTGTATAGGCCATGGGGTCGCAAAGATTCAGACACGACTGAGCCACTTTCACTTTAATGACTTGAAAAAAAGATCTGATTACTGCTAGAATCAGATCTCATATTCATTTAATATATTAATAAAGAGGTCTAGAAAGTACATAGAAGAAATTATTATCCCATTCTCAGGTAACACAGACCTGGAATAGATAATTACATACATGAGAAACTCAAGAGGCAGCTAACTGTATCATCTCTGTAGGCATTAATTTTAGGCTACAATAATATTGTCAATGCCCAGTACCAGTGTCTGGCCATAGGTACTGAATAAACATTTGTAGATTGAATGAATAAAAAACACATAAACTTGGATCCTGATTTTACTTCATAGTTTACAAAGTGCTTTCACATGCATTTATTTGCCTGATCCTCAGCCTCTTCCTCAGTGAGGAAGCTGAGGATCAAGATGAAAAGATTAGCCCAAGGCCACATGGAGCTAAGCTACAAGACCAGAGAGGCAACCTGGATATTCCCATTGCCCCTCCAATGGGGTAATGCAATCAAACCTCCAGTTTAATGCAATGAACATAAAGTCATCCATTTGGGATCAAAGAATTAAATTTCCAAGCACAGAAGAGAAGAGACCTGATTTCATGGCAGGACGTTCAGTTCAGTTCAGTTCAGTTCAGTCGCTCAGTCATGTCTGACTCTTTGCAACCCCATGAATCGCAGCACGCCAGGCCTCCCTGTTCATCACCAACTCCCGGAATTCACTCAGACTCACGTCCATCGAGTCAGTGAGGCCATCCAGCCATCTCATCCTCTGTCATCCCCTTCTCCTCCTGCCCCCAATCCCTCCCAGCATCAGAGTCTTTTCCAATGAGTCAATTCTTCCCATGAGATGGCCAAAGTACTGGAGTTTCAGCTTTAGCATCATTCCTTCCAAAGAGTTAGTCTATGAAAAACTATCAGAAAATTCATAATAATTTACCAAGCATGTGTAAGATGATAGCTTTCCTGACTCTGGTTTGTTGTGCCCTCCAAGCATGCTCAACTTGGAGCCTCACATTTCCTGTGCTGAAGAAACTGTACACTTAGCTAATGGAAGAAAAGCTAAAAGGCAGTTGTAAAATCCATTTTCAGATATCTGAAGGAATTTCCTATAGAAAAGGGAAATTTCTTCTCCATTGTTCTAGGATACTAATATCAGACTAATATTGAAGCTACAAGTCAGTCATATCTTCCCCAGAACTTGTAGGTTGTAGCCACTGATGTTCACGATATACAGGCTTTGCCCTATTTTGTGTCAGAACATACCTTGAATACACCAGGGACTTTTTTTTCCCTCTCATAATCAGTGGTCTGGAATTAATTTTGTTATCCTAAGCCTAAGACTCTCATTTGGTATGTGGACATGCCAGTGCTTCTCATTCCCCAAAGTTTGCCTACCATCTGCTGTGTGCCTGAAGAGCTAGGTCTTTGCCTTGGTGGATTGACAAGAATGCACAAGCTGTGAGCTCAAACCCAACTTTTGGAGATCCCAATGACCTTCCCATGTCTCAGCAGCCTCTTCTTATGCCCTGGACTCTGACCCCCTTACTTATAGTTTGGGTGCTCACACATACCAAACTGCCTGGAGCAGTCCTGGGGTAATCAGGTTGAGTTCTCCCTTCACTCCCTTCATTCCAGTTTGGGCAATCAGTTACAGTCAGTTGGGTTAGCTGATCTTCCTAGATGTTGCATTTGCAGCATCCCTCAGGGGAAAGTCCATCCAGCAGATCCCAGCTGACCAAACACAAGGAAAGATTTTCTAACCATTCAAGTCACTTACGAATGGGCAAGACAGTGTTGACAGGTGGTAATCTCCCTATCACCAAAGGTATGCTTTCATAGCTTTCATTCATTTGGCAGAGCTTAATGACTTGATTTTCAGGGATGTAGTCAAAGAATATTTTGCCCAGTGTCAGGAGTTGGACAAGGGGATTTTTCAAGTGCCTCCCAAGTTACATTTCAATTTGTTTATGAAAACTTGGAGGTCTGGAAGAAGACAATGTATAAAATAACTGTGTTGCCTCCTAGATTCTGAGTAAATTAGAGACTTTCTAATTTGTTACAAAGGGATTTCATATATAGTGGTCCCCCTTTATCTACCATTTCATTTTCCATTTTTAGCCATCTGTAGTCAATTGCGATCTAAAAGTATTAAATGGAAAATTCCATAAATAAATGATTCATGAGTTTTCAATTGTGCATCATTCTGAGTAGCATGATGAAATCTCTTGCCACCCAGCTTCATCCTGCCCAGCTGAATGATCTCTTTGTTCAGCATCTCTCACCCATTAGTCACTTAGTAGCCATCTGTGTTATCAAATGAACTATCTGATATCTGAGGTATCTTAGTGCTTCTGATCAAGTGACCCTTACTTAATCATGACCCCCAAAGCACAAGAGTAGTGCTGCTGGCCATTCACACATGTCAAGAGAAGCCATAAAGTGCTTCCTTTAAGTGAAAGTTCTTGACTTAGTAAGAAAAAATCTCATATCTGAGGTTGCTACGATTTACAGTAAGAACAAATCTTCTATCCATGAAATTGTGAAGGAGAAAGAAATCCATGCTAATTTTGCTGTCATACCTCAAAGTGCAAAAGATATGGCCACAAAGCATAAGTGCTTAGTTAATATGGAAACAAAATATAAATTTGTCCAAGATATTTTGAGAGAGAAAGAGACCACATTCACATAACTTTTCTTGTAGTATGTTGTTACAATTGTTCCGTCTTATTATTAGTTATTCTTGTTAACCTCTTACTGTGCCTAAGTTACAAATTAAACTTCATCATAAATATGTATGTATAGGGAAAAAAACAGAGTATAATGTATATAGGGTTTCATACTGTCCATGTTTTCCAGCACCACTGGGGGGCTTAGAGAGTACCTCCTGCCAATAATGAGGAACTACTGTAAGCTCATACATCTTATCTTTTTTTTTCAGTTTGTCCCAGTGAATTTTTATTTCTGTGTGGTAATATGGTCAAATTGCTTTTTGTTGAGCATGTTTATTTTGACATTTAAAGCATGCATGTATGCATACTCAGCCACTCAGCTGTGTCTGACTCTCTACAACCCCGTGGACTATAACCCACCAGGACTTCTCTATTCACGGGGTTTCCCAGGCAAGAATACTGCAGTGGGTAGCTATTTGCTCCTCCAGGGGAGGGGATCTTCCCAATCCAGGGACCAAACCGGCATCTCCTATGTCTCCTGCGTTGGCAGGTGGATTCTTTACCACTGAGCCACCTGGGAAGCCCTATTCAAAGCATAGAGTTCATATACTTTTAAAAAAATCTTTGGTTGAAATAAAATATATAAGAATATAATAATAATAAGCCAGACCTAAGGTAATAATTTTTCTCTTAGCTAGGCATATTCCTTTCAGTTCAGTTCAGTTCAGTTCAGCTCAGTCTTGTCCAGCTCTTTGCGATCCCATAAATCACAGCACGCCAGGCCTCCCTGTCCATCACCAACTCCTGGAGTTCACTCAGACTCACGTTCATGGAGTCAGTGATGCCATCCAGCCATCTCATCCTCTTGCTTTAGCTTTTGTTAAAGGAGAGTCATTCTACTAAGTTTCAGATTCTTATCTGATTTAATTACTGACAGTCAAAATATAAGAATAGAGAAGAATTATAGAAATATTAGGGAGATTATACTACTAATTCACATTATGAAGTACTTTATTTTTTCTCAACGAAACGTTTTTTTTTAATATAAATGTATTTACTTTAATTGGAGGCTAATTACTTTACAATATTATATTGATTTTGCCATACATCAACATGAATCTGCTGCGGGTATACACGTGTTCCCCATCCTGAACCCCCCTACCTCCTCCCTCCCTGTACTATCCCTCTGGGACATCCCAGTGCACCAGCCCCAAGCATATCCTGTATCACGCATTGAACCTGGACTGGTGATTCATTTCATATATGATATTATACATGTTTCAATGCCATTCTCCCAAATCATCCCACCCTCTCCCTCTCCCTCAGAGTCCAAAAGACTGTTCTATACATCTGTGTCTCTTTTGCTGTCTCACATACAGGGTTATTGTTACCATCTTTCTAAATTCCATATATATGTGTTAGCATACTGTATTGGTGTTTTTCTTTCTGGCTTACTTCACTCTGTATAATCAGCTCCAGTTTCATCTACCTCATTAGAACTGATTCAAATGTATTCTTTTTAATGGCTGAGTAATACTCCATTGTGTATATGTACTACAACTTTCTTATTCATTCATTTGCTGATGGACATCTAGGTTGCTTCCATGTCCTGGTTATTACAAACAGTGCTGTGATGAACACTGGGGTACATGTGTCTCTTTCAATTCTGGTTTCCTTGGTGTGTATGCCCAGTAGTGGAATGGCTGGGTCATAAGGCAGTTCTATTTTCAGTTTCTTAAGGAATCTCCACACTGTTCTCCATAGTGGCTGTACTAGTTTGCATTCCCACCAACAGTGTAAGAGGGTTCCCTTTTCTCCACACCCTCTCCAGCATTTATTGCTTGTNCCTTGACTAGACGGACCTTAGTCGGCAAAGTAATGTCTCTGCTTTTGAATATGCTATCTAGGTTGGTCATAACTTTTCTTCCAAGGAGTAAGCGTCTTCTAATTTCATGGCTGCAATCACCATCTGCAGTGATTTTGGAGCCCCCAAAAATAAAGTCTGACACTGTTTCTACTGTTTCCCCATCTGTTTCTCATGGAGTGATGGGACTGGATGCCATGATCTTTGTTTTCTGAATGTTGAGCTTTAAGCCAACTTTTTCGCTTTCCTCTTTCACTTTCAAGAGGCTTTTTAGTTCCTCTCTACTCTCTGTCATAAGGGTGGTGTCATCTGCATATCTGAGGTTATTGATATTTCTCCCGGCAATCTTGATTCCAGCTTATGCTTCTTCCAGTCCAGCGTTTCTCATGATGTACTCTCCAATACAAAATAAAAAGTTTAAAATATGGAATAAAAAAATTGTTTTTTAAGATCTGGCCTGGAATGAATGGGTCTTCTCCATCCTGCTAGCCCTCCATTAAGTGGACCGTTAGGCTGCAGTTTTGCAAGAATTCATATTTTCTATTTAAAAAGCAACAAGAAACATATTGCAAAAGAAGAATGAAAGGCCACATGAAAACAAGTCCTATTAATTAGGGGAAAATGGATCCATTTTAGACAGTCTTTTACCTTAAAAATGTGAAGTGTTAGCGATGACTACACATTACATTCTTTCTTTTTCTTTTATACAACCTCCCATGGGAAAGTATCAGCTTCATAATCTGACATTATGATACACCATTTGCCTTGGGATAAGAATAATTATTGGGAGAAGAACATGGCAACCCACTTCAGTATTCTTGCCTGGAGAATCCCTTGGACAGAAGCGCCTGAGGGACTACAGTCCATGGAATTGCAAAGAATTGGACATGACCAAAGCCTCTTTGCATGCACACAGAAATAATTTAGTTTAGAGATGCTTCCTAAGAAAAAGACAAAAGGATATAAACCTTTCTAGCGATGTCTAGAAGTAGGCTTGTGTTCCTCTCATGAAAAAAATCCAGGATGGTTTCCTGGCTACCCTGTTAAACTACAGTTTCTGTTTAAGAGTAAGTCACGTTAGGGGTAGGCGAGGTCTTTTTTTCTGAAAAGAGGATTTCTAGTCGCAGTTTTCCTCTCAGTGGTGTTGAATGTATTATTTGTAATGTATCATGCTTTGTGAATAAGTCATCATATTATTGGCAATTTTAAATTATCAGAATTGATGACAGTACTAGCTGTTATTGAGCACTTGCTGAAGTCTCTTATTCTAAAATCCATATACGTCTTGCTGGATACTAAGTCGCTTCAGCTGTATCTGACTCTGTGCAACCCTACAGACTGTAGCCGGCCAGGCGCCTCTGTCCACGGGATTCCCGGCAAGAATACCGGTGAGGGCTGCCGCTCCTGCCCCAGGGGACCTTCCAGACCCGGGGTCGGACCCGCGTCTCTTACATCGCTAGCACTGGCATGTGGGTCCTTTACCACCAGCGCCTCCTGGGAAGCCCATGCGTGTCTTAGCTTATTTAAATCTTACAGCTATTCACTGCGGTGGTACTATCACCTTAAAAATAGGGAAACTGAGTCATCCCAGTGCACCAGCCCCAAGCAGGTGGGAGGGGGGTTCAGTATGGGGAACTCGTGTACACCCGGGGTGGAGTCATGTTGATGTATGGCAAAACCAATACAGTTTTGTAAGGTAAAATAAAGTAAAATTTTAAAAAAATGGAAACTGAGAGGAAGAGTTAATGGCCCTAAGTCCCACATAGCCAGGATCTGAAGCCAACAGTCTAGCTCCAGAGTTTAACCATCACCACATTCTGCTTTATACTAGATCAGTAAGGTGTGTCCAAGGTGACATACTGGTGAACTTGCCAGGAAAGAAGAAGGGGCCACTCTAAATCCATAGCTCTTTCTTGCCCTTTACTTTTCTAATCCATTCACCCATCTATCCATCCATAATCCTTATCCTAATCCTAAATACATTGGTTAAATACACGAAAATATAGGTAGCAAGGGAAAGAAAGAGAGAAGGAGAATGTGAGTCAAGGAACAGAAGACAGACAACAGATGAGATTCTGACCCAGGGTCCTTAATCTGGAATATATGTGATTCATGGATCTCTGAGATTATATGCAAACACACAATGTATGTGCATATTTCTGGAGAAAGAGTCCTTCACTTTCTGAAGCTCCTCAAAAATGACTATGTCCAGAGAAGATTAGAAGCTACTAGTTGCAGAAAAAAAAAAAAAAAAATGGTGCACACACCAGGCCTCTTCCCTGTTCTTTCATGTGGGACCATCCCCTAAACCAAGGGTCCCCAACCTTCAGCATCTAACACCTAATGATCTGAGGTGGAGCTGATGTAGTAATAATTGAAATAAAGTGCACAATAAATGTAATATGCTTGAATCATCCCCAAACCTTCCCCCCACCCAGGTCCATGCGAAAATTGTCTTTCACGAAACCAGGTCCTGGTGCCAAAAATGTTGGGGATCACTGCACTAAGCAGTCTAAATTCTCCCTCTTGGCCAAAAAGTGAAGGAAGACAAAAAAGAAGCTTATATGATCAAGAGACGGGAAGACTGTCTTAAGAACTCATCAACAATGTTCTTAGCTACTTCCAATAGTTAATCCAGTAGAGATAAATTCAAACATAAGAAAGAGGAATCAGTGTTTACTAAGGAACTACTCTATGCTTTTGTTGCATAGTCACCATCATGTCCAACGCTTTTGCAACCCCACAGACTGTAACCCACCAGGCTCCTCTATCCATGAGACTTCCCACGTGAAAACGCTGGAGTGGGTTGCCATGTCCTTCTCCAGGTGACCTTCCTGACCCAGGGATCAAACCCGTGTCTCCTGCTTGGCAGGCAGATACTTTACCATCTGAGTCCTGGAAGCCCAGGCACTTGATTTTTCTGCCAACACTATGTTGTAGGTGTCATTATTATTGTTCTCCGATGATTAATGTTAAAAGGCTTTGAGAATATGCAAATAATATCCAAGTCCAGGCAATCAGCAAGGGGCTGCCACATGAATCAAAGGCAAATCTTTCCGAAGTTATAACCCTGGATTCTTTCCCCTGGTTCTTTCTGCCCTGAGAAAGGCAGGAAGGTTTAATCACTGAATGCATCTCTATCGACCTCAGCAGACCTTTTCAGGATCTGCCGAAATGAACATCAGTGTGTGTGTACATGTGTTCTTGTGACAAGGTAGCCGTAATATCTCTGATGCAACAGATATTCAGAACTTAAATAACTTAAGGCTGTTATTGTTTTTAGCATCCGAGTCCTTCCATTAAAGTATCGCCTGATTCCATACACTATGCTAAGTAGCTCCCTATGCTAGGCCCTGGGTAGGGCCTAGCATGTCATCTTATAACTCTCCTTTCAGTAGACCCCACAGAAGGTTCAGTGTCTAGCCAAGTCCACAGCCACGTGGCCAAATCATTACAATTCTGTGGGATACGAATTCGAACATAAGAACGTATTGGGTTCAGTAGCCAAATAGAAAGGGAGGAAGAAGATGTTTAGGCTAGACCTTAAAGAATTAGGAGAAGCTCACAGGCAAACAGTGAATGTGTCAGTTTGGCTGGGTCTTGGTGCCCAGACATTTTCTGGATGTTTCTGAGAGGGTGTTTTAGATGAGATTAACATTTAAATCACTGGACCTTGAGTAAAGCAGATTGTCCTCCAAAATGCAGTCAGTCTCATCCAATAAAATGAAGACCTGAATAGAATAAAAGATTGATTTTCTTGAACAAAAGGGAATTCCTGCAGATGACCTACAGACTTGAACTGCACCATCAGCTCTTCACCTTACAGATTTAAGGCATGCCCACCTCCTTCCATAAACATAGGAACCAATTTTTTAAAATAAATAAATAAACTATTATGTATAGAAGGCAGACAACAAGGTCCTCTATATAGCAGAGAACTATTCAGATCCTGTGATAAAGCATAATGGAAAAGAATGCAGAGAAGAATATACATATACATAAATGGAATTAATTTGCTATACAGCTGAAATTAACATTGTAAATCAACTATACCTCAATAAACTTTAAAAACAACCATTATTTTAAAAATAAATAAATGAGAGAGGAAGGGAGAAATATGTATATATTTCAATATACACATATGTCTTGTTTCCATTGGTTGCATTTCCCTGGAGAACCCTGATTAGTACACAGTATGAGTAGGGATACTCTGCAGAAGGAACAGCATGTGCAAAGGCACAGAGGCAGGAAGCTGCATTTGGCAGCCCTGGGCACCCTCAAGTACCTCAACCCGTTTTTGTTTTTTGTTTTTTACATGGATGAATCTTTAATGCGTATTGCTAAGTGAGTGAAGCCTGTCTAGATGGGATACATACTGTATGATTCCAACTTCATGACATTCTGGGAAAGGTAAAATCAGAGAGACGGCAAAAAGATCACTGATTGCCAGGGCTCCGGGGGAAGCATGGGTGAAGAATAGGAAAGCACAGAGCACTCTTAGGGTGGAAAGCTATCCAGTATCATACAGAAATGGTGCACACGTAACTCCGTGGGTTTGTCAAAACCTGTACAAAGAGCAACACAAAAGGCAAACCCTAATGTAAGCTATGAACTTCCATTAACAACAAAGTATCAGTATCAGCTCATCAGTTATAACAAATGTACCAATTTAATGCAAGATATATATGAAGTGAGGAAGGGATTTATTGGAATCTCTATACTTTTGACATGACTTTTCTGTAAACCTCAGTTCAGTTCAGTTCAGTCGCTCAGTAGTGTCCGACTCTTTGTGACCCCATGAATCGCAGCACGCCAGGCCTCCCTGTTCTTCTGGAGTTATTTCTCCACTTATCTCCAGTAGCATATTGGGCACCTAATGACCTGGGGAGTTCCTCTTTTGGTATCCTATCATTTTGCCTTTTCATACTGTTCATGGGGTTCTCAAGACAAGAATACTGAAATGGCTTGCCACCCCCTTCTCCAGTGGACCACATTCTATCAGACCTCTCCACCATGACCCACCCGTCTTAGGTTGCCCCGAAGGCATGCCTTGGTTTCATTGAGTTAGACAAGGCTGCAGTCCTAGTGTGATTAGATTGACTAGTTTTCTGTGAGCATGGTTTCAGTGTGTCTGCCCTCTGATGCCCTCTTGCAACACCTACCATCTTACTTGGGTTTCTCTTACCTTGGGCGTGGGGTATCTCTTCACGGCTGTTCCAGCAAAGCACAGCCGTTGCTCCTTACCTTGGACGAGGGGTATATTCTTACTAGAACTGCTTAATAATATTCTATTAAAATTTAAAAACAGTGGGAGGGGGGTTCATGTTTGGGAGTTCGTGTAAAAAAAATAAAATAAAATAAAATTTAAAAACAATCAGAAAAACTATACTTTCTTGAAATTATCGACCTCTGTGTGTGCTGCATGCTCAGTCTCTCCGTCGTGTTCAACTCTTTGCGACCCTACAGACTATAGCCCACCAGGCTCCTCTGGCCATGGAATTTTCCAGGCAAGAATACTGGAGTGGGTTGCCGTTTCCTACTCCAGGGGATCTTCCTGACCCAGGGATCAAAGCTGCATCTCCTGCATTGGCAGGGGGATTCTTTACCACTGAGCCACCCAGGAAATTAGTTGACCCTTAGGGCCATCATTCCCCTAACCCATTAGGAAAGAACCTCTAAGCTTCCTTCCTTGTCAGTCAGCTTATTTAATCCTGTTCTGAGGCACAGTCTTACTGATTGACCTGATCAGTCTATGCTTTGCTCCCTCAAACCAGATTCTAGGAATTTGATCTTTTTAGTCTGATTTTCCTAGTGCTTTTTAAAGTGAACACATTGCTCAGATTTCCCTAAAATAATGCTTCTCAAGGAACAGTTGGAAGATTGATCAATTGGAACGAGCACAAATTTTATCCGTCACCTTGGCAGAGGCACATACAACTACCACTGCCAGGAACAAGATGTTCTCTGGACATCGTAGTCTTTTTGCCACAGTTTTAGCATCAATGCCCCTTGAGGAAAATCTGTATCAGTCAAGATTCTCCAGAAAATAGAACCAACAGGATGTATGCAGTTTGAGTCCTGAGGCAGTCTGCTGGCAGAATTCCTTCTTGCCCACCATTTAGGGACTCATGGAGACAGTGAGATGAGTCACAATCATATTTTGTCAGAGAGTCCCTTTAAAGGTATCCAGGGACTTCCCTGGTGGTCCAGTTGCTAAGAAACTGCCTTGCCAAGTAGGGGACGCTCGTTTGATCCCTGGTTGGAGAACTAAGATCCCACATGCTACAGAGAAACTAAGCCTGCATGTCACAACTGCTGAGTCCACATGCACCAACTAGAGTCTGCAAAACATCCCACAAGTTGCAATTAAGACCCGACACAGCCAAATGAATGATAAAAATAAATAAATATTTCTAAAAGGTATCTGAATGTGTGCTTGTGCTGTGAGTGAGACTGAAGAAGCTCATGAAACCCTTGAAAATGTTTGTAAAATTGTGAATGCGTGTACAAATATCCAGAGAAAAGATTACAGCTTGTATCATGTCTTCAGTCTACACTCAACCCCATCCAAAGAAAATAGGTAAACAGGATTAAGAAGCTTTAGGCATGTATAGAATCATGTCATCTGCACAGTGAGAGTTTTAACTCTTCTTCTCTGATTTGGATTCTTTTTATTTATTTTTATTCTCTGATTGTGGTAGCTAGGACTTCCAAAGCTATGTTGAATAGTAATGGTGAGAATGGGTACCTTTGTCTTGTTCCTGATCTTAGAGGAAATGCTTTCAGTTTTTCACCATTGCTGTGGATTTGTCATATATACTTCAAAAAAAATTTTTTTAAGAAACTTTAGCTAGCAAAAGATCATTTGGTTATATTATAAAATGACAGACCAGAACTATAGCTCTGTGACCCAGGTAGCTTGACATACATGTTCAGTGACATTCCAGAAATAATACCTTGTGAAAATGGATTCCTAGATTGCTATAGCTTCATTCTTTGTTGGATTCTGTCTCCTCTTGAAGCCTTTGGCCAGATGAATATGTTTCCTTTCTCCTGCCATGGCAGTATCAGGATCAAGGACCAAGCATTAGCACACTTGGATTCAACCTGATCTTGGCTCTGACGCTCACCTGCTGTGTTTCTGACAATTCTTTCCATTGCCCTGAGCTTTGCTACATCGCAAGTGTTGGGTTAGATAATCTCTCTAAGGTCCTACCTGACTCTCAGGTATTGCCAGCAGTGATTCTGAATTACTGTCATCTGCATGTTGCTGGCATTGCTTCAGGCTGCTCTTCAATTCTCTGGACAGGTGACATCTTAGGTCTTCCTTCTACCTGCCCCTCTAATAAAGCTAGACAGCCATGCTGATTAGCAAAAGCCGTACAAATTATTTTGACTGGGAAAGAAATGCTACTCTGCAAAAGGAAGAATTTTAATAGAACTCAAAATTATGAACCACAGAACGTAGCCCAGGATTCTTGAGGCTGTGAATACTCACTGCTATTAGAGGAGCCATCGCTGAATGATCAGGAGTAGAGAAAGGCCAGTGCCAGTCTTGCAGGATAGTTTGAACAGTGTTCTGATTACTATTTTTATTCCACATGGCCCATTAAGTCTGTTCAAAAGAGTCCTCCACAAGAGGTGAACCGTAATCATTTTTATTAGCTGTTCCACGTCTCGTACATGAGCTTTACTTCACAATCAAGAAATCAGCTGCTACAGTGAAAGCCATGGTTTGAGACAATGAAAAAAATTAGATCAGGAGTTCTGAGACCTGGGTCATGACCCCAGTTCATCCACTAAATAGCTACGGACACAACTCCACGTACGACGACAAGCATGAGTTCGATGTCTTTCTCTCCTACTTAGCTGGCAGTTCCTCGGGGTCAGAGGCCTTATCTCATCTAAACTCATCCTGTATCCTGGCTTCTAGCACAGTACCTGTTACTTTGCAGGCATTTGGTAAACTTGCTGGCTGAGTGACAGAGAGAACAATGGATGAGCGAATAAAGTTGCACTCTCTTTAGGGCTCAATTTTCTTATCTATATAATACTGCCATATAAAAGAGTTCCAGAAAAACATCTATTTCTGCTTTATTGACTATGCCAAAGCCTTTGACTGTGTGGATCACAATAAACTGTGGAAAATGCTGAAAGAGATGGGAATACCAGACCACCTAACCTGCCTCTTGAGAAATCTGTATGCAGGTCAGGAAGCAACAGTTAGAACTGGACATGGAACAACAGACTGGTCCCATATAGGAAAAGGAGTACGTCAAGGCTGTGTATTGTCACCCTGCTTATTTAACTTTTATGCAGAGTACATCATGATAAACGCTGGACTGGAAGAAACACAAGCTGGAATCAAGATTGCCGGGAGAAATATCAATAACCTCAGATATGCAGATGACACCACCCGTATGGCAGAAAGTGAAGAGGACCTAAAAAGGCTCTTGATGAAAGTGAAAGACGAGAGCGAAAAAGTTGGCTTAAAGATCAACATTCAGAAAACGAAGATCATGGCATCCAGTCCCATCACTTCATGGGAAATAGATGGGGAAACAGTGGAAACAGTGTCAGACTTTATTTTGGGGGGCTCCAAAATCACTGCAGATGGTGACTGCAGCCATGAAATTAAAAGACGCTTACTCCTTGGAAGATAAGTTATGACCAACCTGGATAGTATATTCAAAAGCAGAGACATTACTTTGCCGACTAAGGTCTG
>SJYX01022917.1:72842-121701 GCA_006410675.1 Oreotragus oreotragus
GAAGGCTGAGCACCGAAGAATTGATGCTTTTGAACTGTGGTGTTGGAGAAGACTCTTGAGAGTCCCTTGGACTGCAAGGAGATCCAACCAGTCCATTCTGAAGGAGATCAACCCTGGGATTTCTTTGGAAGGAATGATGCTAAAGCTGAAACTCCAGTACTTTGGCCACCTCACGCAAAGAGTTGACTCATTGGAAAAGACTCTGATGCTGGGAGGGATTGGGGGCAGGAGGAGAAAGGGACGACCGAGGATGAGATGGCTGGATGGCATCACGGACTCGATGGACGTGAGTCTGAGTGAACTCCGGGATATGGTGATGGACAGGGAGGCGTGGCGTGCTGCGATTCATGGGGTCGCAAAGAGCTGGACACGACTGAGCGACTGAACTGAACTGAACTGAACTCACGGGTGTCTGGAAAATCCAGTGACACACTCTGTGTAAAGCCTCATCCTGCCCTGGTGTCAGAAGAGACAAGGTCATCCAAGAAAACCAGTCTCTGTGATGGCCTCGTTGTTGATAACAAACCGTGGTGTTGAGGCGTTAACCCTCCCAGAGATGTCGGAATGTTTGAACTTTGTTCCAAAAGAGTCGTGAGGCTTGTATTTTCACATTCTCAGGTTGAAGGAGACATCTGGGGACAATGTCTCCCATTCCCACCAATTACTCCATGGTGGACACCACCCTCGACCCTCTTATCTCCAGATTTTGCATCGTACTATTTTTTTTTTAAGATTTTTTTTAATGTGGACCGTTTTTCAAATCGTTATTGAATTTTCAGGTGGCTCTAATGGTAAAGAACAAGCGTGCCAATAAGAGACGCAAGTTCAGTCTCTGGGAGGGGAAGATCCCCTGGAGGAGGGCATGGCAACCCACTCCAGTGTTTTTGCCTGGAGAATCCCATGGACAGAGGAGTTTGAACTGCTACAGTCCATAGGGTTGCAACTAACACTTCTTACAGAAAGTGATCCCAGCTGCTGGAGAACACGCTAAGTTGTGGAAATTAGCTCTCTGGGGTGAATTCTCTGCAACTGGCCCTCGACCATTGCCATAGTTCTTAGCATGTCTCTGAATGCACCTCCCCATCTCTCCCCAAGGGCATCTTTGAATACAGATGAAAGTGTTCTGATCACTTCCATTTTTCTGGGTGCATTGTTTGTACACATTTTTACCTATAGATTCGTTCTCTCAGTGTTTTCATTCCATTCAAAGCAACTCTGTGACAGTGCATCATTTAGTGTATTCTGGAGAATGACAGGCAGTATATTTTAGACCAAAGAATTTAGTTTGAAGGAGGTGTGGAGTGGCAAAGGGGGTGGAAGGGAGGGATGTGTCATTTCACTGACTTTGTAGAGAGGCCAGCTTAGCACCTGCAGGTGACAGTGCAAAGTCAACACTGGAAAAAGAAAAAAAGCAGCTTTCTGATAGGCCTTGTCTGAACTCTTGTGGTGGGCATTTTGGTTGCTTCTCAACATCCTCTCAAAAATATCTATTCCAGGGACTTCCCTGGTGGTACAGTGGTTAAGCCTGCCAGGGGACACAGGTTCAATCCCTGGTGGGAAGATTCCACATGCTGTGGGGCAAGGAAGCCCATGTGCCACAAAAAGAGAAGCTACCACAGTGAGAAGCTTGTGCACTGCTACTCGAATGTAGCCCCTGCTCATTGCAACTAGAAAAAAAAGCCCTCAAGCAATGGCACCCCACTCCAGTACTCTTGCCTGGAAAATCCCATGGACGGAGGAGCCTGGTGGGCTGCAGTCCATGGGGTCGCTAAGAGTCAGACATGATCGCTAGGAGTCAGACACGACTGAGCGACTTCACTTTCACTTTTCATTTTCCTGCACTGGAGAAGGAAATGGCAACCCACTCCAGTGTTCTTGCCTGGAGAATCCCTGGGACAGGGGAGCCTGCTGGGCTGCTGTCTCTGGGGTCGCACACAGTCGGACATGACTGAAGTGACTTAGCAGCAGCAGCAGCAACAAAGACCCAACACAGTCAATAAATAAAAAAAAAATTTTTAGGGTGCCATTTTTTGAAAATTGTCAAAGTTGCCATCTGAAAGAACATTGTATAGATATACACACACATAGATATACACACACATATGTATATTTCAACCCCTTCCCTATTCCAGCTGTGAAACATTCAGGGATTTCGGTTGAATATACCCAACTCCTGGCTCTAAGGGTTAGCCTTGATTGGAGCCATTCACAGTGACTGACTCAATAATGGGCAATGAGTTGAGGTATTAAGTCAATTAGCACATGTCAATCCCCTGATCAGTCAGTCCTAGCACATGTCACCTTGGGCAGAAGATCCAGGTAGTTTAAAAATAATAATAATAGAATAAACAAAAGGGAGCTGCAGGACCCGCCTTCCCTCTGCTGGGAGTCATTCCTTCATTCATTCTTCCCTCCAGCCTTGTTGTTGTTGTTTTTTTCAAAGACTTTTTACTTCATATTGTGGTTTAGCCAATTAGTAATGTTGTGACAGTTTCAGGTGAACAGCGAAGGGACTCAGTGATACATACAGAGGTATCCATTCTTCCCCAAACACCACCTCCTAACCAGGCTGCCATGTAACATTAAGCAGAGTTCCTTTTCTACAGGGTAGGTCCTTGTTTGTTATCCATTTTAAATATATCCAGCCATGTTTTATCAGTGATCTGTGTCTCAAGCACAGTTCAGTTCTAAGTGTTGGAGATATTGTGTCTTCAATCTCACAATCCACTGAAAGAGGCAGAAAATAAAGAAACACATAAATTCATAGTATATTGTCAAGTGAGAAGGTCTTGGAAGAAAGAAATAAAGCAAGATAAGAAAACAGAAAGTTATGGGGTGTGATACTTAAGTAATTTAGGAGAGATACAACCAAAGAAACTGAGTGTCTTGGTGAAAGCGTGGGGGATTAGCCTGAGCTGAGTAATACAAGAGGAGACATTTGGAAAAGCCAGAGAGAGAATAGGAAAAAGAGATTGAACGTGCAAGGCATTTTGAAAATAAGTCCATTACTTCATGACAGATTAGATTTGGGAGTTTAAAAAGAAAGATGAATCAAAAATTATTTAAAGGCAGTATTTTTAAAGCTGCCATTCATATATCTTTAGTGGATCATAAAATCAATTTAATGGGTCACAACCAGATTTTTTTAATGGAGTAGATTAGAATAAAATAGATTAGAAAGCAACACACACAGTAAGGGTAAGTACTATTTTATGAAATTTTGTTTCAGTTGTGTGTGTGTGTATGTGTGTGTTGCATGTGAATGTATAACAGTCATGATGAAAAATGTATTTCTTACAGTGGATACGGTAATTTAAAAAAATGAAACAATCGAGTTAGAGTTTTTTAACCTGCATCAACATAAGATTCCGGTATCTTTAAAAAAAAATAGACATTAACAAATGCCAGTGGCTTTGAAGATGAAAACTTTGAGTTTAAGGTTTCAGCTGAATATCTAAATAGAAAGGTGCAAAGGCAGTTGAAAAAGTGAGTCTAGTCAGGGGAGATATCAAGGCTAGAGATAGGAATTTGGGATTTCCTGCAGAGAAATTATATTTGAAACCGTAGCAATCAATAAGGTTACTAGAGGAGAAAGTGTAGGAAACGGGGGAAATGTCAAGGATAAAGCCTTAGGCAATAACAGCGTTTGGAGGAAAAGGGTGGGAAGAGAAAGCTACAAAAACGTTAGAGAAGGAACAACCAGAGGGTGAAGAAAAGCCAAGAGATGAAAGACCAGGAGAGTGACGAGAGAACAGAATCTTACTCGTGTCCAGTGTTCTGAAGGGTCGAGGCGGATGACGTGAATTAAGAAAAGGCTGCTGGATGTACCACAGAGCAACTTGCAGCATACTGATGGTTTTCAAGAGAACTCTTCTGACAAGTGATGGAGCTACAAGCCCGGGTAATTAGAAGACAGAATGTTTTGCAGCAAAGGGACGCATATGGCTTCAATTTCCAGCTTCATCAGATGTTTCCAAGGAACAGATCTCACAGTCATGGTCACACACTTATTTTGAGCCCTAGACCATTTCTTGAAGAACCTCAAAATTTTCCTCCAAATGATGATCATCAACAACATCAAATAAGCTCCATGGGCTCAAAATAAGTTTGTCTCAGTCAAGGGATATGATTTTGATATGATTAATGCCAGTGGAGAAGTCCTGAACCTCTGGAGGGTCTCCCACTTCCTGCAGCCCTAGATCCATCCTGGGAATGCAAGGGGAATTCAACTTTGGCAAAAGACTGTTGTTTTGCTTGGGAAATTCTCAAGTGGGACTTGTGGTCATGCAAAAGTGTACTTCGGTCCCCAAACTGGGTGAAGGGATTAAGATCATGAAGGCCCAAGGCATCTACATAGCAAAAGTGGAAGGTGTGTCTACCTTGAGTGCAGAAACTTTCGTACTGTTTCCTTATTCCTGGCTTCCTTGGAACTCAAGAGATTGGCCCTGTGGTCCAGGACAGTGGAGGAGCGGGGGGAATGCGAGATGAGAGAGAGGAGTATATAAATGAGGGAAGTGTGGGGCCCCAGCAAGACTGTGGAGGCTGAGGACTAAGGAGAAAAACAGCCCGTTGGAATCTGTGGATCAAGAGGGCGGCCAGTAATGGACTAGAGGTGAGCGTATCAATTGAAGTAAGTCAAAGCGACAAATGCCATGTGATGTCACTTATACGTGGAATCTAAGTGAGAGTGACAGCGTTAGTTGCTCAGTCGCGTCCGACTCCTTGCAACACCCTGGACTGTAGCCCGCCAGGAACCTCTGTCCATGGGATCCTCCAGGCAAGAATGCTGGAGTGGGCAGCCATTCCCTTCTCCAGCGGATCTCCCCTACCCAGGGATTGAAACGCTCTCCTGCATTGCAGGCAGATTCTTCGCTGTCTGAGCCACCAGGGAAGCTAAACTATGACCAAAATGCACTTATCTACAAAACAGAAACAGACTTGAGAGAGCACAGAGAACAGACTTGTGATTGCCAAGGTGGGAGAGGGATGGACTGGGCCTTTCAGGTTAGCAGGTACAAACTACTTTATATAGGATGGACAACAACAAGGTCCTATTATATAGCATTGGCGACTATATTCAATAATCTATAGTAAACCAGATATGAAAAAGAATACACATGTGTATAACTGAATCACTTTGCTGCACAGCAGAAATTAACACAGCATTGTAAATCAACCATGCTTCAGTCAAATTTTAGAGAGAGACCAGTGAATTCTAGCAGCAGCAGTGTCTCATACTCAGTTTCACACTGTTCTTCCCAAAGCTATAATTTTCCTATAACCTAAAGTCTTCAGTAAAGTTTCTTCACAGTTACAACCTATCACTACTAATAACTAACATTTATTGAGGGCTTACATTGTGCCAGCTGCTCTTCTAAGGGTTCCACATATTATTAAGCCATTAATCCTCATGGCAACTCTGGAAGGAACTATTATTATCATCCTCATTTCACTGAGAAAGAAATCCAGGTACAGAAAGGTGACATTACTTGCTTAAGACCATCAATCAGCAAGGGTCAGAGCCTGAATTTCAACTCCTGAAGTCTGACTGCAGAGCTACTTTCTGATCTTTGTTTAGAGTCATGTTTGCCTGGGAAATAAATAAAGGGAGGGTCTGTGATGCCATTTTGGGAAGGAATGTACCAGACATGTTGGTGCACCATGGAGATGTAGAAATGAGTTGGCAGAGAAATCCGGGCTAATTTGGATGCAAGAGCTTGGCAATGACATTAAGAGAATATAAGCAATTCCTGGAGAAAGGGGGTACAGTGAATTGGGAGATTGGGGTTGACATACATACACTACTGATACTATGTATAAAGTAGATAACTCATGAGAACCTGCTGTATGGCTCAGGGAACTCTGCTCAAAGCTCTGTGCTGACCTAAATGGGAAGGAAATCCAAAAAAAAGGGTATATATGTATATGTATAGCTGATTCACTTTGCTGTCCAGTAGAAACTAATGCAACATTGTAAAGCAACTATACTCCAACAAAAATTAATTTAATTAAAAAAAACAGACACAAAAGCAATTCCTGGGAACCTCAGAAGCCCTCGGGAAGGATGCTGAGCGCCTGCAGTACATGAACAAGGACTCTCTCTGGGGGAACCTGCAGGTGGAACGGATGAGTACCCCCCCGCCAGCCCCATGTGATGACATAGGCATCACGTCTGTCACAGGGCTCAGACACTCAGTAATGGGTTGCTATGTATGTTAAGTCTTCCTGCCATCCTTGGAGCCTCTTTCTAAGACCCCTTGAAGGACAATCCAGATTTTCACTTGGTTACTACGATCCAGCTCCTCTTCACTGTTGATAACTGGCAGGTCAGCAAGATGGCCCTGAGACGTGATGACATCCTTTTCTATCAGCATTACTTCTCAGGCCTCTTTGCAGCCTCCTAAGATGCTTTACATTCTGCAAAAATAATTCTACATCTACAGAGATAAATCAACCAGGACAAAATCAGTTTTGCCCCATTAAGAAGAAAAGACTCTTGTAAATACGACTTTTGATCAAGGGAACTGAAAACGGGTGGAAGAATAGGAAGTTTATATGAGCAGTGAATGGTCAGTTCCGCAGAGGTGAAGTGTGGTGGGCCTAGACAAAACGGGGCAGAATAACATGTGTTCCCTGCCCGTGTGTCTGTGGAGGAGGAATGCCAATGAGAACCTTCGGTGTGGAAAGTGAAGATAACTGCCGTCCCCCCAACCCAGAAGGAAAATAAACTGCTTATCAGGCAGGGTGCGCCTATGGTATATGGTCAGCCTTATTAGCATATCTTAATTGGAATTAGGCTGTCATCACAGGACACATAGTACGTTAGAGGCTTAGGAGACAACGTAGTTCGTTTAAATTCCAAATGCTCGTCTCCTTTCCTACCTATTTCTTGAGTGTTTCCCTTTCGCTTTTCCTTTTCCCCACTTGATTCATCTTCCGTCTCCCATCTACAGGCACACTCGCACTGTTTCCGTTCACTGTCCTAATCCCTCCCTTTCTGCCACTGTATCTGTGATGTATTTCTGCAATTACCAGAGACCACTGCTTCATGTCTCTCCCTTCTCCGTTTTCTTTTCTCTCTCCTTCCCATCATTCATCCTCATTCATCTTTCTCTTTGTCTTCCCTGCTCTCTCCCCTCTCTCTCCCTCTTTTCCTATCTACCCGTCTGTCACTCATTCACCCAAGCTCAAGCTGACATAGGAATTAATTTATCATTCAAAAAAATTCTCTGCTGGTGACAAGTTCTATTCCTGGAGCTTATACACGGGATGGAGGGTGGCGTAAGACTGAATGCATCCCACAGCCATTGCTCTAAGACGCAAACGTTTTCTTTTTTTTTGGCTACACTGGGTCTTTGCTGTTGCCGTTTGCTGCTGCTCTGGGAACTTTCTCTGCGGATGGCAAGTGGGGCTGCTCTTCATTTTGGCGCCCAGGCTTCTCATTGCAGTGGCTTCTCTTGTTGCAGAGCACGGGCTCTAGGCTGGCAGGCTCGGCGGTTGAGAAGCACAGGTTTAGTTGCCCCACGACATGTGGGATCTTCCTGGGATCAAACCTGTGTCCCCTGCATTATCTTTAGAAGAGGGCTGAGAGGATCACACCGCTGAATATACATTTGGCCAAGACAGCGTCTCTCTTAAGACATTCTTCACCTTCAAAATGGAGCACACTGGCTCTAGAATCACAGCCTCATCTAACTGTGCTTGATTGCTCTGCAGTTGGCTAGCTCATTGCAGCAAGTGCTTGGCAGGTATCCTTGATCCTGAACGCAGAGGAGAGTCGTGAAAGCTATTGAACTTGGCTCCTCTACAACCTCGGAGCGAGCAGCCCCAGTTACTCCAGGACCCACGGCAGCACTGGTGGGTAGCTTGTTTGAAAGAGACTTTAAAATAAAGCAGAATAACCATACACCATACAACTGTTTCTCTCATAGACTCAATCTGGTTGTAAGAAGAATGTGCTGAGACATGAAGCATTTGGCAGGGAACACAGAAATGCTATAAATGGAGGTTTCTGCTTGATCCTCCTGGGTGGTGGTCTAAACTCCAGAGCCATGCCCAGGAGCTTGTGTCTGCTGGGAACAGGGTATTAGTTATACACTGTCTTATGGGTAGAGAGTGGGGCTATTGGAATAACTCTTCCACAAGTTTGCATAAGCATGGATCTGACCCAGGGTGGGTCTCCAGGAGCACTTACATGGTGGTGAACTTGAAGATGCCAAGTTCAAGCTAGTGCCCTCCAGGAACTCTGGACCTTGGCCCAAGGATGATTTTCAGGGTCTCCAACAGATCACTGCCAAGTGAAATTTCTCCTGAACAGACACAGAGAAGCTCCACTTAACTGGCTTTCAAAGTACTTAAGATCCAAGATTGGTTTAGGATTATTTAAAAGCAAAAACAAGAGACAGTGGAAGCCTGCCTTAAACCCACCAGACTCCAATTTCTCTAAAAATGACACTCAAATACTTAGTTGGTGGGGCTTCCCAGGTGGTGCTCCTGGTAAAGGACCCAATGCTTGCCAGTGCAGGAGACATAAGAGATATAAGTTCAGTCCCTGGATGGGGAAGATCCCCTGGATGAGGAAAGGGCAACCCCCTCCAGTACTCTTGCCTGGTGGATCCTATGGACGTAGGAGCCTGGCGGGGTGCAGTCCAAGGGTCACAAAGAGCTGGACATGACTAAGCTACTTAGCACGCGCGCGTTTAGTTGACATGGCTGTAAGTCATAGGGCTAAGTGCTTATGTCTCATTGTGTCACACGGGGCAAGTGGTTGTATATAGTATTTGTTGTTCAGTCGCTCAGACTCTTTGAGACCCCATGGACTGCAGCATGTCAGGCTTCCCCGTCCTTCACCATCCCCCAGAGTTTGCTCAAACTCATGTCCATTGAGTCAATGATCCCATATGACCATCCCATCCTCTGTCACCCCTATGGTTGGTCCCTTTACTCCTCGGTAGGACATGCCCATGAGAAAGTATATTTCTCCACCCAGAAATGGAGACAGAGCCCAAATACTGGCTCAGTGGCTCCCAACAGTCTCTCCAGATGGTTTGGGTCTCCCATTGATGTTGTGTTGTTGGGACCTGGCCTGATATTACCCTGTGTACGGAACCTGACAGTGGGTATTCCACAACTAGCCTCCTGCTGCTCCCTTATGAACAAGAAGAGGATCTTGTGCATAGAAATTAGGTATGTCAGCAATCAGAACAGTAGGAAGGCTGTTGTCTGAGTCCAGAAAATGTCCTCTCTAAGAGCCAAGAAAAATGATAGAAGGCCATGCGCCATATGATGCTGGTCTTGGGGTGTAGGTCCAAAAAAAAAAAAAACAGATCCCAAGTACATAACATCACATTTTATTTTTTCTAAGATAATTGGCATTTTTCTGAAAGAAAAAAATGTTCAGTTTTGTTGATGTGTTTCAATGACTTCGTTAGAAGCCTAATTTGTTGGTGATATTGGAAATCAGATATTTCCAAGTTTCAAGTGAGAAAACTGAGACAAAGTTCATTACGAGACACCACAAAGTGACTCAGGGAAAAGATAAACTTATGTATCTAGTTACTGACTCTCCATGACTGTGTTGTGTTCATTAGATATTCCTGAGTCCTTTGTCTAAAGATTAGTTGAGAGATTATACCATAACGTAAATCTTGTCCATCTCAAGTACTTGTAATATAAAGCTACCTTGGGATACGAAGCAAAGAAATAGAAAACTCAATTAAATTTGGGGAAAGATAGAGTGTTGCAGGAATGCAGTTTCCAATACATATGTGATCAATACCCTAGTAATCTCACCTTTTACATTTGTCCTTTATTTTGGCTCCTCAGAGGATAGAAGACAGTATGCCCAAATCTTCACCTCCCTCCTTTCAATATAAAGAAGGGGATTCAGAAATGATTGTGTTCATCACCCCCTTAAGGAGGCAGGGCTCACAGGACCCCAGAGGAGACTCAGCTTCCGGTGCAGGGTGACTGTGCATACCAGATTGCCCAAGGCTCTTCTGTCTTCAAATATCCTGTTCCAATACCACCATATGTGCCCTCTGCCTTCTTAGACCAGCCTGGCTGGGCTCTGGAACCCAGTCTCGGCATTTATATTCATCTACACATCAAGCAAGTGTCACTGACCGGCTATGCCCATCAGTGTAATCCGCAAAGCAAACACCATCTCTGCACTAAAGGAACTTGGAAAAGTGGCAAAGACGAGTCTGTAAAAGAAATCATACCAATTATAAGGCACAATGCAGCTGTGATGGTGGAACCATGAACAGTGGTGTGTGGGCACCATGGATTTCAACATGAGGGTAGGAGTCAGCAGTTCATGGGAGCCAGCATTTGAACTGGCTTTGAGGGGTGTGGGATTAACCTGGCAGGCGAACGTGAAGGGGGAGCATTTCCAGTGGGGAGAACAACGTGAAAGACGACGAAGTAGCAGAGTGTTTTTGGAGAAAAGTCAAGGTACCATACACATGAGAATGTGTACGAGAGGAAGCAAATGAATAAAAGAGGCTGTAACTGGAAAGGCAGATTGTGCCCATACTTTGAAGTACCTGGGACGCCAGGCTGAGGTGATAAGACTTCACTCTTCATACACTAGAGCATCACTGAGTGTTTTCTAAGCAGACTACCGGCGTGACACAATCCGAACTTTAGAAAAGAGATGGGAGGAGAATGTGAATGGAGATCAATTTAAGGGGTGATTTCTACCATGGCCACCAGGGGGCATACTCACACTGACAATTTGGGACATAGAAGCAGCAGGCCCAGGGTGGGTACGGAAGCCAAGAACCAGAGCCGAACACAGAGGAGAGGGGGTGAAGGCAAGTAGGGTAATCTAGGGGAACTTGGAGCTAGAGGCATAGGGTTTTATCATTTTAGGCAACTTGCGATGGATTTGTTACATGGGCAAGAGATGATGGAAAATCACGTTTATTAAATTCTTAGTACATATCACTATTGGAGAAGGGAATGGCAACCCACTCCAGTATTCTTGCCCGGAAAACTCCATGGACAGAGGAATCTGGAGGTCTATAGTCCACGGGGTCACAAAGAGTCAGACACGACTGAGCGACTAACACTCAACCACTGGAGAAGGAAATGGCAACCCCTCCAGATTCTTGCCTGGGAAATCCCATGGGTAGAGGAGCCTGGTGGGCTACAGTCCACGGGGTCACAAAGAGCCAGACACGACTGGGCCACTTTCACTTCGATACACACCTGAGACAGTTGCTAGGTGCTTTTCTTTATATATATATATATATACAATTTTTATTGTTTTTTGGCTGCACCAAGCAACAGGCAGGATCTTTGTTCCCCAACCGGGGATCAAACCCAGGCCCCCTCACTGGAAGCACGGAGTCCCAGCCACCAGACCACCAGGGAAGTCCTGCTCGGTGCTTTTCTACTATTGCTAATCTCTACATGATTTCTACATGATGACTACATATAGTCTCATTTTATAGACAGTAAATCTATCTGAAAAGTTCATTCACTGAGACAGTTATTGAGCAGTAACACTATGTCAAGCATTCATCAAAGCCCTTGGGATTCACTAAGTGAGCGAGATAACCCCATCTCTCAGGAGGCATATGTGACATGGTGGGGGTGGGGGTGGGTGTCAAAAAAACAAGTGAACAAATGAACGAAGTGATTCGGATAGTGAGAATCGCTATCTGGATAATAGCCTGGTAGTGTGATCAAGTCCAGCAGAGAAGCACTTCCTATAAGCAGGTTGATAAATGAAATCTCTGTGCAGGGGCCATTGAGCTGAAATCTGAATGGTGAGAATGAACCAAGAAGTGAAGACCTTCCTGGAAAAGAGGATTCCAGGCAGGGAGAACAGCAAGGGCCAAAGACCCCATGGAGGGAATAAACGTAACATCGTCCTGGGACAAAAAGGCCTGAATAGGCTGGGTGTATTGAGAAGGGGTAGATTGGTAGCCGAACTGGAGATGTAGGTGGTAGACCAATCCCAAAAGATCCTATAGGCTATTATAAGGAATTTGAATTTTATTTAAACTTATAAGAAGTGTCTGGGCCGATACTCAACATTTGCAGGGCTCAGCACGAGACTTTTTTTATTTTATTTTTGTCTGCACTGCGTCTTTGCTGTTGTGTGTGGGCTTTCTCTAGTTGTAGCACGCAGGGGTTACTCTTTAGTGGCAGTAGGGGGGCTTCTCATCGTGGCTCATGGGCTCTAGAGCACAGGCTCAGTAGCTGTGGCACACGGGCTTAGTTACCCTGAGTCACCGCGGAATCTTCCCAGACGAGGGATCGAACCCATGTCCCCTGTATTGACAGGCAGATTCGTCATCACTGAACGACCAGAGAAATCCTGGACAAGGGATTAAGAGGAAGCCTCAAGCTTCCCAAATTTCTCTTCCACTCTGCTCCATCCTGCACCATAAGTGGTTTCACACACACGTGTGTATAGACACCCTTAACCCCACGTGTAAGCTCTGTCATCTGTCCCCTCAAACAGACATCCCTTGTTCATCCCCTCAAGCCAAGAGTCCAGGTGATCCATCCTTGGAGGATAAACCTGGTGATGGGAAGGATTCATCCAAGAAGGATGCTTAAGTTTCTTTGGGCAGAAAGTCCCTCATACCCAAAGTGTGGTCTAGGAGGGACTTGAGCTCCAGGCAAGAATGTCCTCTTGGCCCCTTGGACTTCCCCCAGAACAGAGCCCTCTAGAATTTCAGGACCCAAGACACAGGTTGTCTGAGTCTAAAGGGATATTACCCAGATCTGCTGCTGCTGCTGCTAAGTCACTTCAGTCGTGTCCGACTCTGTGCTACCCCATAGACGGCAGTCCACCAGGCTCCCCCGTCCCTGGGATTCTCCAGGCAAGAACACTGGAGTGGGCTGCCATTTCCTTCTCCAATGCATGAAAGAGAAAAGTGAAAGTGAAGTCGCTCAGTCTGTCCGACTGTTAGCGACCCCATGGACTGCAGCCTACCAGGCTACTCTGTCCATTGGATGTGACTTCAATTCCCAGCTGCTTTTCACTAAACATGTTTACCATGTTAGTGGGATCTCCTCTGAGACTCGGGTTCACTAAATCTAACATGCCTAGACATCCCATAAACACAGGAAGTTAAATGGTGCTGAGCTGGACATTCTGGGCCACACCTAGGTCTTTACAAGCTTCTGGCCCAAATTACAAACTGGCAAAAAAAAAAAAAAAAAAATCTATGTAGGAACATAGTTGGTACTCAACCCAAAAATGTTGACAGCTTTCAGTTTTTCAGGGTTTTCAAACCCTCAAACAATTCTTTTCTATATCCTACATTGTGAACTCATAGACATCCTTGCTAATTAACACTCCCAGGAATCCTCTCCCTAAAAGTGACTTAGTAGGGGTCTCCTTCAAACCATCTGCTCCACCATTTGCCTCCACCCTGGCACAGATATCACACCACAAACTCTTTCCTTCATCCATATCCACTGTTAGAGTACTAATAACCTGCAAAGAGACATCTCTACTAACACCTAGTGGGCAGCTGAATGCCAGTGAAAACTGGTTGACTACATACATGAGGAAGCTAAGACACTTCCAGCTGTCAGCAACAGAGGGCGTTGCTTCATCACTGTGGTCCCTGAGTTCAGTCTGCAGGGCAAACTTCATTCACGAGACTTACATCAGGAATAGACTATTCTGTGAGAAGTGGAGATCAGGGTCTTGACTGACCTATTGGAGAAAGAATGGGTGAGAAAAAGTATATTAGTTGCCTACTGTTGTGTAACAAACTAGTGGCCCAAAACAGTGATACTTACAATTTCCCATAGTTTCTGAGGGTCAGGAATCTGGAAGTAGCCAGGGTGGGTGGTTCTGGCTCAAGGTCTTTTAGAAAGCTGTGGTCCAGATTTTAGCCAGAGCTCCTATCAGGTTAGACTGGGGCTGAGAATCTGCTTGTAAAATGGCTCACTCACTGACATGACTGGTGAGGTGATGCTGAATGTGGGCGGGAGGGTTTGTCACTATGTGGAGCCTTCGTTGGCCTGTTGAAGGGCCCTTACGACCTGGAAGGTTGTCATTAAACTACATAAAGCTCCATCTCTGGGTGGAAGAGAAAAAGCATAGATAGTCCTGTGGGAGTTCAGGTTGGGTAGAAGAAAAGGTAAGTGAAATGAACCCACCAGACATCTGTCAGTACTTGGGTAAGTTACTTAACATCTCTGCCACCGTTTACTTATCTGACACATCAAGCTCATACTGGTACCTATATACTTAGTAACACATGCGTGCTCAGTGTGTGTCCGACTGCGACCCCATGGACTGTAGCCCACCAGGCTCCTCTCTCCATGGAATTTTCCAGGCAAGAATACTGGGGTGGGTTGCTACTTCCTCCTCCAGGGGATCTTCCCAATCCAGGGATTGAACTCAAGTTTCATTTACCTTCCAAATTGGCAGGCAGACTTTTTACCACTGTGCCACCTTGAAAGCCCCCATATACTTAGTAGGGTTGTTTTAAGGTTGAAATGGATTGACACTGAAAAATCCTTAGAATGATGCCTAGCATACAGTATGTGCCATATGAGTGTCTTTTACAAATAAATCAGTAAATCAGTCAGCAAATCCATCAATAAATCAATAATACTGATAACCCTTCATATTTTTATTCTTGTCTGAGTAATCTAATCCGAGTTACACTGGGAAATTGCCTCTACTCTTTGTCCCCATCAGTTCTTTATCTGAAAGTTCCAGGAGGATAGAGTTGTCAAGATTGCTATATAGGACAACTAGCAATCGTTGTAAATATCTCTCGTGAACTTGGAATGATTTGCTGGCATGTCTGTATCCTGTCTTCATTGTGAGCTTTCACAGAAGCTCTGTTTTCTTTTCCATGCTCCCTGTGCTTTGTACAACATCCAGCTCACAAATAAATGGACACACCCATATGACATTAATAATGCTATTTTTGATGATGATGATATAAAGGCTTCCAGAATCACCAAGAGGCCTCCTGGAACGTCTTTCCACAGGCGAGGCTGCAACATCACGTCTGGGTGGAACCTCCTCCTGCTGCGGGAGTGCTATTTTTAACTTGGGAGGGTAGATGACTGGCTATTTCCAAAGGGTGGTTGAGAACGCAGTGGTCATGACCCTTTAGAATTGGAGGTGGTGGAGGAATGTACATAATGAGGAAAACTACGTCCCTTTTTCTGGCTCTGTTCTTTGCCAGTCTTGCCTGATTCCAGTTCCCTCATATTGCCTTCTTTCAGGTCAAAAATTTTAAAAAAGAAAAAATAGAAAAATAAAAAAAAATGCCTTTGAATGGGGCATAGTAATGAAAACGCACATTTTTAAATTACATCAGAAAGCCTGCTAAGGGGCTGAGAGCTTTGGGAATCTGGCAATATTAACTAAAGCAGGTTAAGATTTAGCTATTCTGCAGTAAAACCATTTTTACTTAATATCATTTAAAACAAAATACCACTTTTACAAAATGAAAGGAACTACCACAGAGTATTGGAATAATCTTGTGAGACTTTCATGTAATTTTTAATTGGTTTGGCTGTTTCCTAATTCATTAATTAAAAGGATTATAGGAACACAACCACGCCATATCTACCGTCGTTTTTTCCTAAGTAAAATTGAATATCTTTTGTAATAAAGTTGAATTGATGGTTCCCCTCTCCCACTCACCCCCAAAAGATATTTCTCCGAAATGACCTTGACCTAACCCCTTCTATACACTAGATCCAGCTGCAGCTAAGTAAGGCTAATAGAGCACAAACAGGGTGGTGATGTTTTGACATAAGAACCCTGGTGTCCCTAGGGGCTCATGGTGGGAAATTTGCCAGTCTTCAACATCTGATTCCTCTCTGCAGGCAGCCTTACTTTCCGCTGAAGTGGTGTGAGACCTGCAAATTAGAACCCTAAGTCTTTCCCTGACATCTAGTGTCAATGTGTGAAATAACAGACCGGGAACCAGCCACTCTTTAGGATGAAGATACTCATCACCGAGCACTCCTTAAGGGTTGGCTCTTGGCCCCAGCCCTGAAAGATCCATCAAGAGGCAGCTAGCAACTTCACACCTCACAGGTAGCTCTAAGACAGAAGGATCGAGGAGGGATCTGAAACATGGAGATGTATTAATTTCCTTTTTCTAAAATAAGCCTGATTGACCCAAGACTGACATAGCCATCCTTTGGGCTGATAAATAAACAAATAAGATAAATAAATCTTTTGGTTGGAAAAAAAAAAATCAGAAATCACGGCTTCTGTCTTCATAAACTGTTTTCTTATTGCAGGTCCTTTTATTCTGAGTCCTCTCCAATTTATTCTCTGCCTTCACCTGACTTTTTTACTCTTGATTTCTCTGCTATATGGAATTGTTACAGAATGTACAATATAGGTCAACAGATGTCAATGGAGAAAAAGATGGGTGGGAGCAGTTTCTGACTTCCATTTCTTGACACTTGCTTCCTAGCACCAGTAATGATGGACTGCATTTTTTAGCAGAGGAATCATTGGCTGCTTGTGTTTTAGTTTTTCAGCCTCCTTGGCTGATGACGTCATTGATGTAATTGAGAAGGTATCATCTCTGCTCTGAAAATGACTGCCAGGACCATACTGTCAAAAATGCTGCAGGACCCAAGGCTCCTGTACTGCAGTGACCATAAGGAAATTAGAATCATCTGGGAAATAGATACAGCCAGTTAGGGGAACAGGGAAAAGGAGAAGCTTCCTGAGAATCAAAACCAACAACATCAAGAGAAGAATGAGAGGCTGTGAGTAACTAGTCTGTGCCCTCCTCCAGGCAGCCCACTGAAATCACTTCAGTACAGTTGACATGTGATCACAGGTCTCTTTAGATTACATGAAACTGACTCAGTAACCGATAACAGACTTCAACAATATTCCCTGCCAAGAAACCCCCTGCAAATATAGCCTATATCCCCGATGCTTCAGTGGAAGTCTATTTGTCCTTCATCTTAAGTTAAAAGTCTTTAATCCCTTCTCTTGTTTAATCAGTTCAATGAACATCTATTCAATGTCTTCTTCTACATGATCCAGGCCACGTGGTGGACTGCAGGCAAACAATGGAACAAAAAGTCATTGAGCAAGCACTCCAGGTACTTACAGTCAAGGGCGGCGATGGAGGGTGGGGGGTTGGGAGGAGGTTGGGGAGAAATACCTGGGTCAATTAGATCATGTGTCAGTACTTTTTATGATCTGGCCCCAACTCAGAGCCCCTGAAACCATTATTTCTCTGTTTCACAGCCCAGAGATCTCTAAGGCTCTCCTGGTTGCTTTTTACAACCTTTTGCTCACTTTCTGTCTCTAAATAATCATGATCTAGTCTGGTAGGAGGCTCCACCAGCTTCTGGGCTCTGTCTACAGATTGGTCAGGTAAGCCCACGGTCCATAGGCAGGCAGCGTGGGTAGGGGGACAGGTCAGACAAGAATGCCAACCCCCCTCCCTCTGAGTTACAATGTTCCTGCCTGATGGGGAACAGGGTTGGGTCTATTCTCTCTGCAGTCTTGACTCTGATTGTTCTAGAAGTTACCCAATAGCTACTTCAGGTAAATATCCCTACACATCTATGTGATGGGCAGCAAGAAGCCTCCTCCAATGACATCTCGTATATTTCTCCTGGTGATCAGCCTGATCCCCAACTATGATACAGTGTGTTGCCTTCATGCATGTAAATAATAAATTCTTTAGCCTTTCAAAAAAAAAAAAAAACCCAGCAAATTTCCTAACAGCAGCCTTGTTACTGCAAATTTCAAAAAGCTAATTCCAAAACAGGGAGGGGGATGCAAGGAATATAAATAAGGAAAAGATAGGAAAATCAATAAACACTAAAGGTCCACAACTGTCCCCAGAAAACAGGAAAAATATCTTTGAAGACTGGTTTTTTTTCTTTATTATTTTTCAGAGGTGAGACTTCAAGTGAGTATATGTAAGTCTCTCACTTGGACGAACATGGTGAATTTGTCTAAAATATGGTGAAAATTGTGCTGACCTCATTGGAAGAAACACCTTTTTTAAAATCCCTCTGTATTTCAAATTTAGTGGCTCCAGAATGGATATTTGTGAGCCAAATGGCACAGAGAAAAACTCCCTTGAAACTCAGAATAGGAAATTCTTATTTTTTTTTTAAGCACATTAGTTCTTTTTATTTTAGTTTAATCCATTTTACAATCCAAAGGCTTTCCTTCAACGTAACGAATGATGTTAGCAATCATTAGAAAATCTAGAGAAAGTAGAGAAAAAATACAGATATTAAGTTGAAGTACATGCCACTTTTTTAATTGTTCTGATGAATAGCCCCATATGTTTCGGGCATACATGGCAAAAATAGAAACTCAGATCCTCGAGGAGAGAGGAAATGTATAAACAACTAAAGTTCAAGCACAACGTAACGAATGATGTTAGCAATCATTAGAAAATCTAGAGAAAGTAGAGAAAAAATACAGATATTAAGTTGAAGTACATGCCACTTTTTTAATTGTTCTGATGAATAGCCCCATATGTTTCGGGCATACATGGCAAAAATAGAAACTCAGATCCTCGAGGAGAGAGGAAATGTATAAACAACTAAAGTTCAAGCAGTGTGATTTGAAAACCAGCATCTGTCCCTCTCATCCAGAGCTTCTCATAATTTACTACAGAGTAAACAGCAAGTATTGATTTCTGCCTTTCAGCTCTCTGATCTGCCATTTATCACTGTTTACCTCCCAGAGACTCCATGCCAGAAAAGCACTGTCTATCGGGTCTTTTCATAACAGCATATTAAAAGCTACAGAAAAAGCAGAGTTCAATTAGCTTCATGTCATGATGCCTTCCCCAGCCAGTGAGCATTCAGGGTCAACCTAAAGCCAGTTTTTCTCCTCCTGAACCACTTTTTCTATTTTTTAAAATTTTTTATTTCTTTCTTTATTTTTTGTTGCACTGCATAACATGCAGGATCTTAGTTCCTTCACTGGGGATGGAACCCACGCCACCTGCACTGAAAGCACGGAGTCTTAACCAGTGGACCACCAGGGAAATCTCACCTCCTTGACTATTTTAAAAGGGAAGATTCTTGGAGAAGCTCTTATAACTAGCTCCAGTATATTTCTATTTTTTAATCCATATATTTCTTTTTGCTCAAGCTTCGCAGTATTATGGGACTTTCTAGGCTGACTCTGAAGAGCTTTTTTTGAGAGGACAACTAAACTTTATATGAAAACATAGTAGCAATCCCTCCCCCCCCCTATTCCTTAACTAAAAGTGTTTCAAAGATGTCCCTTTGCTCAAAGGGCCAAGATCCATTATCATCTATACACTGTGTCCAGTTCTCACAAAACTCATTTAACCAAAGATTTAGTAGAATCAAAGTTATAGAAAGAGGTTGGAAAAAGCATCAGATAAAACTTGCCTCAGAAAGTTAAATGTCTAAACCTAAAGTCAGAAAGGAGTGCCTTATGCAAAAATTTCAAAGGACTGGTAGAGGCTCCCTGGAACTCCAAATGAAGGACGTTTGAGGGCTGGCCCAAGCTCCACAGACAAGAGTGATGTGATTCACTACTATATATAAAATAAATAACTAATAAAGACCCACTTGGGGCTTCCCTGGTGACTCAGCCGGTAAAGAATCTGCCTGCAGTGCAGAAGACAAGGATTTGATCCCTGGGTCAGGCAGATCCCCTGGAGAAGGGAATTGCAATCCACTCCAGTATTCTTGCCTGGAGAATCCCATGGACAGAGGAGGCTGGCAGGCTATATAGTCCATGGGATCGCAAAGAATCAGACATGACTGAGAGACAGCATAAGAACCTCTACTCAATACTCTGTAATGACTTATACGGGAATAGAATCCTACAAGATGGGTGTATGTATAACTGACTCACTTCGCTGTACAGCAGAAACTAACGCAACGCTGTAAATCAACCATACTCTGATAAAAAATTAATTTAAAAACTTTTGAAAATAGACATAGTCAAACGGAGAGATACCTAGTTATTTCTCTCTTCCAGAGAGATTTATGCCATTCCCCCCAGAAGTGTATGAGAAGTCTGGCCACTCCGTTTCCTTACCAGCATCAGAAAATGTTGACTTTTTCACTTTACCCAGCCCTCTGAGAGTTGAATAATATAATTTATGGCTTTACTGATTGTTTCCTCACCAAATAAAAAGTACTGAACTCCACCCCACCACCCCCTTATCAAAAGAAAAACGGTGTTGTGATTAATTGGTAGTGTCTGCCAAGAGTAGGGCAAAATGTTGACTCTGGTCTAAATTACCCAAGATGGGACACTTTTTCATCTCTTCAGTTTGCTCCCAATCTTCCTCAGTTTTGCATTCTAGTTCTATCTTTCCCGTATCCCTTGTAAAGACCTTTCAGAATCATGCCCCACCTTAGTCTTCTCGTCCCGAGACATCAAAAAACCTTTCCATCTTCCATCCTGGTACCTATTTTCCAACCCTTTAATCATCTTTGTTGCATGTTCCTACAGTCACACCAAACTCCTCACATCCCTTTGAACCGTGGTAACCGATGCTGAACACAGTCCTCTAATTCAGACTATAATCTGACTAATTCAGAATATAGGGAAACTATTGCACTCATTCGCGTATTTCTCCAGACGTCCTAGTATCACGTGGGCTTGTTCATCATATCACCTGACTCCTGTTCATGCCAGGTTCCTGTGGCCTGTGTCTGGGCATCATTCTGGATCCCCTGTTGGTGAGGTGGATGTTCGGAGGTTTTAACATCAAAGTAGTTTGTCTCCATTTTGAGGATAACAGTATTTGGACAAAAGTAAAAGAAGTCTTTAAAAAGGAAAAAAGACAGGCACTTTCAAAACAAAAGCAGATGTTAAACATTTCCAAAGGGAAAGCTTGTAAAAGGTAACATTTCTGATAAGCAAATTTAAGCAAATCGGATATTTTTAACAAGTTTTGTAGGATACCAAATTAAAACTCTGAGTGTGCCCTGGATCCATGCCCTGTTCTCTTGTCATACTTCCACAGTTACCCCACCTCAATGGCTTTGTTATCCCATGGAGAAACAAGATTGAGTCTAACACAAACAAAAAAATGACATTAATCTGAGGAAGCTAAATGTGGCCATCAAATCATTTAAAAGTAAAATTTTAAGGGAGGGACAGCTGAATTAAAAAGTTGATCCAGAATTGACAAATGTGCCCAGAAAAATATGCATGCTCCCCAGAGTTTAAATTCTGGGATGCTTCAGAGACCTCCAGGACTACTGTAGAATGGAACTCTTCAGTTTTCTAGAACCTCTTTAGCATTGAAAGGGTGTGTGTGTGTGTGTGTGTGTATGCACTCAGTCATGTCTGACTCTTTGTGACCCAGTGAAGTCGACAGCTTCCTAAATGGCCAGCTTGTTCCTTATACTTTTCAGGTCCAGATCTGAGCTCATCGTCTTCTCCCTCAAATTAATTCTTCTTCCAGCTTTTCTGTTTCATTAACAGCATGGCCAGTTTCCCAAAGTCCAGCCGTGTGACATCAGAATAATCTTTATTGGCTTCTCCTTGAATTCCTGCTAAGTCACTGGGTGACTAAGTCATGTCTTCTGCCTAAATCTCTTGCATCCCCACCCATCCACTCTGTCTAGTTTCTTCAGTTGTATTTCTTTCATCAACCACTGCACACACGTTTCCCCCATCTTTTCTTTTGCTTTGGAACCCACTCAATCATCTGCCAAAGTCGTCCTCTCAAAGCACACTCCAATTATGTCATGCCTCACACACACACACACACAAAAATAATAATTACGTCCTATGATCCCACACAATCAGTTTCAAATTCCTAACTCAGAGTTGGCCCCTTTTGCAGAAGAAACCCCAATCTACCTTTCCAAATAAGTCACCTGCTTTAGCCAGCTTTCCCACGACCCCAGTGCTTTTTTCAGCCCATCCTTCAGAACTAGCTTCCCTCTTTCTCCCATAAGTACAACTTCCAAAATTTTACCTGCCCTTCAAATTCATCTCAGATGCTCCTCAAAGGCACAGGTGGGTGAGGGTCAGAGCAGATTTCTCTAAGACAGTCTAAAAGGATGTGTTATATAGGAAATCCATGGATGGCTCCAAGGGAATTTGTCAGTGTCCTAAATTTCATGAAAAAAAATTATGCACATTTTGCAAAGATGAGTTTTTTTAATCAAATTTAATGACCCCAAGAAGGTTTTTAAACACCCACCTAGGGGCATCTTTGGGATCCCTGCTGGCTCAGATGGTAAAGCACCCACCTGCAGTGCAGGAGATCTGGGTTCAAACCCTGGATCAGGAAGAGCCCCTGGAGAAGGGAATGGCTACCTACTCTAGTGTTCTTGCCTGGAGAATTCCATGGACAGAAGAGCCCAGCAGGCTTGAGTCCATGGAGTCACACAGAGTCAGACACGACAGAGCAACTAACACACAAGAGCCTCTATCCCCTCTTCCTTCTCAGCGTTAATCACGCAATGCCTACACGGGAACAGCTCACCCAGTTCTCCTTAGATGGGATCTGTAATACATCAAGTTACCCCCAGCACCTCCCCTGGCATCTCTCACACAATTATATTAAACATCTGCTAACTGCCAGGCAGAGTGCTGCATGCTGACAGTAATAAATAGGTGGATCCCCTGCCCTCGAAAGGAAGCCGTGCAGTTAAACCCACAATTAAAATAGTTTGTGAAAAACATTCTGATGGAATATGCACAGGGTATTATGAAGACATTGACAAAGGGCATCCCAGTAGGGCCCAGGGTTTGCCTGGCCACTCTTCCAGAGATGAGGAATATGCTGAGTCTTGAGGAATCAGAAGGAACCAGAGAAAAGGGAGTGGCATGGGGAAAGACGCCCCACAGTGTGGAGTAAGTAGTACGTTTTAGTTCCAGGATAGAATGAGGTTGGAGAGGAAAGGTGGTGATGGACGGGTTCTGAATTTTATCATGAACAACATGAAGGCACCAAGGAAGGATTAAAAGCAGGGGAAGGATACGATGGTATTTGCATTTTAAGCAATCATCTTTGCCACAGAGTGGAAAATGAATTAGAGCCATGAATTCTTAAGAGACTTTTCAGCTACTTTAAATAAGTACTATTAAAGGTCTAAACTAATATCACAGCAGAATGGTTAGAAATAAAGGGAAAGAGTCTAGAAATATTTAGGAGTTAAAATCAACAAGATGCAGTCACTAATTGGATGTGAAAAATGAGGGCGAAGGCGGAATCATGAACGATACTCAGGTTTCTAGAATCTGAGAGCATCTAAGCGATGGGTGGTTGTTTCCTGAGACTAGGGACACGCAAGGGGGAATTATTGGTGCTTATGGGACTGGAGCCAGAAAATTGGTCTGAGTCAAGATGCAGATTTTGAAATCATTACAAGATCAGTGGTGATTCATTGTATGAATTTTAATTAAGTCTCTTAATGCAGAATACAGAGATAAAAGGAACAGAGGGGTTCAAGGAAAACCAACTAAATAGACAAAAAAAGATTGTTCACTGGACTAGAGACTCTAAAGGGTCCATTGACCCAAAAGAGACCAGTTGTTTGGGAATGATGAGGGGGGAAGCAGATTGGCTTGAGGGAGGCTGTAAAAAGTGAGTGGGGAGTCAGGCTGGAGAACCAGTGCACTTAGACCAGGTGAGAAGGCCTTTCCCAGGCCAGTGTGTTATGGCTGTGTCTGCCCTCCCCTAGCCACATGTCTACGTCAACAAGAAGTCCTTGAACTTGGGCTTAAAGGAGCATTCCCAGTGGAGCCCACACTCTCCTTCCAGATTATGTTCTGATTATTCAGGACCCCAAGTTCCCTGCCCAAAAGTCCCCAAGCTCACTTGTAGCCTTCCTCCCCTATGCTTCCTCTCAAGTCCACTCCACACAGAGGCCAGACCATGTCACGAGTGTGCATGCTCTTGGCCCAAGAACTGGCTGAGGGGTGGCCATTTGCAGGATGGAGAAGAGAGGAAAGCTGGACTTGGACGTGTGGGCCAGGGTCTCCACAGTCAAACCCTCAAGGTCCCTCAGGATGACGGATGGAGCCATAAGTGAGGGGTAAGGAAGGCAGGCTGGGAAGCAGAGACCAAGCATCAAGCCTCCTCTGCAAAACCATGTTCTACCCCAGAACCCCAAGGACTCTGACAATTCTAAACCCAATCCTGACTTTCTAGACGTATATTTACCAAGGTAGAACCATAGAATACACTCTTTATTTAGCAGCTCGTCAACTTGATATGTAACGCTTAAATATTTAGGCATAGGAATTGTCTGGCAGACCAGTGGTTAAGGCTCCACATTCTCCCTGCCAAGGGCAATTCAATCCCTAGTTGGGTAACTAAGATCCCACAAGCTGCAAAGCACAGCTAAATAAATATTCAGGCAAGGTGTGCAGACCTCCATTTGTACTCTTACTTGGGGCCCCACAGACAGCAAGAGGTAAAGTATTAGGGTAGAAAAGAGTGTTTTGTTTTCTTTTGCTTACAACAAGATAAAATTAAACATATTTTATCCACAAGAGAACATTTCCAGTAAAGAGAGAGAGAGAGAGGTTGGAGAAACAGGAAGAAGGGATGTGCCAAAAAGTATCCTTAAGGAATTAAGATAGCATGAAATTCAAAAACTAGAGGTAGGAATGGGAAGATTCAAGGAAAGGTCATGGGAATGAGTAGCTGGAATGAAGTTAAGAGTTGTCTGCAATGAAAGGTTGTCTGCTTTTAGCACTATTCACAATAGACAGGACATAGACAGATGAATAAGAAGATGCAGTACATATCTACAATGGAATATTATTCAGCCATAAGAGGAATGAAATCTCCTCATTTGTAGAGACATGAATGGACCTAGAAACTGTTATACTGAGTGAAGCAAGTCAGAAAGAGAAAAACGAATATCATACATTAATGTATACATGTGAAATATAGGCGGCTGTGACAGCACACAAGTGCGGCCTAGAGGAGCTACCCCGGGCAGGAGGTCAGGGGCGGTGGCTGCGCTTTGCTGGAGTACCCGTGAAGAGAGACCCCACATCCAAGGTAAGTGAAACCCAAGTAAGACAGTAGGCACTGAGAGAGGGCATCAGAGGGCAGACAGACTGAAACCATAATCACAGCCAACAGGCCAATCTGATCACATGGACCACAGCCTTGTCTAACTCAATGAAACTAAGCCATGCCATGTGGGGCCACCCAAGACAGATGGGTCATGGTGGAGAGGTCTGACAGAATGTGGTCCTCTGGAGAAGGGAATGGCAAACCACTTCAGTATTCTTGCCTTGAGAACCCCATAAACAGCATGAAAAGGCAAAAAAGATAGGACACTGAAAGATGAACTCCCCAGGTCAGTAGGTGCCCAATATGCTATTAGAGATCAGTAGAGAAATAACTCCAGAAAGAATGAAGGGATGGAGCCAAAGCAAAAATAATACCCAGTTGTGAATGGGACTGGTGATAGAAACAAGGTTCAGTGCTGTAAAGAGCAGTATTGCATAGGAACCTGGAATGTTAGGTCCATGAATCAAGGCAAATTGGAAGTGGTCAAACAGGAGATGCTGAAGAAGGCTTTCTTATCTCTTCTTGCTATTCTTTGGAACTCTGCATTCAGATGCTTATATCTTTTCTTTTCTCCTTTGCTTTTCGCCTCTCTTCTTTTCAGTGCTATTTGTAAGGCTTCTCCAGACAGCCATTTTGCTTTTTTGCATTTCTTTTCCATGGGGATGGTCTTGATCCCTGTCTCCTGTACAATGTCACGAACCTCATTCCATAGTTCATCAGGAACTCTGTCTATCAGATCTAGGCCCTTAAATCTATTTCTCACTTCCACTGTATAATCATAAGGGATTTGATTTAGGTCATACCTGAATGGTCTAGCGGTTTTCCCTACTTTCTTCAATTTAAGTCTGAATTTGGAAATAAGGAGTTCATGATCTGAGCCACAGTCAGCTCCTGGTCTTGTTTTTGTTGACTGTATAGAGCTTCTCCATCTTTGGCTGCAAAGAATATAATCAATCTGATTTCGGTGTTGACCATCTGGTGATGTCCATGTGTAGAGTCTTCTCTTGTGTTGCTGGAAGAGGGTGTTTGCTATGACCAGTGCATTTTCTTGGCAAAACTCTATTAGTCTTTGCCCTGCTTCATTCCGCATTCCAAGGCCAAATTTGCCTGTTACTCCAGGTGTTTCTTGACTTCCTACTTTAGCATTCCAGTCCCCTATAATGAAAAGGACATCTTTTTTGGGTGTTAGTTCTACAAGGTCTTGTAGGTCTTCATAAAACCGTTCAACTTCAGCTTCTTCAGCATTACTGGTTGGGGCATAGACTTGGATAACTGTGATATTGAATGGTTTGCCTTGGAAACGAACAGAGATCATTCTGTCGTTTTTGAGATTGCATCCAAGTACTGCATTTCGGACTCTTTTGTTGACCATGATGGCTACTCCATTTCTTCTGAGGGAATCCTGCCCACAGTAGTAGATGCGGGCCACTAGCGACAGCTAGGCCGGCGCACTCAGCGCGGGTCGCTTGCGAGAGCCGGGCCGGCGCACTCAGCGCGGGCCGCTTGCGAGAGCCGGGCCGGCGCACTCAGCGCGGGCGAGAGAAGCTACCCCACGTCCGAGGTCAGGGGCAGCAACCTAGAGTGCCAGGCTGCGACGGCGCAGGAACGGCCGAGAGGAGCTACCCTGTGTCTGAGGTCAGTGGCGGCCGGGAGGAGCTACCCCTCATCCGAGGTCAGTGGCGGCCGGGAGGAGACACCCCGCGTCTGAGGTCAGGGCGGCGGCCGGGAGGAGCTACCCCGTGTCCGAGGTCAGGGGCGGCCAGGAAGAGACACCCCACGTCCGAGGCCAGGGGCGGCCGGGAGAAGCCACCTTGCGCCCGAGGCCAGGGGTGGTGACCCGGAGGAGCCACCCTGAGCCCGAGGCCAGGGGCGGCAGCTGGGAGAAGCCACCCACGCCCGAGGCCACGGCCGGCGGCCGGGAGGAGCAACCCGAGGAGCAGGGGCTGCGCAGGCGCAGGAGGGCCTAGAGGAGCTGTCCCACGTTGAAGGTCAGGAACTGCGGCGGTAAGGAGATACCCCTCGTCCAAGGTAAGGAGCAGCCGTGAAGAGACAACCCACGCCCAAGGTAAGAGAAACCCAAGTAAGATGGTAGGTGTTGCAAGAGAGCATCAGAGGGCAGACACACTGAAACCATACTCACAGAAAACTAGTCAATCTAATCACACTAGGACCAGGGCCTTGTCTAACTCAATGAAACCAAGCCATGCCTGCAGGGCAACCCAAGGCGGGCGGGTCATGGTGGAGAGGTCTGACAGAACGTGGTCCACTGGAGAAGGGAATGGCAAGCCACTTCAGTATTCTTGCCTTGAGAACCCCATGAACAGTATGAAAAGGCAAAATGATAGGATATCAAAAGAGAATCTCCCCAGGTCGTTAGGTGCCCAATATGCTACTGGAGATCAGTGGAGAAATAACTCCAGAAAGAATGAAGGGATGGAGCCAAAGCAAAAACAATACCCAGTTGTGCATGTGACTGGTGATAGAAGCAAGATCCGATGCTGTAAAGAACAATATTGCATAGGAACCTGGAATGTCAGGTCCATGAATCAAGGCAAATTGGAAGTGGTCAAACAAGAGATGGCAAGGGTGAACGTCGACATTCTAGGAATCAGCGAACTAAAATGGACTGGAATGGGTGAATTTAACTCAGATGACCATTATATCTACTACTGCGGGCAGGAATCCCTCAGAAGAAATGGAGTAGCCATCATGGTCAACAAAAGAGTCCGAAATGCAGTACTTGGATGCAATCTCAAAAACGACAGAATGATCTCTGTTCGTTTCCAAGGCAAACCATTCAATATCACAGTTATCCAAGTCTATGCCCCAACCAGTAATGCTGAAGAAGCTGAAGTTGAACGGTTTTATGAAGACCTACAAGACCTTGTAGAACTAACACCCAAAAAAGATGTCCTTTTCATTATAGGGGACTGGAATGCTAAAGTAGGAAGTCAAGAAACACCTGGAGTAACAGGCAAATTTGGCCTTGGAATGCGGAATGAAGCAGGGCAAAGACTAATAGAGTTTTGCCAAGAAAATGCACTGGTCATAGCAAACACCCTCTTCCAGCAACACAAGAGAAGACTCTACACATGGACATCACCAGATGGTCAACACCGAAATCAGATTGATTATATTCTTTGCAGCCAAAGATGGAGAAGCTCTATACAGTCAACAAAAACAAGACCAGGAGCTGACTGTGGCTCAGATCATGAACTCCTTATTTCCAAATTCAGACTTAAATTGAAGAAAGTAGGGAAAACCGCTAGACCATTCAGGTATGACCTAAATCAAATCCCTTATGATTATACAGTGGAAGTGAGAAATAGATTTAAGGGCCTAGATCTGATAGACAGAGTTCCTGATGAACTATGGAATGAGGTTCGTGACATTGTACAGGAGACAGGGATCAAGACCATCCCCATGGAAAAGAAATGCAAAAAAGCAAAATGGCTGTCTGGAGAAGCCTTACAAATAGCACTGAAAAGAAGAGAGGCGAAAAGCAAAGGAGAAAAGAAAAGATATAAGCATCTGAATGCAGAGTTCCAAAGAATAGCAAGAAGAGATAAGAAAGCCTTCTTCAGCAATCAATGCAAAGAGATAGAGGAAAACAACAGAATGGGAAAGACTAGAGATCTCTTCAAGAGAATTGGAGATACCAAGGGAACATTTCATGCAAAGATGGGCTCGATAAAGGATAGAAATGGTATGGACCTAACAGAAGCAGAAGATATTAAGAAGAGGTGGCAAGAATACACAGAAGAACTGTACAGAAAAGATCTTCACGACCCAGATAATCATGAGGATGTGATCACTAATCTAGAGCCAGACATCTTGGAATGTGAAGTCAAGTGGGCCTTAGAAAGCATCACTAAGAACAAAGCTAGTGGAGGTGATGGAATTCCCGTTGAGCTGTTTCAAATCCTGGAAGATGATGCTGTGAAAGTGCTGCACTCAATATGCCAGCAAATTTGGAAAACTCAGCAGTGGCCACAGGACTGGAAAAGGTCAGTTTTCATTCCAATTCCAAAGAAAGGCAATGCCAAAGAATGCTCAAACTACCGCACAATTGCACTCATCTCACACGCTAGTAAAGTAATGCTCAAAATTCTCCAAGCCAGGCTTCAGGAATATGTGAAACACGAACTTCCAGATGTTCAAGCTGGTTTTAGAAAAGGCAGAGGAACCAGGGATCAAATTGCCAACATTCTCTGGATCATGGAAAAAGCAAGAGAGTTCCAGAAAAACATCTATTTCTGCTTTATTGATTATGCCAAAGCCTTTGACTGTGTGGATCACAATAAACTGTGGAAAATTCTGAGAGAGATGGGAACACCAGACCATCTAACCTGCCTCTTGAGAAATCTGTATGCAGGTCAGGAAGCAACAGTTAGAACTGGACATGGAACAACAGACTGGTTCCAAATAGGAAAAGGACTTATGTCAAAGCTGTATATTGTCACCCTGCTTATTTAACTTATATGCAGAGTACATCATGAGAAACACTGGGCTGGAAGAAGCACAAGCTGGAATCAAGATTGCTGGGAGAAATATCAATAACCTCAGATATGCAGATAACACCACCCTTATGGCAGAAAGTGAATAAGAACTAAAGAGCCTCTTGATGAAAGTGAAAGAGGAGAGTGAAAAAGTTGGCTTAAAGCTCAACATTCAGAAAATTAAGATCATGGCATCCGGTCCCATCACTTCATGGGAAATAGATGGGGAAACAGTGGAAACAGTGGCTGACTTTATTTTTCTGGGCTCCAAAATCACTGCAGATATTAATTGCAGCCATGAAATTAAAAGACGCTTACTCCTTGGAGGGAAAGTTATGACTAACCTAGACAGCATATTCAAAAGCAGAGACATTACTTTGCCAACAAAGGTCCGTCTAGTCAAGGCTATGGTTTTTCCAGTGGTGATGTATGGATGTAAGAGTTGGACTATAAAGAAACCTGAGCACTGAAGAATTGATGCTTTCAAACTGTGGTGTTGGAAAAGGCTCTTGAAAGTCCCTTTGACTGCAAGGAGATCCAACCCGTCCATCCTAAAGGAGTCCTGGGTGTTCATTGGAAGGACTGATATTGAAGCAGAAACTCCAATACTTTGGCCACCTGATGTGAAGAGCTGACTCACTTGAAAAGACCCTGATGCTTGGAAAGATTGAGGGCAGGAGGAGAAGGGGACGACTGAGGATGAGATGGTTGGATGGCATCACCGACTCGATGGACATGGGTTTGGGTGGACTCTTGGAGTTGGTGATGGACAGGGAGAGCTGGCATGCTGCAATTCAAGGGATCACAAAGAGTCGGACACAACTGAGCAACTGAACTGAACTGAACTGTGAAATCTAGAAAAAGGTGTAGATGATCTTATTTGCAAAACAGAAATAGAGATACAGACTTTGAGGACAAATGTATGGCTACCAAGGGGGCAAGTGGGTTAGGAGATTGGAATTGACATATATACCCTATTTAACTAAATATAAAATACATAACTAAGGAGAACCTACTGTACACCTCAGAGATCTCTACTCGGTGCTCTGTGGTGACTTAAATGGGAAGGAAATGCAAAAAAGAGGGGATACACACACACATAATGCTGATTCACTTCACCGTACAGTCGAAACTAATAGAACATTGTAAAGCAATTGTGTGTGTGCAGTTGTATCCAACTCTTTGCGACTCCAAGGAGTGTAGCCCACCTCTGTCCGTGGGATTCTCCTGGAGTGGGTAGCCATTCTCTTCTCCAGGGGATCTTCATGACCCAGGAATCAAACCAGGGTCTCCTGCATTGTAGGTGAATTCTTTACCATCTGACCCACGAGGGAAGCCCTGTAAAGCAACTATACTCCAATAAAAAAACTTTTTTATTGTTTTAGCTTATAGTGATTGATTTATTACTTTTTTAATATAAATTTATTTATTTTAGTTGAAGGCTAATTATTTTACAATATTGTAGTCGTTTTGCCATACATGGATCCACTGTGGCTGTACTTGTGTTCCCCATCCTGAACACCCCTCCCACCTCCCTCCCCATCCCATCCCTCTGGATCAACCCAGTGCAGGTGTCTGCATCGATCTTTTATTTGGCCTTCCAGGAGCTCTGACAAACATTAAATATAATGAGAGGCAAAGAATGTTAATTACTCTGGAGAAAGAAATCAGTAAAGTCAGTTCAAGTATGCCATGTTGAAGTGAGTTTGACAACTTGGTTTATGGAAGCGAATCTGTATTTAAATATTACTGCCAGAATGATTTTAACTTTTTAAAAACAAGGTGACCAAATGTCAGATTCATTTGTGTAATCGATCACACTCATAAACCCAGTGCTATAATTCTCCAACTTGATTTTGCAAGGCCTAGTTACCTGAAGAGCTCTTGCAAATTGTGTTCAAATACTCAAAACAGGTTTACTTTTGATTCATCTTCAAAATTATAGATATGTGTGCCCTTTGTAATTATTTTATGAGAGCGAGGGTAAGTTGTGAAATCAAACTAAACTAGTAAGATTTCATCATTTCCAAAGGCCTGTCAATTATTTTACCAAGCAATAGGAATCATTCTAATGTTCCTAGGTAAACTGGATTTAAGCTATTGATATGCTAATAAACATAAGGAAATTAAGATTGATTCTAAATCTTGCAGTTGCAGAATAGAATAAGCAGTCCCAGTTTAAGAACCCCCAGTTTAGAAAATTATATGTTTGAAGCCAGTCAGAGTCGTGCCAAATACCACTTTCTCCTGTATTCAGTGGCAGACTCTGACATGACCAGGGAAGAGTGATTCCCAGGCAGGAGTGCCCACTCGGCGATTGACTCCTATTCATTTTCCACCTCTGCCTCTATCAGATACACTCCTCATGCAATAAAGGGTCTCGAGGGGCAACAGAGGGGTCCAGGTGTCAAAATCTGACTAACTCATTTCCCATTGAAGATAACAATAATAGTTAAATCATTATTAGACTTATTTTCCAGGCTAGACTTACAAAAGTCATTTTAGCCCATACCATAAGTAAGATCATTTCAGACTGTCTCTATGGACCACATGCTGTGAGTTCCAGACAATCAGCTTAGGAAGATAACTTTTGGAACCAACACACATAGCTCTCTAAAGTGAAAGTGAAAGTGAAGTCACTCAGTCATGCCCGACTCTTAGCGACCCCATGGACTGCAGCCTACCAGGCTTCTTCATCCATGGGATTTTTCCAGGCAAGAGTATAGGAGGGGGGGTCTCTAAGCAGCTATCAATAATCAATGCAATTTGAGTAATTTAATTTAAAATACGTCTAAGTACTATTTTCAGCTTTCATTGTGGGGTTTTTCTGTGTGTGCTTTACTCTGTGCAGTGATTTCATCCAAGGCCACCGGGGACTAAAAGATGACCTACTCCACATTGAAAGCACTCATCATATTGGTGTCAACATGAGACTGGGGTATGCAGCATCAACTCTGCTTTCCACTCTTGAGTCCAGGCCACACTGCACCCAGAAAGCCTCAAAGCTTTCCTTCTGTCATACAGGTACAGCCCAGGTTGTGCAATGAATGTATGTGATACACACCTTTGCGAATTGCTTTATATGTTGAAGACACATTAGTGGAGTTGACTATTTCAAAGAAAATTAGCAAGTGTCTCATTTCTTAATATCACAAGCCATTCTAATTCAAGATAATAACCTCTCTCTAATAGTTTGTGAAGTTCCTTTTTTTTTTTTTGCTTAAAAGGCTTCATGAAAGCAAGATGAAAGTATAGTAACATTCAGTTGTCTGAAAGAGTTATTGTATAAATGTCTAATGCATTACCAGAAAGTAGTTTATTATATTGGATAAATGCCAAGAAACTGATTGACAACTTAATTAGGGGGAAATGTCACACATTTTTAGAAAGAAAACACCCACACAGTATAGGGAATCAGAATCTGTTTTTATATGCCTAGGGTTATAAACATTTGTATCAAAATATTTACAATTATAGTATATGAAATATCAATCTATTAAAGAAGAAGCCAAATACAGTACTAGAACAACCCACCACTGTAATGCAAATTACATGAGACATAAATGGCACAGAAACAAAGCAAAAGACCAGGGAGTACACGGTCCGCTCCAGTCATAGTTTAACTGTTTAACACAATGCTAGTATCTCTTTTGGGTATATCTGATATGCAAATCTGCCTCTGCACTCAAGACAGCCTTCTACAATCATATGATCATTAACTCATAATTTAAAAGGTCATCATCCCACAGTTTTTTGCTTTCCAACCCATTTACCCCTAGTCCAGATAATTTGGTGGCCCAACCCCCACATTCCCCTAACCAGAATGAACATAAAGAAATAAACTTAGTAATAATCCTTTTATATAAATACCAGCAATTGTGGCATAACAGCTCCCCAAAAGGAAAACTATATAAGAAATGGATGAAAGGGGAGCTAGAAGAAGAAAAGTAGGCAAGATGTCTCAGATTCTCCCTAGGGTAGATCTTCTCAAACTGATAAAGGAAGTGTCTTCCACCAAAACAAACCCTTTAGCCAGAATCTGAGATGGCTTAAAAATGCCTGCACCAGGCCAGAGCAATGACCGCTTAGCCAGGATTACCACACTAATACCATACTTCTAAGCCCTACAAAGAAACACCCTTGTGGCTACAGAGGAGCTCAGTGACCATCGGACTGGGCACCACAAGAGTTTTTAGGGGTTTTTGCTTTTCCCTTAAAGAAAATATCTGCCCACCACCTATATTTTTATTTCTCTCACAGAAATTTTCTTATTTTCCTGGAAGTACAGACACTCCGTTCTTACTGTGACTGCAATCTAGTATGCTTAATACTTGACAATCGTATAGCACCTTTCACCCAAGGATGTGTGGTTTGGTTTGCACGTGTTTTAAGAAGCTTCCAAAACTGCCTTGCCTCATCCGTATTGTGGAACAGGCAGGACCTCTGATAGGCAACCCCTTCAGCTCATAAAGCTAGAACCATCTCTGAGCTCAGGAGCCCTGATCCCCAACTTGGCGAATTAGATAAAACTTCCTCAAAAGGCTATAATTTAGGGGGAGAGTAACAGATTGAGTTGCAAGGATCTATCTCCATCTCTCTCACATCTTATACTTAAACATGATTGCACCGAGAGAGGTTCCTAATAACATAACCCTAATATAATCCTGCTGTAGAACTGCTCCCTTTTCCCATAATTTGTGTGGTGCTCCCACCACTGAATTGGTTGTTAGTGGCTTTACAGAAATTCCAGAGCGCTGCCTTGGCTTTAAGTGAGAGACCAAGCAAAGTCTGCGGCAAGAGGTCTCCACAAGGGACAGCTGTGTGAGGCCTTGTCTGGGTTCTGACCAGGCCCAGGCCTTCCACTGTGAAAATTTCTTTCTCAGTTTAGCTAAGCCACCAACTTGGTCTTAATCACTATGTCTCTTCTTCCCATTTTGTCACAAATACCACAGAGTTAAATCTCTGCTTAACAAAAGGGGATCCTGGCACACTGGCCAAAGTCCTCCCTTGAGCCCTTCACATGGTGATGTTTTGCTTTGGGTCAGAAGGGTGGGGTGGCTTCCAGGCTTGGCTTATTCCGCACAAAACAATATCTGCCCTGGCCGGAACTTGTACCGCTGTGTTGACTGGGTGCAGCGAGTCTGAAGACTGAATTCACCCTCGGAAGTGGAGCCAGTGATGTGGCAGCTGCTGGGGCCCCAGGCAGTGTGTGTAACGGAGAACAGCTGGAGGCCAAGCCCGGTGGCCCGAGGGAGGCCCCCTGGCCCACATCCAGGGAGCACCTGTCCCAGCCAACAGCTTTCTCCCAGGGCAGGGGCTGGACAGTACAGGACCCCCTCCAACATGTTTGGGTTTCAGCCCCTCCCCCTTTCCATCCCCTCCCACCCCCCCTTCCCTCTCCTGGTTTTTCCTGCTTAGCAACTTCCACTCCCCTCCCAGATTCAAGGGCTCCCTCCTCCCCACCCCCCAGGTCCCCAGTAAATGTGTTCAGCCTTATTTCTTTCTCAGGACCAGATAAAGGATGCCGATGATGAAGCTGAAGCAGAAGCAGATCCAGGTCAGGATGAAGGAATAGCCGTGATGACTCTTCGCATAATCGTTTTTAGAGCTGTTGGCATAGTGATGAGTGTAGATGGAGGCCCCCACCATGACGCACAGCCCTGCAGCGGGGAGAAATGATTCACTGTCGGCTTGGTTTCTTAACATTCAAAGTGAGGAAAAGATTTATAACTTTAGAAAGACCCTATGTTCCCCGTGGGCGATGGGAAAATGAAATCTGAAATTTGGCCCCCAGCGGTGGTTCTGCTGACTGGCCCTGAACCAGGCCTGATGGTGATGTTGCTGTGCCACTGGTGCACTCCAGCTGCTGTACTCCAGCTGTTCTCCGTTACAGCTTGAGTCCTCACACCTGCACTGGTTGGTATGGCTGTGGAGTAAAACACAGCTTCTCTGGGCTTCCCCACTCCTCTCCGCTGGCTTTCCNGGGCAGGGGCTGGACAGTACAGGACCCCCTCCAACATGTTTGGGTTTCAGCCCCTCCCCCTTTCCATCCCCTCCCACCCCCCCTTCCCTCTCCTGGTTTTTCCTGCTTAGCAACTTCCACTCCCCTCCCAGATTCAAGGGCTCCCTCCTCCCCACCCCCCAGGTCCCCAGTAAATGTGTTCAGCCTTATTTCTTTCTCAGGACCAGATAAAGGATGCCGATGATGAAGCTGAAGCAGAAGCAGATCCAGGTCAGGATGAAGGAATAGCCGTGATGACTCTTCGCATAATCGTTTTTAGAGCTGTTGGCATAGTGATGAGTGTAGATGGAGGCCCCCACCATGACGCACAGCCCTGCAGCGGGGAGAAATGATTCACTGTCGGCTTGGTTTCTTAACATTCAAAGTGAGGAAAAGATTTATAACTTTAGAAAGACCCTATGTTCCCCGTGGGCGATGGGAAAATGAAATCTGAAATTTGGCCCCCAGCGGTGGTTCTGCTGACTGGCCCTGAACCAGGCCTGATGGTGATGTTGCTGTGCCACTGGTGCACTCCAGCTGCTGTACTCCAGCTGTTCTCCGTTACAGCTTGAGTCCTCACACCTGCACTGGTTGGTATGGCTGTGGAGTAAAACACAGCTTCTCTGGGCTTCCCCACTCCTCTCCGCTGGCTTTCCCATCTAGACCCCAGCACACTAGGACAGGCTGCCCTGGGGGGACGCAGAAGAACACACCTTCCATCAAACTGTGTGTATTGGGAGAGAGGGAATGGCCATCAGCAGTTTCATCTGTCTAAGGACTCCCACATCCCCTGCCCCTTCTACTGTCTTGAATACAAGCTCTGGCTTCCCAGGTCGCTCAGTGGTAAAGAATCCACCTGCCAATGCAGGAGACACAGGTTCAATCTTTGGGTCAGGAAGGTCCCCTGGAGGAGGAAATGGCAACCCACTCCAGTATTCTTGTCTGGAAAATCCCATGCACAGAGGAGCCTGGCAGGCCACAGTCCACGGGGTCACAGAGTCGGACACAACTGAGCACGAACCCATACAAGCGCTACAGCTGGGCAGACCCCGGCTCCTTGGTATCTGCCCAGGAGCCCCAGGTTTAAACAGTGAAGCAGATGAGGGCTCTTATTTCAAGTGGCTATCAGGGGTTCTCCCCAAGAGCACAAATAACCAAGCCAATAAATTGTACAAGGCAGTTTCACTGCCCCGGGTGCTCAGCTGTTCATGCCACTGAGAGCCCCCGTGGTAAGATCTACAGGAACGCTTTTTCTGAGTAAGCTGATACTCACAGCACACCAGCAAGGTGGCCCCGGAGAGGAAGAAGCGGTTGCCTTTCTCCATGGTGAAGAGCTGGAACACGAACACCACGAGGGAGATGACGGAGAATATGATAGACAGGATCATGAAGGCCTGCACAGCCTTGAGGGCATCTATGGACAGAGGGCAGGGGCAGTGAGGACGCCAGGCCACCCAGTCCCTGAGGGGCCGGCCATTCCTCAAGGGCACTGGGTACAATATCTTTGCACGTACCTTCACCAGCATAGGCAAGGTTGTCACCACAGCCACCAATGGTACAATTTTTCCAAAGACCTACTGATTCCGTTCCCAAATCTGACACCACCCAGACCTGAAATCAAAAAGTCATAAAGGAACTCTTCTCAGTACTCTGTTAGGTGGGAAAAGAATCTGAAAAAGAGTGGATATATGTACATGTATAACTGATTCGCTTTGCTGTACACCTCAAGCTAACACAGCATGGTAAATCAACTACAGTCCAATATAAATTAAAAAAAAAAAGAAAGAAAGAAATTTTAAAAACTGTTTAAAAACTAACTCCCTGGCTTGAAAGAAAAAGAAACAACCATCAGCTTGTTGGACTAAATTTTATGCAAGATGCCATATTTAGCCATAAATACAGCTAAGAAGCTCATCTCTAGGTGGAAATAATGTCTCACTAAAACTGAAGTCAGAGAGGTCCCAAGAAAAAAGAGAGAGAAGAATGTACGCCCAAGGAGAGGTTACCTCACTCTCTGGACTTCACATCTCTCATTACTTAAAAAAGAAAGACGTAATTCAACCATTGGGGTTTTTTGGGTTTTGGTTTTTTAATCATTCTAAGGCTCTAAGAAACGGAAACCCTGCATGAGGAAATTGATTTTAAAGATGTACAATTCATACACCCTACCAAGACTGTGTCCAATAAAGGGCCTGGCAAAGAAGGTGAAAAAAGTTAAGGAAAACATGTTCAACTGGAAAAAAATAAGAAACATAAACGCAGCAAAGAACACAGCCTTGAGACTGGGAGATCAACAAGCCACGTTCATCTAACTAGAAGGATAAACCTTGATTGTCGCAACATGAAAAGTAACTTCATAATAACATAGTCCAGGCAGAGCTATCCTGTGGGGGCAGCTGAAAGTAGAAAAACGACCCAAATGTATTCACCGAGGCTCACCACAGTGCCAGCACCCCCTCCTTCCAGGCCCCAGAGAAACGGTTATCCTTCTGGGATGAAAAACAAATGCCCAGCCCTGTCTACACAGAGTGTCTGTTCACATGCGAGTTACTGGAAAACCAGGGCCAGGATGTCCAATCGCCTGCCTGTTCTTGATTTAACAAACAGCTGTGTGTTCGGCCCCACGTTAGAGGCTGATAATTCAGATTTCAGCACTGGGCATCCACTACATCAGTTTGAAGCCATTTACTGGACCTGGTAAACTGAGAGACTTGGTGGGGGGCGGGTGCACAGAACAGCTAAATTCAAGTTTGGAGGAGTCCACACGGCGAGGGCTCTGTCATCACGGTGACGTTTCATTGAATCTTGCTTAGGATCATCCCCACCAATAATGGCAAAACTCTTTCCCCTGAAATTTAAAACTCATTATCCTTCAACTGTAACAAGGACCCACAGAGACTCCGGGATCAAATCTGTTTATCTAGTGATGCATGACCTTGGTTTTTAGGTCCAAGGAGTTGTCTTATTTTTGTTTTTTTCTGAGAAAAACAAACTGGACTCTGCAAACTACCACTAGAGGTCAGAGTAGCCCCAGATTCAGAGAGAAGAGCCTATGGCTTGCCCTGTGTTTTTAGTTTGTCTTTTTTTTTTTTTTTTTTTTTTAGTTAATTCAGGCAAACAAGGTTAATCTTGCATAATTCCACTCTCACATGCTACTCTCTGCTCAGAACTTGTATTTGTTGGTCAGACCACCAAAGCATTTCATCCATCATCTCACTCCCATTTCTCCTTCTAATCAAGGTTCCCAGAAAGAAGTTTGGCCTGCCACGTGGTGTCTTCATTACATCCCGAACAAAGCCTGTCCCTCCCACCTGTACTCCCTGGCTGGGCACACCTCCTGGAATGCTTCCCAAGTTCCTTTCACTCTGCATCTCTAGCAGCGAGAAACCCCGCCCATCTACCCATCCTCCAAGCTCCACCTCCCCTGAGAAGCCTCACTATATTCTCCAACCTGGCGAGATCACTCATTTAGACACTTGTTATTAATATTTAGCTGTTTGAAGTGCAAGTATGTGTTTAATTTTTTCCACAACTAAGCTGTAAACCCACAATGGCTTAAACATCTTTTGTAGCACTTTGTGTAAATATTCAAATAACTTCCAAATGAATGAATGAACAGAACAGGACTCACATTGGCAATGGTGGAAACAAATAACATGATGACGGTGGCAATGTGGACCACAAAGATGCTCGCCAGTAACACCAGCATCTTGGCTTTTCGTTGGCTTGAGGGTGAAGGGAGCTCTGAAAAGAAAGGAGAACACGAAAAGAGAAGGAGAGGTTACTCTCTTATTCAGTGCGATATTTCAGCTTTCCCCTGTGGGTGGGTTCTCTGCTAAAATCAAGAGGAGTTACAGTAAAAAGCATCGTGATTCCATAAATTCCTGCCAACACCTAATTAGTTAGCCCAGTTCCCCAAGTGCTTGTTCATCTGTTTACATAGATCTAAACAGAAAGAAAATTCTACCTCAGATATTTATACATTCATCCCTCTAATACAGCCTGTTTCAAAACAAGAAAAATGTTATGGTAACTGTAACTGTTTTGTTTGCATTGTGCAGGTCAAAAGCAGGACTCTGGTTTTTAAAAGGCCTTTCACAGCCAACAATGTCATATAAATTTGCATTTTCCATTAGGGAAGTTGCCCACACGTCTATCAAACTGCTCACCCAGCGATTTTAATTGAAGTGGATGCCTTCCTGAGACTGGCAGCTATTACTCAATGCCCAGAGACCAAATGGGCTACTAACTTGATCCCCTATGAAATATAAAATGTGAGAGCCACAGCTTCCACTATGATAATGCTGTTGGATATTCAATAATTATAACAACCCAATTACAGTTTAATGGTCTGATCACCTACCAATGGAATATTTAAGACGTGTGTTGCACCTGACCCTTTGGGCTACGTCATGGTAGGGACTCTGCTTTTGGTCTGGGGACAGAGGGTTATATTTCCTGTGACTCAGTATGACAGTTCTGAGGGCTGGATGCAGCGGGAGGGATGAAACGTGCCTTTGGCTTGTGTGTGACATTTACCCAAACGCCAATCCTTCTGGACTCAGTACAACCCATCAGCAGATGCATCCATCACACGGTGGATGGGAGGATGGGGAACTAACAGATTAAGAATGTGCATGGGTAAATGGAAGCATTCAGTCATCATCTCAGAAGTGATGAGGGGAGCCCATGGATCATCAAACCTAGAACATAATGGAAGTGTGAAGGATGCATGAGGGGGCGGCTATTTTGATTGATGGCAGTGGCAGGAATGCTTTGTCACACCCAAGACCGTTAAGAGGTGGTGCAGGCTTGCAGGAACTTCAGAAAGAAAGGGCTCACGTTACTCACAGCCCAGGGAGGGTGGACGTGTGGCTGTCCCCTCCCAGCGGGGAGAGGGCTCTGCACACCCAGTAACTGTGTCCCACTTCTCTCTCTCCCTCCACCTCGTTTAATTAAAGCTTTGAGCTTGAGTCCCTCCCACTTCAGACAGGGTACTTATTGGAGAGCGTGGATGCAACCATTCCAACACTTGCAGTGCTTCTGATCTCTCCCTTTCCTCACCAGGCACTCCAAATCCAGAATGATCTACTGTACTCTGGTCAGGGGAGGGAGGAGGTTGCTGTTGACAAGCCAAGACTGAAAGGCAGACACTGGCCTCCACTGCCAACCCTGACCCATTCCAACCACTCCCGCCCTCCTTCGCCATCTAAGCACTTCCCTACCACCCAGACTCTTTCTGCAGAAATTTCTCCAATTGCGAATGATCAAAATGATGGTGTTTACTGCTCGGCTTCAGGGCAGAGCTTAGAGCGTTCATGCCTGTTATTCGTAATCTCCCCATACATTCCAGTGCATTTTTGCTTTTCTCAGATCCTTGCACACCTCCTCAATCATACCTCCTCAATTTTCTGCTTGACTTTAATGCACAGTGAAAGGAGATTTTTTGAATCAGACAGAGGTTGAGTTAGAATCACATAAAGTTGTTTGACCTCCTGGTGTCAGTTCCCTCCTATGGAAGGTGGGGGTTGCAATGCTCATCGTACAGTGTTACATTTAATCCTAGATGTGCTTGGCGCTTGGCAGATATTAATGGGGTTACTGTTACTGTTATTGCTACTATATGAAACTGAGTAGCAACTGAGTCTTCCATTCACCAGGCTGCCCCATGTGAAGCAATAGGATACCTGCTATCCAGTTCACAGGCAGTGTGAATAAAATCATTTTGGTCCTCTTAGAAATTATCTCTACACCTCATCCTTGCTCCTTGCAGGGAGGGACCACTAGGGACCACCCTTGGGGATGAAGAGGAGAAACTGACTCTTCTCATCCCTGTGTTGGTCACCCTCCCTACTCCCCCCAGACTCACTCCATCACTAGATCCTGATCTCACCCCTCACGGGAAAGGGAACAGGCCTGAATTAATTCTCTGAATGCAGGGAATTAAAACATTATATAACGAGATTGTGCTTAATCCTCCTTGGGCTGTAGAAATGACTTTTTTTTTTCCTTTGCTCTTAATTGACAAACATCCTCCTCCTAATAGGGGTTGAGGGGCCAGAGATGGAATACAATACACCAAGCAAGGCCTCTTATATGAGGTCAAGGAGAGTGTTAGGAGTTTCCTCTCTGACACACTGCTGGGGATCCAGCAGAATTCTGTCTCCTTAGACTGCTCTGTAACCCTCCAATGTTGAGCCTGATTCTTTTTGCCCCTACTCACACTCTCCATTTTGATAATTTGAACATTCATGCTTTCCAAATACCCTGCTCATCCACCTTGGCTTGTTCACTGCCTCGCCGCCACCGCCGTCACGCCACATACACGAGTTCCTGCCCACCAGTTCTCACTTCTTGTCTAAACCACGGCCCTACCTGATCACTATTCCCCTGTGAGGTTCAGGCAGGAGTGGGTGAGGGGATCAAGCAAGATAGCAATTTTCTTTCAGGGTATTTAGATTTCTGTAATCGCACCATGGTTTTTCCAGTAGCCACGTATGGATGTGAGAGTTGGAACATAAAGAAAGCTGAACACTGAAGAACTGATGTTTTTGAACTGTCGTGTTGGAGAAGACTCTTGAGAGTCCCTTGGACTGCAAGATCAAACCAGTCCATCTTAAAGGAAATCAGTCCTGAATATTCATTGGAAGGACTGATGCTGAAGCTGAAGTTCCAACACTTTGGCCACCTGATGCGAAGAACTGACTCACTGGAAAAGACCCTGATGCTGGGAAAGATTGAAGGCAGGAGGAGAAGGGGACGACAGAGGATGAGATGGTTAGATGTTATCATCGACTCGAAGGGCATGAGTTTGAGCAAGCTCCAGGAGTTGGTGATGGACAGGGAAGCCTGGAGTGCTGCAGTCGATGAGGTCCCAAACAGTCAGACATGACTGAGAGACTCAACTGAACTGAATCACACTATATCTTTCCACCCAAAAAAGGAGCAAAATGCCTTGGATTAGCAAGTGTTCTTAGTGCACAGAACACACAATTTTATCTGCTTTTGGCTGCTGTATCCAGCTAGAAGTAGAAGCTGTTTACTGGAGCTATCACATAACACAGGTAGTAGCTTCTCCATCTTTTCATTGCCTGAAATTTGTCAGGTTTTGTTGGGATCATCAATTGTCAGCTTAGAAGGGCTTCCTTGAATTTCAGTAGCCCCCTCCAACACATTTGGAAGCAGAATGAATTATCTTCTTAAATGTCTATCCCTATACTATAGGTTGCCCCTCTCCCAGCAAAGAAACCCCAAGATGGGAAGATGGGAGGTAATTCTTGAGATCTTTAGGGACCAGCATGTGTGTGTGCTCAGCCGTGTCTGACTCTTTGGGATCCTATGGACGTTAGCCCACCAGGCTCCTCTGTCCATGGGAATTCTCCAGGCAAGAATACTGAAATGGCAGTGAAATACTGCCCTTTCCTCCTCCAAGGGATCTTCCCAACCTCGGAATGGAACTCTTGCATCTCCTGCATTGGCAGGTGGATTCTTTACCACTGCGCCACCTTGGAAGCCCACACACTTTACAGGTGAGGGGAGACCTATCAAATTGGAGAGCAGTTTGGGTAGAAATAATAGAGGACCCAGTGCTCTTGAGACATCTACCCACCCATCACATGCAGGGCCACTTTCTGAGAGCCTCATTCCCTGCCCTCATGTGAATCTTGCTTCATATAAAAGTACTGAAAAGAGACCATTTCTGAGCATTTGTATCTTTGGAAGTATTGGCTGCCACAGCTTTCTGTCTTGGCAGTAGGTTTCACTAAAGCTGTCATTGACTTCTCTCTCTGGCCTCGTCAAAATGCTATGGATGCATCTGTGTGTTGCTCTATTGGTGACAACAATTGAACAATATTCATAAAATATAACTGTTCTTGAGTAACAATTATCAAAGATTGTAATTGTACATTTAGAAATTAAAGGATTATAATTTTACAGCATTTGAAATGAAGCATTTTAGGGAGGTTCAAGAGGGAGGGGACATATATATACCTATGGCTGATTCATGTTGATGAATGGCAGAAATGAACCCAATATTATAAAGCAATTATCCTTCAATTAAAAATAAGTAATTTTTTTAAGAATGAAAAAGAATGCTATTTACGGCCCTCTCCAGTGGAAAGCAGACACTTTGTCCTAGCTGGGGAGCTCCAACCAAACTGCAACGGAAAACAGTGTGGCATTTCTGAAGTTCTAAGAGACACCTACCCCCTCATAGAGCATGGAAGCTCGGAGCACTCCCAAAGCTCATCATGTTGCTGTTGGGGCTTCCATAACAACATTATCTGTGGTGCTTGGAGTTGGACACAGGCCTACAAAGCTACTGCATCCACAGCATTCCCAAGGGATAGGATGTCCACTGACTGTTCTATGCAGGGTGCCAGGAACAGGTCCCCCCACTGGAAGCAAGGTAGGATCCCCCTTTACCTTCACCCACCCAACAGACACAGGACAGAGTTGATCAGGGCTCCATGGGGCTGGGTGGGAAACTGAGAAAAGTATTGGAGGCATGAATGCTGACTGTAGCAGAGAAGTGACTGTCAAGATAGATGGAGGTTAGCCACTTCGAGCTACACACAGGCTCTCGTTATCCCTTTCCTGTTCCTCTCTCTGCCCTAATCGACAGGCCGCCAGTTCTCTTCCCTCCACCGCCATCCTTGTTTTTGACCACACTTCCCCTTTCCTTCCCACATCACTCAGACCACACTAGGCCAGCGGTCTCTTTACACTCCTGTCCCTGATACAAGCCCCACAGCCACTGACCATTCCAGATCTGATGAAGAACTTTGCTAATAGGACATTCATTGCAGTTAGTGAAACTGAACCTGAAGATTCTGCTTGCTGGTGACGGGAGCTGTAAATGCTCAACTGATGTGGGGGAAGGGCTGACGGCCCTCTCTAGCTGGCTCCATCCACTTCAGTATTTATTGGTTTCTTATCTCCTCCCACAAAATGAAAGAAGCAAAGGAACAAAGCCCTTAGGCTGCCTTCTATGGCTTCTTCACCCTTTGCAGGCAACCTGACACTTTTAGGGTGGTCTGACCATGAGAAGGGCTTCCCTCGTGACACAGTGGCAAAGGAGATGCAAGAACTGCGGGTTCAATCCCTGGGTCAGGAAGATCCCCTGGAGGAGGGCATGGCAACCCACTCCAGTATTCTTGCCTAGAGAACTCCATGGACAGAGGAGCCTAGTGGGCTACAGTCCATAGGGTCACACAGAGTTGGACATGACTGAAGCGACTTANAATCCCTGGGTCAGGAAGATCCCCTGGAGGAGGGCATGGCAACCCACTCCAGTATTCTTGCCTAGAGAACTCCATGGACAGAGGAGCCTAGTGGGCTACAGTCCATAGGGTCACACAGAGTTGGACATGACTGAAGCGACTTAGCACACATGCCCAGCCATGAGAAATTAATCAGATCTCTGTGGACACCTTTCCTTTTCTGATGGGCAACTCACAGCAGAGACATTGAGAATCATCGACTTCTAGACGGACAATCGAGATGTTGGTAATTTGGCATGATCACTAAGCCAGGGGTCAGATTGCTGACTGATAACTTCTTCCGAACCCTGGAGTCTGTGTGTTTATTGAGCAGCCACCACAGTCTGCGGGAAGCAGGGCCTTCGAGTAGTCTGAGGAACAGGAATTGGGAGCAATACAACAGAACAGAGCCCCAAGACCTACTTCTCCAGCAAAGGAAGTGGTGGAAATCCTGGGCTTGAGTCACTGAAGAATAGCCAGAGACGGGGGGTGTCACATGATCAGAAACAGTGAGTCGGGGGCTTGTGTGAGTGATGGGAGTGGGGGGTGGGGGGGTCCCACAGAGCTCAAATGTCTGTGACTCACTCGGAGTGGCTGAGAGTCTCCCAGACAAAGGCAAAGTGGAAGCATCCTCGACCAGATGGCACAAGATAACTTTCTGAGAAGCACGTGGATCTGTCTCGAGAGCCAGAAAACAGTTTAGTCATTTCCCTGGCAGCCGAGACAGCCCAGACTTTTCTGGGGAGACAGGAGCAACAGTGACCAGCTGCCAAAGTCCGCATTGCTCCTTCCTCTCAGCCCAGTTTTTTACTGCCGAAAATAACACAGCGAGGTCATGCATGCTTCCTCCAGTACTTCTCTCCCGCACATCCTTACTTTCCACTCCCACTGTCATTGTCTAGCTGGGGACCACCCGCCTCTCCCATGATCCTCTTTCTGATCCTCCCTCTTAAGTATATCCTCAGTACCACTGAGTTATTTGACCAAGTCACTCCTCTTCTCAGATCCTCCAAACACACCACCACCCCACCACCAATCAGGAAAGAGGCTCCACATTGGCCCTGGGAATCCTAAGATTTTTAAATCCTAGGATTAAAAACAAAAAATTTTTAAAGGTCTGTTTTTATAGCCTTCCTCCAATTAACTATCACATTGTTTCCAAGGAAGTTTAAATTCTGCCTCCTCTAGGAAGCCTTCCCTGATACAGAGGTCAAAAGTAGTCATTTTTCTCCTGTTATTAAAATCATTAGTGGTAGCCTACCTAGTAACAGAATTATCTGTGGAAATGTTTGGCTCCCCCAACGCTCAAGATTCTAAGTTTCTGAAAGGAGAATCTTGTCTATGACATGTGCCAATTATCTGTTCAGCCAACAAATAAAAGAATCAAGAAAAGCAATATTTTCTTCCCTGTAGAAAAACAATGAATGTCAAGATAACTGAAGTCTTCATAATAAACAACAGAATTCTTGAGAGAAAATGATGCCCCCGCTACTTTTTTTTTTTTGTCTAGGTGAATTTTAGTCCCGTGTTATTTTTAGAAATTATTTCTGTACCCTGATGCTGGGAAGTATTGAGGGCAGGAGGAGAAGCGGATGACAGAGGATGAGATGGTTGGATGGCATCACCGACTCAACGGACATGAGTATGAGCAAGCTCCAGGAGATAGTGAAAGACAGGGAGGCCTGGCGAGCTGCAGATCATGGGACTGCAAAGGGTCGGACACAACTTAGAGACTGAACAACAATGTGTATTGAACATCTTACTATATGCAAACTCTTCGAATATTTCCTGAGTATCTTTGACATTTGATATGCAAGGTTATATGCGTGTTCCCTCTTATTCAAGAAGAAACAGGTAAATGCCAAGAAAAAAATTTTAAACTTCTAAGTACTATTTTATCTACAGATTTGACTTTCCTATCTACTTCTTTCAATTACAGAAACTCTGCACTGAAAGAAGGCTTTAAAATCCCTCCCCAGAACGTGAAACTCATCTACAAATCTATAAGCAGGAACTACCTAAATCATGCTTAAACTTCTCCAGTCACGGGCAACTCACTATCTACAAAAATCTCCCCACTCTTTCATCAGAAAGGTCCTGACAATGTATTAGAGGCAGCTCTTGGCAATGACTACCTCCATCTTACTCCTGCCCTTTGTCTAAAGCTTCCTTAACAGCATTTTTCTGAAGTGGTCACTTTGCCAGCAGAACTTCCAGGTTATCAGAATATTAGCCAGAGATCCCCCAGTCTCAAGTAAATCATAGCACAGTCCTGAGATGACCCGACTGCCGGACAGACTCTGTCTTTTTGTCCTCTGATGCTTGCAGTGAAATTCCCATCTCCTCTGGATAACTGCAGACTTGGAAGAATGCTTTCTCAGACCAAGACACAAGGTGAAAGGCAGAGCCACTCCCAGTCACACGATCTCCACGAGTCAGCCCCCATCTGACCATCCTCCTTGGCATCAAACCCCAAACTGCAGCTGTGCTTCTCCTAGGAACACGGCGCAGGGTGGTGGCACTGATGCCTTTCTGTCCTCTACACGTCAGGATCATTTTGCTGTTGTTGGTTTGTTTTGATGTGTTTATTTCCCGCTGAGGATCATGTGGGTTGGCAAAATGAATATGCCTGAACGCAAAAGCAGAAGAGGAAATACTGTCTTTGGGGAGCAGCCGGAGAGGATGTATCCGCAGGAGGAAAAGGCTGGGATTAAAGACAGGCTCAGTGAATGAGACCTTGGATGAGGTTTTCTGACCATTGTTCTTGTTGTTTTATATCAAGTGTACTTTTCCATTCTAAATATTGTTTTTACATGAGGGTGGGGAAGGGGGGGGCGTTAATTTCTCCATGGGAAACATGTGGAGAGAAAGAATCTTAAAGCACCATCTCCTCCTGCTTCTGGATGTCTGGATGTCTGGTGTGGCAAGAAAGAACTTTGGGCTGTAATTCACTGTGTACACTCATACTGGGGTCTGTTTTTGTTGTTGTTGTTGTTTTTTAATGTGGGGCAGTTTTTTTTTTTATGACCAGGAGAAACGTCAGCAGTCAAGCAGCAAAAGCAACAGGACTCTACATGCTCCAAAGAAAACAACTATTTTGTTTTTCATCATCCAGGAGGTGAGGGAACTGCACCTCCCACCTGCGAACAGGGTATATTATAGAAAGGGCGGTGCTTATCTGGCCCCGGTGTAGATTGGCATGATTCTCACATAGTTAGGGATAAGGAAGCAGGGGTGGGGGTAGTGGGACAAGCATGTTATTTAAGGGGAACCAAAAGCAAGAAAGAAAAAGAGCACCTCTTTGAAAACCTGGTTTCAAAATTCTGACTCTTCTGACTTTGGGAAAATGACATATCCTCTCTGGACAGTAGCTCCTGGAGAGACAGAGTACTGAGTAGGAAAAAAAAAAAAAGGCATGAATTTTGGGTGCGACTCCTCACTGCACTCCTTTTTTAAAAAGTTCAGATTCAGTGGGCATAGTTGGCACATAAAACTGTAAGCTATTTCAAGCATACGTCGTGGCAAGCCCAGCCCCTTTTAGCTATCATCTGCACACCTCACAGCCTTGGCGTGAGGATCAAAGGGCTCGTGCCTGATACACAGCAAAGACTGCACAGCTGCTGGTTATTCTTCTTGTTCGTTTATGGATAAGGAGAAAATTAACCCAGTGAAATGTGCTTGAAACTTCTCAGGAAGAATCTGAGGGCCAGCAACTCTGCTAAAAGCAAACAAGCCGCTTGAATCTTGTTTCGGCAAATGTTCCCGGAGAGAAAAACTTCTCTCGCGCGCGCTCTCTGGTTTCCCCTTGTCCTCCTTTGCGTCCGGGGAGGGGCTGGGGCTGGGTGACATCTGCCAAGGCCAAGGCCAGACCTGGGTGGGGTGACCGAGGCCAGCCTCCGCCCCCAGACCGCAGCTGGTCAGGCCATCAGGCGATGTCCCCAGGGCAAGGATGGAACCTTCGCTGTCTTCTGCTGCTGACAAAAGAGGAGTGTTCTGGCGGCCAGAACGTCTCTGATAGAGAGACTGCCAAGATAATAACTAGGCTTCTGGAAGAAACTCAAGGTGTGGCCCGGCCCGGGTTGCGGGGGAGGGGGGAGGGTTGGG
>SJYX01022917.1:124689-148497 GCA_006410675.1 Oreotragus oreotragus
TGAATGCTCACTGCTACCCAGCGGTAAAGCCCGTGGACACCTGTACTTGGAGAATCTCAAGTGGATGAAGCAGAGGAGTCCACCTGGGTCCCCCATCCTCCTGTTTCCATGCAGACATGTTATATCATTTCACTTTCCTACCAGTGTTTATGGATTAAACTTGCTGTTGGCTTAACCCACGCGACTTCTCCGAACAGGAACTAGCGGATCTTAGAACGACAGGGTCTCGGGGCCACAAGGGTCCGTGGAAACCACCAAGCTCCATTCCCTCCATTGAGAAGGCAAATGTTCTGCCCACATCACATGGCAGATTCAGAACAAGACCAAGCCCGTCAAGCCTCCTATTTAGCCATCTTGCACCTACCAGAGGGTTCCAGCCACCAATTTCAACCCAAGCCTAGCAGGTTCTCAATTTTAATTACCCCATTGGAAGAGAGAATTCATGAAACAGGCCTGGGAAATATGAAAACTGCCACATCCTCAGTAACCACCAGTAGAGGGGTCCAATTTAGTTCCAGAGAAATGCCGTTTACACAGCAGAGAAGGAAAGAAAGAAAGCTCAGTCATGTCCAACTCTCTGTGACCCCATGGACTGTAGTTCACCAGGCTCCTCCATCCATGGGATTCTCCAGGCAAGAACAGTGGAGTAGATTGCCATTTCCTTCTCCAGGGGATCTTACCCACCCAGGGATCGAACCCGGGTCTCCCGCATTGCAGGCTTTAACCTCTGAGCCACCAAGGAAGTCCGCAGAGAAGGAAAGGTGGATTCAAATGTTGTGATTAAAATGAAGAGAGAGAAGCAGCAATCCCCACATGGGCTTCTGTTTTCATCTTTGTGGTTCAGTTTCAGCAGATTTCCCAGTTAAAATGAGAGAAATGACTTGTAACTGAAGTGTTACTTAGTGTGGTTTTGAGACATGTNCTTTAACCTCTGAGCCACCAAGGAAGTCCGCAGAGAAGGAAAGGTGGATTCAAATGTTGTGATTAAAATGAAGAGAGAGAAGCAGCAATCCCCACATGGGCTTCTGTTTTCATCTTTGTGGTTCAGTTTCAGCAGATTTCCCAGTTAAAATGAGAGAAATGACTTGTAACTGAAGTGTTACTTAGTGTGGTTTTGAGACATGTGCATATGGAGTATAGGGTATTGGGAATCTAAGCAAACTCCTAATTAGAAGCGTATTTCAGCTCCCTTGGTTATTACATAGGAATCCAGGGTCATCTGGGCACAACTGAAAGGAGTTTGGGAAAAGGGAAGTTTATGGTCAGAAAATTCCAGTTCTACACTACTTAAGGATTATAAGCCCTTTCCAAGGAGTTGGACATCCAGATTGCCTGCTGGCAATCAGACCGAGGTAATGTTGACTGGCAGCCTGTTGCTGTACTGACCATTATAGGAAGTAACAGTGGCAAGGCGTGGGCTCCATGAACTATGGACCAAGTTAAGCGACCAGCCCCACAAAGCCAAGTTAGAAGCCTGTGTTTCTGGCATTGCATTGATTTAACCATGACCTTGTGGTTGTCACCAGGTATCCCTCCGAGTACATATATCTGAGAATCCCAGGTGGCTCTGAGCTTTTGTGCTAGGTAGCTATGTATGCGGTCAGTTCAAGAAGAAACCACACGCCTTGCTTAGAAAAAAAGAGACCTCAAAATCAGATCACCTGGGTAGGGATGAGTATGTCCATAGCCTCAAAACTTCAACAAGGTTCCCTGCTCTTTCTGAATCTTAGGTAGTCATAATAATAATAACAGCAGCACAGATCTATCAAGTTTTATCCATCATATACTAAATAAGAGTCAAGTGTTTAGAAGATAAGGAGCATTGGATGGATCAACGGCAACAGCAAAAATGGAATAGATATTTTCAGGACTAGAGAACTTGGAAGAAAGTATAGAAGTTACAGAGAAGCCAGTTTTGCCGGATCTAAGAAACTCTAGCTATGAGAGTTGTCCAGTGAAGCAGGGTAGGCGTGGAAGTACTCTCTAAGGTGCCAAGTCCTTTCTCTGGAAATTTTAGGAAGGCATAAAACACTCATCCATCCAAGGTGGTATGAAAATAAGATTTCTGCATATGGCAGGTTGACCTCCAAGATCTGTACCAAACTCAGTGCACAAATCAAGGATGACATGTAACCATATTTGCCCTGTGCCTTTTCCTGATTCCGTTTTTCAGATATATTCCCTATCTGATGCCGAGGCGCCTACAGAAAAGCCCTTTTGGATCATCTCTCAGCCTTCTGAGGCACTGGCTGCTTTCTCTCCACTGGTCCCAGTGGGTCCGGGTACCAGCTGAAACCCCCAGAGCCACGCAGCCAAGCAAAGATGGTCTGCATCCCCAGGGTGGGCTCTATAAGGCTCCTTCCCTCGATCCCCCAGAGTCTAGATGTCTATGGGAACTGGACAGGCCAAGTCTGGCCTAGGAGGGGAGCAGGCAGAGAGGAGACAGCCCCAGTCTTTTCTACAGGCTGTGGACGGGACCTCTCTTTCCCTCTGAGGCCTGAGGACCTCTCTTCCCCTCCTGGGAGGGAGCCACCTTCTGCCCTGGGATGTGATATGCCCTGGGTTGGTCCTCGAAGTTCTCCTGCCAACTCCCAGGACAGTTTCGTATCCTCGAACAATGTAAAATCCGGGGCGTCCTCAGACCAGGACGCTAGACCAGACATCCTGCCAGTCTGCTCCAAACCCCTGCCCCAGTCCTCAGAGTCTGGGGTGGAATTCAATCCACCCCCGAGGGTGGGAGACAGTAGCAGGAAAAAAAAAAGAACTCCCAGTCCAGTCTTGTCGAGCATACATAGCTGAAATCCAGAAAAAAACCCACAGCCAAGGAATTCTCTCACCACTTGTTGGAGGAAGATGGGAAAGCGGGAATAAGAACAGCATTTTTAAAATTGCCCTCAAACTCCAAGCAGTAACACACAGCACACTTTTCTCTGCATGAAACTCCAACGTAAAGTGAGACACCCTACAAACAGTGAGATTCAGGACAGTCTATGTGCCCACAGTTGTCAGTGTTTTCTGTTTCCTGACTGCTTAAATCTTTCTTACCAGTTTTAGCCTGCACAGACTCAAAGATTTGTTTCTAGCTTCTCGGGATACCACTAATGACAATGGCCTCCCCAACCCACGTCGATGTAATCTAGAAATAATCAACACTTCAAGCAAAGGTGGGAGTCCCCTGCACCTTAAAAAGTTGCCCTTGTACTAACTGAATCATCCCCTGGAGGGCAATTTTAGCAGGCACCTTGCCTGGATCCAGGCTGATTATGTTTGAATCTTCTCTTCCAACGAACCACATTTCTAAAGAAAAAGCTTAATTTCATCAGGCAAGCTGTATCCTGTCATTCTCCTCATCTTATGTGTACAGTGGGGTGGTGGGGCAGGGAGATACACCAGTATCTATGTTGAAATGGGCCACACGTCAACCAACCAACATGCTAAGCTTGAAAAAGCAAATAGAAATCATCCTTCTTCCTTTTCCAGATCCTTTCATGATTAGCACGAGTGTTTGCATTTGTACGGCCATGTTTTGGAAAGAGTGAGAAGTTGAATGTTCCAAAACAATCACTGCCTGGCATGCAGGAGAAAAAAAAAAACATCTCACATCTACCTAAGAAATAAAAATTATTTTAACATTTCTGATAGGCTGTCTTTTTGCTCTGCACCGAACTTGGTGGCTTCTGGCATAAAGGCATAAAGCGATGCAGAGTTTTGTTTTATTTTTAATAAGAACAGATGAAGTTCCCCCAACCCCACCCTGCCCTCCAAACCCAACTTTTCCCTGAGACCCCACCCTCCACATCTGGCCCGGAGAGAGCTCTGAAATCCACATCAGGCACCAGGAGCCCCCCTCCTGCATTACATTTCAAACATCACTTAAAGAGAGAAAGTTTCCTCTTTCTCCCTCCTTCTCTCCCTCTAACGGTTTTCTTTAAACAAGCCCACCCTACTCTCCTCCTATCCCGTGGAAAGAAAAAAAAAGAACAAACATTTACACTTAAATGAAAGTGAATGAACAAGCTAAAGGACAGCCCCATAAAAGCCACCAGGAAAATAAACTGAAAAGCAGATGCTACCCACCCTCACCCGCAAAAGACTGGCAAACAGAGAAACAGTTCAAGTCCTGAGCAATTTAAATCACAACAGAGCAATTGGCAAAGTCTGGCAAGCAGCCCACGGCGCAGTCCGGTTTCAAAGGTGCGTCGGGTTTCCTCCAGAAAGCAAACGCTATCCTCTCGTGTTCCAAAAGTCCCTGCTCCCAACACACTTTCAGAACAAGAACCCCATTCCTGCAAGATATAATCACGGCCCAGACGGACTGATTGCCCCGACCCTGGGGCCCCCGTGAAACTAGATTTTACTGAACCTTAAGGGAAAGAGTTGTATCAATGCCCACTTTTAGCTAAAACGCTTGAAGGACTCAATTCAAGGAGTCCTAGAAAAATAGCACAGGAAAGAAGAAAAAGCTTCAGTGAGGTCCGAAGGAGGAGAGCAGTGGGAAGCAAGGTAAGTTCTCTGGGCTTCCCGGCAGTGTCAGAAACTGTCCTACCTAAGGGTCCGGTGACCAACCGTGGCGCCCTGAGTGGCAGGAGCTGGTGGCAGGCGTCCGCTCTCCTGGAGGTTTGTGATCACAGTGAGCAGAGGGCTGGCCTCCCGAGGTTATAAGTTTCCCGAGCTGGTGTGCTGGGGTGTGTGATGGGCGGTTTCTTTTTACTGTTTTAAAGGAGTTTCTATGAATCAGTCCGGCTTTAAAAAAAAAAAAAAAAGTGTTGGTAAGCTACGCCCTGCTCAGTTGGCAGGCAGTCAAGACAGGCTGGGAGGGAGCCACCAATTCAGAGAAGCCAGTTTAGGCTCCCTGTGACTCAGACACGGAGACCACAGTGGAAAAAGGAGTGACGTGGCTTACAAATGGGCAACAGGAGTCACACAAACAGATCTGTTTACCGAAGCCCATTACGCCTCACCATAAAGGAGAGTGGGTTGCCGTGGATACAAGTAAAACACAGGTGATCAGCCCACACTTTTCTCTGGTGGGGGCAGGAATAGGGGGACTGTAGGGCTCTGCCCACTGACATCCCAGCTAACTATCCCACAAGTGTGCCATTAATTCCTCTCCCATCAAACACATCCACAGCAGCTCACGGTCAGGAATGATCAGGTTGACTTCTGATTACTTCCCTGCCTGACCCTGGACGCTGTCCTGGGGATGGCCAGGGGTGAAAAAGGGAACACACCAGGAGCTCTCAGAAACCTGCCTCTGAATGATGGAGGGCTGGCTGAATAGCCCTGTGATTAGGCTCCAGGAATGCCCAGCAGGGCTTCTCACATTCATACCAGTCAGGAGGAAGTCGTCTAGTTATGGACTTTGCTCTCTGATCTCTAAGAAATAATCACCTGGACCTTGCTCCACAATTGAGCGCCTCGTGCATAATTGTCCCAGCCATCTCCCTGTCCCACTCCTCTCTCCCTCAGCACCAGAGCCAGGAGGGGCCTTTAGAAGTCGTGTCACCCCAAGGCCAGGCATCTGCTGGAGCTGAGTCCAGCTGCTCTCCACTTAGCTGTGTGACTATGCCTCTATTTCCTGGGGGCGTAAATGTGGTAGATAGTACCTCTCATGGAGTTATGGTGAGAAATACGCGTAGAGAGCTTATCACATGCTTAGCACCTAATAAGCCCTTGATAAATGTTAACTAGAACTAGTATTTTACAGAAGATGGAACCCAGGCCCAGAGAGGTGAAGTAACTGATCCAAGGAGAATAGCAAATTAGCAGGAGCAGCTGAGTCACAGGTCAGCCACACCCAAAGCAACTCCATCTCTGCTCTTCTCTCCTGTATCATGACAACTTATTTCAATTCAAACTATTCTTCTAGAATTTACTGATCCAGCCTATATATTTGCACATAGCTATGCACTAGCACACTGTTCAGAGTATTGGGTCGCAGATGTGAGCAAGATCTCTGTCATCTTGGAATTTATATTCCAAAAAAGAATAGAGTAGGGACTGATGGTTGTTCAACTAAATGCCAATGAAACGAGGTGGTAAATTGTAGGTGGATTTTAGTTTCTTCTGGGATGCATTTCTGTATTTTCCAAATCTTCTGCCATGAACCTACATTACTTTGGTTTTTAAGAAAAGATATATTTTTTTAATATTTAGAAGGGAATATTACCTGACATGATTGATGAAGAAAAAACACAAATGCACACACACTTACTCCATCACTCATCTGAAAATAAAAATGCCTCTTTGAGAAACTGCCCCAGCAGTGGTTTAAGAGCAGCCTAAGTCTAAGGAACAGGGGTGTCTGAAGAAGACATCTGGAGATCCTCACCGGCTGTAAGAGCAGAATGAAGGCACAGCATCCCCGAGCTGCAGTTTGCCAGGCCACCCCACCTGCAGGCCTTCCCCCTACAATTCTGGGGCTTGCCTTTCACCTCCAAGGCTTTCTGCCAGTTTCAACTTCTCCCATGCCCCAGCGGCACATGAAGGGGGCTGGGTCCAGGAGCAGAGTCTAGGGAGGTTGAGGGAGGGGTATGTAGTCTGGTTGCATTTTTTTAGAGAGAAATCTGGGGCCGGGGAACAGTGAGGCAGGGGACCATCTCCCTCCTGCCTCCCTCTCACTGTAAACAAAGGGGGAAAAAAATCAGAAACTTGTCTTAGGGTGCTTGAGCAGAGGAGTCATTTGGTCCTTCTGGACTCTTGGATTTCCATACTTGATCTGCAAAGGAGAGGCAGTGGGTTGAGAAAGGGGCTCTGGAGACTTTCTCCATGGCCCAGTGATTAAGATTTCTCCTTTCACTGCAGGAGGCGTGGATTCGATGAGATCCCACATACCGCAGGGTGCAGCCAGAAAGAAAAAGAAATGAGTTCTGAGGACAGAACTCAGAAAACAAGTCTAGTTTTCCTCTCCCACCACCTGGTGGTGGGGAGGCAGGGGGGTGGGTCAGGGAATGACAGTTCAGTTCAGTTCAGTCACTCAGTTGTGTCCGACTCTTTGCAACCCCATGAATCGCAGTACGCCAGGCCTCCCTGTCCATCACCAACTCCCGAAGCTCACTCAGACTCACGCCCATCGAGTCCATGATGCCATCCAGCCATCTCACCCTCGGTCGTCCCCTTCTCCTCCTGCCCCCAATCCCTCCCAGCATCAGAGTCTTTTCCAGTGAGTCAACTCCTCGCATGAGGTGGCCAAAGTACTGGAGTTTCAGCTTTAGCATCATTCCTTCCAAAGAAATCCCAGGGTTGACCTCCTTCAGAATGGACTGGTTGGATCTCCTTGCAGTCCACGGGACTCTCAAGAGTCTTCTCCAACACCACAGTTCAGAAGCATCAGTTCTTTGGCACTCAGCTTTCTTTATGGTCCAACTCTCACATCCATACACGACTAGTGGAAAAACCATAGCTTTGACTAGATGGACCTTTGTTGGCAGAGTGATGTCTCTGCTTTTTAATATGTTGTCTAGGTTTGTCACAGCTTTTCTTCCAAGGAACAAGCATCTTTTAATTTCATGGCTGAAGTCACCATCTGCAGTGATTTTGAAGACCAGAAAGAAAGTCTGTCACTGTTTCCTTTGTTTCCCCATCTATTTGCCATGAAGTGGTGGGACCGAATGCCATGATCTTCGTTTTCTGAATGTTGAGTTTTTGCATATACTCTGTGAACATCTTCACATGTACTTCAAATCATCTTTAGGTTGCTTATAATACCCGTGCTGTGTCGCTTCAGTCGTGTCCAACTCTTTGCAATCCTGTAGACTTTGGTATTCCAGGCTCCTCTGTCCATGGGATTCTCCAGGCCAGAATACTGGAGTGGGTTTCCATGTTCTCCTCCAGGGAATTTTCCTGAGCCAGGGTTCAAACCTTCATCTCTTACATCCCCTGCATTGGCAGGCAACGTAAATGCTAAGTCAGTCATTGTAAATACAAGTAAATGCTACCTAAATAGTTGCCAGCAAACAGCAAGTTCAAGTTTTGCTTTTTGGAACTTTCTGGAATTTTTCATTTTTCTGAGTATTTTCGATCTGTGGTTGATTGAATCCATGGAGGTGGAACCCACAGATACAGATGACCTGCTGTATTTCTAAAAGACGAATGCCAATCGAAGATTTCTGTTGTTCAGTTGCTCAATCATTTTCGCCTCTTTGAGACCCCGTGGACTGCAGCATGCCGGGCTTTCCTGTCTAGCGATTTCTAAAGGCTTGGAATTAACCCTTGCCATGTCAGTGAGCTCTCTTTATAAAATTATCAAGTCTGGGCAGAAAACTGGATCTGTCCCAGCGAAGGCTCCAGCTTACTCTGCCTCTGGATGTGATGCAAATGGTCAGCTTGATTCTCTTCCTGGCCGTGAGCTGGACAGCTTTGAGACTGCAGATGGTAAAGGGGTATAGAACCACGTGGGGCTGAAGGATGCCGCTCTGTCTACCACACAGTTTCAAATCATTCAGGGTGATCTGCCTGTCCGCTCTCAGTTCCCATTTCCCCCACTTGGCTTAGATACATTGGTTTTCCACATGGTAAGAACTGGGCAAAGTTTCATTTGACCTCAGTAAAGCCCTGGGAAGGAATGTCCCCTCTTGCCCATTTGCTATACCATGGTGCTCACACACAGGAATACATCCCCTCCTCCTCTGAAGCAACAGGCATCCGCTTCTGGCTCGATGCCANTTTGATCTCTGGTTCCTCTGCCTTTTCTAAAACCAGCTTGAACATCTGGAAGTTCACGGTTCACGTATTGCTGAAGCCTGGCTTGGAGAATTTTGAGCATTACTTTACTAGCGTGTGAGATGAGTGCGATTGTGTGTTAGTTTGAGCATTCTTCGGCATTCCCTTTCTTTGGGATTGGAATGAAAACTGACCTTTTCCAGTCCTGTGGCCACTGCTGAGGTTTCCAAATTTGCTGGCATATTGAGTGCAGCACTTTCACGGTGTCATCTTTCAGGATTTGAAACAGCTCAACTGGAATTCCATCACCTCCACTAGCTTTGTTCGTAGCGATGCTTTCCAAGGCCCACTTGACTTCACATTCCAGGATGTCTGGCTCTAGGTGAGTGATCACACCATCATGATTATCTGGGTCATGAAAATCTTTTTGCTGTCCTGCAATTCAACCTTAAAATGAACCCATGTCATAGCTTCCAAGTAGGCCTGGTGAATCTCACATTCCTTTGTACTTTGGGAGACATTCAGAGCTTGGAGAGAAAATGTTAAATGCTTTGATCTCAATACATACACACACACAGTGGTTATGTAAATGCAATTGTCCTTGGGATCCAGTGAGAAGAGTGCTTCCAGGACCCTAAGAATACCAAAATCTGTGATGCTCAAGTTTGTGGTAGAAAATAGCATTCAGTTCAGTTCAGTTGCTCAGTCATTTCAGTTGCTCAGTCGTGTCCAGCTCTTTGCAACCCCACGGACTGCAGCACGCCAGGTTTCCCTATCCATCACCAACTCCCAGAGCTTGTTCAAACTCATGTCCATCGAGCTGGTGATTCCATCCAACCATCTCATCCTCTGTCATCCCCTTCTTCTCCTGCCCTCAATCTTTCCCAGCATCAGGGTCTTTTCCAATGAGTCAGTTCTTCGCATCAGGTGGCCAAAGTATTGAAATTTCAGGTTCAGTATCAGTACTTCCTTTAAGAAAGGTTGATTTCCTTTAAGATTGACTGGTTGGATCTCCTTGCAGTCCAAGGGACTCTCAAGAGTCTTCTCCAACACCACAGTTCAGAAGCATCAGTTCTTTGGCACTCAGCTTTCTTTATGCTCCAACTCTCACATCCATACACGACTAGTGGAAAAACCATAGCTTTGACTAGATGGACCTTTGTTGGCAGAGTGATGTCTCTGCTTTTTAATATGTTGTCTAGGTTTGTCACAGCTTTTCTTCCAAGGAACAAGCATCTTTTAATTTCATGGCTGAAGTCACCATCTGCAGTGATTTTGAAGACCAGAAAGAAAGTCTGTCACTGTTTCCTTTGTTTCCCCATCTATTTGCCATGAAGTGGTGGGACCGAATGCCATGATCTTCGTTTTCTGAATGTTGAGTTTTTGCATATACTCTGTGAACATCTTCACATGTACTTCAAATCATCTTTAGGTTGCTTATAATACCCGTGCTGTGTCGCTTCAGTCGTGTCCAACTCTTTGCAATCCTGTAGACTTTGGTATTCCAGGCTCCTCTGTCCATGGGATTCTCCAGGCCAGAATACTGGAGTGGGTTTCCATGTTCTCCTCCAGGGAATTTTCCTGAGCCAGGGTTCAAACCTTCATCTCTTACATCCCCTGCATTGGCAGGCAACGTAAATGCTAAGTCAGTCATTGTAAATACAAGTAAATGCTACCTAAATAGTTGCCAGCAAACAGCAAGTTCAAGTTTTGCTTTTTGGAACTTTCTGGAATTTTTCATTTTTCTGAGTATTTTCGATCTGTGGTTGATTGAATCCATGGAGGTGGAACCCACAGATACAGATGACCTGCTGTATTTCTAAAAGACGAATGCCAATCGAAGATTTCTGTTGTTCAGTTGCTCAATCATTTTCGCCTCTTTGAGACCCCGTGGACTGCAGCATGCCGGGCTTTCCTGTCTAGCGATTTCTAAAGGCTTGGAATTAACCCTTGCCATGTCAGTGAGCTCTCTTTATAAAATTATCAAGTCTGGGCAGAAAACTGGATCTGTTCCAGCGAAGGCTCCAGCTTACTCTGCCTCTGGATGTGATGCAAATGGTCAGCTTGATTCTCTTCCTGGCCGTGAGCTGGACAGCTTTGAGACTGCAGATGGTAAAGGGGTATAGAACCACGTGGGGCTGAAGGATGCCGCTCTGTCTACCACACAGTTTCAAATCATTCAGGGTGATCTGCCTGTCCGCTCTCAGTTCCCATTTCCCCCACTTGGCTTAGATACATTGGTTTTCCACATGGTAAGAACTGGGCAAAGTTTCATTTGACCTCAGTAAAGCCCTGGGAAGGAATGTCCCCTCTTGCCCATTTGCTATACCATGGTGCTCACACACAGGAATACATCCCCTCCTCCTCTGAAGCAACAGGCATCCGCTTCTGGCTCGATGCCATCCGGGGCAGATTTTCAAGTATGAACTGGCATAAATACTTTAAATGGATGTGTAAATTCAGGGCTTTTCAGGACAAGATACAAGGCTAGATCGTCTGTTAGGTCTGGCCCCTTGTTGCTCTCAGAAAAGAGAACTCATAAGAGCTTGAACTTGCTCAGTTAGCCAAAAAGAATCTCAGACATGCTCCTCAAAGCTATTCTAGTGGTAAAGGATCCACCTGCCAATGCAGGAGACATAGGAGGCGAGGGTTCAGTCCCTGAGTTGGGAAGATCCCCTGGAGAAGGAGTGGCAACCCACTGCAGTATTCTTGCCTGGAAATCCCGTGGACAGAGGAGCCTGGCACGCTACAGTCCATGGGACCACAAAGAGTCGGAAGTGCCTGAACACAGACAAAGCTCTTATACGTGCTGGGAGTGTCCAGTGCTCATTTTAGCGCTGTTTCAAAGGTAAACAGAAGCAAATGAAAGTTATAGTGCTGCTGTTGTTCAGTCGCTCAGTCATGTCCAGCTGTTTGCAAGCCCATGGACAAAAGCGTGCCAAGCTCCCCTGGCCGCCACTATCTGTTGGGGTTTGCTCAGATTCACGTCCATTGAGTTGGTGAAGCTATCTTCTCCTTTTGCCTTCGATCTTTCCCCCAAAACAGTTATATCTTCCAAAGTCAAATGAATGTTACTCCTTGCCACTCTGGTTTAAAATTTTAGGATTTACCAACAATGTCATATTCCTCCCTCTTCCTTTCTTTCTGCTGTGCTTCTGCCTTCATTCCCTCCACCCACTCTTTCCTTCCTGTTCTTATTGTTTACTTTCTAAATTCCTCTCAGTGAAATATATGAATACGATTTCATGAAATGAGAGGTCTCTAGGTATCCCCTGCATCTTCCCCATTTTTGTCTCTGAGCAAGCTTATCCTGAAGCTACTTTTTCCCTCCACCCACTCTTTCCTTCCTGTTCTTATTGTTTACTTTCTAAATTCCTCTCAGTGAAATATATGAATACGATTTCATGAAATGAGAGGTCTCTAGGTATCCCCTGCATCTTCCCCATTTTTGTCTCTGAGCAAGCTTATCCTGAAGCTACTTTTGAAAGAGTAAACTGATGAAACTCCAAGACCTTCCCAGAGCATAAGCTCTTGGCTGAGTATTTCTCAGTTGTGTGGAAAGTCTTGCTAGCAAAGTGGTATGATGCAGGCATTACTAGTTATAGAATAGGGAGGGCTGTGTTGACAATGATATCTGAACGTGGCTGGGGAAGTGAGCCGACCCTGCCACCTTGGACAGCTGTTATTGCTGCTGAATTGTCAAATCATGTCCGACTCTTTGCAACCCAATGGATTGTAGTCCACCAGGCTCCTCTGTCCACTGGATTTCCCAGGCAAGAATACTGGAGTGGATTACCATTCCCTTCTCAGAAGATCTTCCCGAACCAGGGATTGAACCCTCAGCTCCTGCCACATCCCCTGCATGGCAGACAGATTCTTCACCGCTGAGCCATCTGGGAAACTGAATAGTTACAATTACCAGACTGTTACAAATCTCCGTGATCTATTTTTCAGGATGTGTACGGATGGTCAGAATGGCTAAAAGAACAGATCTCCTGATCTGTGGCTGCTTGGTCACAGATTCATAACCAGAGAATAACAAGCATACAAACAAGCAGTTGTGATCAAAATAAAAAGTGAAAAGATTCTGCCTTTTTCCAACTAATGCCAATACTAGTCCATTCTGGAAGGTAAATATTAAAGGTATGTCACCTTCACCACTTGGCTTCTCATGAATACATTATCCCTACTGCTTAATGGACCATTTCGGGTAAAGGATTGAATATTTATAAGGAATTAGAGATTTGACCATCTCTTCCTTTGCCTTGAAGGCAGCAAGCCCAGAGGGTGGAGGCTGACCACATAGCCTGTGTTCCATTAAAGTCAATCAAGTGTCCAATCCCCAAATAAGGGAATCTCACGTCCTCCTTCAAGATTTACCCCTTGAACTCCAGTATTGGTCAGAGCAAACCTGCTTGCTAAACCCCCATCGCTGTGAGAAAAGCAGTTAGAACATATCTTTGAATTTTCCTGAAGAAAACTGTCAGAGGAGGAGATATAAAGCTGGAAAGTCCAGCCTGAAAGTCATAGAATGTATTTCCCACTGGGAAATTGTGTGGTCAGCAGAGCACACAAGACTTCAGGACCCTCTTGAAATGATCTTTGAGACCAAGCTTTAATACCTTCAGAGACCCAGATCATTTCTTAGTGAAAAAGAAAAAAAAAACTAAGTGAAGTGACTCAACCCAACAAAGGTCCATCTAGGCAAAACTATGGCTTTTCCAGCGGTCATGTATGGATGTGAGAGCTGGATCATAAAGAAAGCTCAGCACCGAGGAATTGATGCTTTTGAACTATGATGTTTGAGAAGATTCTTGAGAGTCTGTTGGGCTGCAAGGAGATCAAACCAGTCAATCTTAAAGGAAATCAACCCCAAATATTCACTGGAAGGACTGATGCTGAACCTGAAGCTCCAATACTTTGGCCACCTGATGCCAAGAGGTAACTCACTGGAAAAGACCCTGATGCTGGGAAAGATTGAAGACAGGAGGAGAAGGGGAAAACAGAGGATGAGATGGTTGGACGGCATTACCGAGTCAATGGGCATGAGTTTGAGCAAGCTCCGGAAGTTGGAGATGGACAGGGAAGGCTGGCATGCTGCAATCCATGGGGTCGCAAAGAATCAGACACAACGGATCAACTGAACAACAGCAAAAGTGACTCAATAATTCAGCCTCACTGGAAATTCTTTCTGGCTAAATTTTAGGAGAATTGCTTAGGGTAATATTTTTAACTGTTAAGTGTTGCAGGACTAACGAGATTTCTTTCAAACCCTTATGATTGCACACATGCACACGCACACACACATACACAAGGTAATCTGCTCCTCCAAACGTACGGACGCCAGGGCCACCTGACTCTCTGTGGGTGGTATGTAAGAGGCGTCTCAAGGATCTGGAGCCTGGCAGAGCTTGTGGCCACAGAATCCACAGCCATTCTTCCTTAGCAGAGCTCGGTGAATGCTGACAAACACACAGAGCTCCTTTTCCAGACCCTTTGCCAATCATCCCCATCTTGGTGTCAACTATGCTTCATCCAAATTCCAGGGCTACTCCGTGCAATTTACTCCATTTCATCTTTCTACTTATAAATTCACTTTAACCATTCTGGTCTGTGACCCAGCGTCTTAGTTACAGTTGGGGGATACCTACATCTCTTCTGCCAACCATTGGTGACTATTTTTAGAGTGGTCACATCCACAGACTCAAACCAAACACCCCCAGTCTTCCTAATATTTTACTCTTAAAAGGAGGTTTATCTCGATGTTATGGGGACCTCTTAATCTACCCTTGGTCATAACAATTTCCATTTGAAAATCCATCATGCCCTCCCTAAAGTTCTTTTTTCTGGATAGTGTGCTGGGAAGCACTCACAGAGTTTTGAAGGGAGAGCAACTCCAAACCAGCCAGATGGGAACATTCACTGTCTGCCTCCTGCAAGCTCACAGGATCCATGACAGCAAGGAGGATGTCCGATTTAATCAACTTCTCTGATTATTAAAAAAAAAAAAAAAAACATGATTTCTGAACAAAATTCCAACAGTGTGTGAAAATGTAAATAAGAAAGTTAGAAGTCATCCAAAACCTCACTCTGAGATAATTATTACAAAGACTCCTTTTTATCTATTCATACACATATGTGGGCCTCCCCAGTGGCTCAGCGGTAAAGAATCTGCCTGTAATGCAGGAGACGTGGGTTCTACCCCTGGACTGGGAAGATTTTCTGGAAGACGGCATGGCAAACCACTCCAGTATTCTTGCCCGGAGAATCCTATGGACAGAGGAGCCTGGTGGGCTATAGCCCATAGCGTCACAAAGAGTCAGACATGACTGCGTGAATGAGCGCACACACACACACATACACATGTGTATATAAAATTTTACCCAGGGTGATGTATATATTGCATTGACGCCTGCTAATGTCACACAATAGAAAGTCAACAGAAGTGACCTTCTAGCTAAGCCCCACAGCTTCCCATGTCAATAAATGTAGATACACATAATCGTTTATTGTTTTATTGCAGGATAGTCATCACAATAAGTCCCCTACAATGGAGCCCTCAAGTTGTGAACTTTCAAAGATGCAAATGTGTGTTTGCGTGTCCAGTCACGTGAGTTAGTTCATGTGTCTGGCATACACTGTCATGTGCAAGCATCCTCTACAAGTGGTTGTCCTTTGTGTGCTGTACAGTGCAGTATAGAGTAAGGCTTCCCAGGTGGCTCGGATGGTAAAAAGTCCTGCTGCAGTGCAGGAGACCTAGGGTTCAATCCCTGGGTCGGGAAGATCCCTTGGAGAAGGGCAAGGCAGTCCACTCCAGTGTTCTTGCCTGGAGAATCCCATGGACAGAGGGGCCTGGTGGGTGATAGTCCATTAGGTCACAAAGAGTTAGACACGATTGAGCAACAGGGCCCGGGAGCGCACATGCGCACACACACACACAGTATAGAGTACAGGAGTACAGTATATTAAGCCCAAGATGTCTAGAAGCAAGCATAAAAGCAGCAGCGATATAGCTGGTACTACTCTACTTTTCGAGGTACTATACTGTAAGATTAAAAATCTTTTCTTTATTTTTTGTGCTTGTTCTGTATGTATTGTGTGAAAAGTATTGTAAACCTATTACTGTACAGTACTGTGTAGCCGACTGTGTTAGCTGAGTACTTAAGCTAACTTTGCTGGACTTAATGAACAAATTGAACTCTCTCAGAATGGAATTTGTTTGTAGGTAGGGGACTTACCTTATTTGTAACGCCTACAAAATGTTCCATCACGTGCCTTCTATTATGAAGTATTTAAACAATTCCCTATTAATGGATAAATGGATATTTGTGTTGCTTTGTTTTTTTGGTTTTTTTGTCACTAGAAAGCAGTACTGTGGTAAAACTCTTTGAACATAGCATATCTCTACATGGAATGTCATATTTGCCGTCTTATTAAATATTCTGTCCCTCATTCACTGGACAGGCATGTAGGATTGATTTCATCCCTCAGAGGTGTGCACGCAGGCTTAGAAAATGTCTTAAAGCTCTCTGGATCCTGTTCCTCATGATTCGGAGGGCACCTGTGGGGCTTGATATCTTATGGCCCCTTTCCCAACCCTAAAGGGTCATGCAAGGCATGTATGAATGGATGCCAACCAGCTCTCTCTGGCCTCTACCTTCTCTTTTTATCCCATAAACAATGATGGACCATTCATATTGTTGTTCTTCTGATCTTTCATCTAAGAAAATGGAGCCAAATCAGACCGCCCAACCCTAATGATATAAAGCTGGGTGGCTGCCAGGAATTTGAGATGTAAAAGATTCTGTGGCTCCGGCTACCTCTCCATTCGTGTTCTCAGCTGGAAGACACCCATTTCCCGAAATTCCAGGCTCATGGCGTCATCTCACCCATTTTATGCCTTCATCCCCAGTCTCAGGGTGTGACCCTGTTAGATGCACAAGCTACAGCGCACAGAGTTCTAGAGGGCCCATAGGAGGTGAGCCAGTGACCTGTCTCTGACCAGCTTCTAGCTCGTTGTCTCTTGGTACCATGGGGTGCCCTCAGCAAACTGGGGGCAGGGAGACAGACCAGTCTGCGGGGCTGGAGCCCTTGCCAAGGGATTTCCAGCCTTAGCGCAGAAGTAATAAAATGCAAGATCCCTGTTCTGGTGGCAAGGTGACAGCTGCACGGCTCCCTCAGCCCAGGGCCGGCTGGCTGGTGAGCGGGGCAGGGGTGGTTCGCGGGACACTGGCTGTTGGGCTGTCCTCAGCCGGTGTGGGGGACCCCTGGGGCAACTTTGAGGATTCGGGCCCAAGACAGTTGTGGACTCCAGAAAAGAGGCCTACTGAAGATAACAACACTCAGAAACTTACATTTGCATAGCATCTTCTAAATATAATTTCCCTGCCTTTAACATCTTCCTTTTCCCATGTCATTTCAAGGGTGAAATTGAGGCTCAGAGAGGCCTAATAGCTTGATGAAGACCACAGAACTATTAAGGAATAGCACTGGGGTCTCTTAGGTATGTGGGAAAGGGGCCTTTGTTTGTTTATTTGGGGCTGTGTTGGGTCTTTGTTGCTGCACGAGGTTTCTCTAGTTGTGGAGGGTGGGGTACTCTCCAGTGGCGGTGCCTGGGCTTCTCACTGAGGTGGCCTCTCTTGTTGTGGAGCAGGGGCTTCGTTGTTCTGCAGCATGTGAGATCTTCCTGGACCGGGGATTGAACCTGTGTCTCCTGCATTGGCAGGTGGATTTTTATCCACTCTACCACCAGGAAGTCCAGGTCTGTTTTTTTTTTTTTAACTCTTTGTTAACTATTACTGTTTTTCTTTCCCCTGTGTTGCTGAGTTTTTTGCAGCTCTTGGAAGCTATAAAGGGTCTGCTACAGATCTAGGATGGTCCAAAAGGCTGCAGGATTTCCAGACATGTGAGATGGTTTTGAGCTACTCCAATTGGACACTGTCCAAATTAGAGCTTTCTAGACACTCAAAGAGCAGCTGTGATTCCAAGAGGTCTCTAAATTCAATTTCCCTGGGTGAGGAACTCCTTCAGCACAAATGACCCTTGCAGGCTTATCTTGGCGATCCTGGGCCTACCTTGCCTGCCCTGTGATCTGGTGGGGGTCAGCCTACCCAGAGACCTTTGCCTGAGTATCCTGCTTTACCAAATTCACATCAATGAACCAGCTCAGCCTGGGTTCCAGGCATGCTTTGGACTACCTGGGGACCTACCCTTCACCCCCCGAGAAAAGACTCTTCATTGAGGGCAAAGAATGAAAGACTATAAGGTCTTTATCACAGGAGGTACGTCTGGTGGGTTGGTCCATGGGAGGGTTTAAAGACAGTTAAGAACTTCTCTCGTGGCTCAGTGGTAAGGAATCTGTTTGCCAATGCAGAAGATGTGAGTTCAATCCCTGATCTGGGAAGATCCCACATGCCACAGAGCAACTAAGTCCTCACACCTCAACTACTGAGCCTGTGCTCTGGAGATGGAGAGCCACAGCTACTGAGCTCACGTGGAACTACTACTGAAGCCCACACGCCCGAGAGCCTGGGCTGCGCAACAGAAGGAGCCACTGAGAGGAGTCCAGGCACTGCAGCAAGGGAGCAGGCCTGGCCCACCGCACGGAGTCCAGGCACTGCAGCTAGGGAGCAGGCCTGGCCCACCGCACGGAGTCCAGGCACTGCAGCTAGGGAGCAGGCCTGGCCCACCGCACGGAGTCCAGGCACTGCAGCGAGGGAGCAGGCCTGGCCCACCGCACGGAGTCCAGGCACTGCAGCGAGGGAGCAGGCCTGGGCCACCGCACGGAGTCCAGGCACCGCAGCGAGGGAGCAGGCCTGGGCCACCGCACGGAGTCCAGGCACCGCAGCGAGGGAGCAGGCCTGGGCCACCGCACGGAGTCCAGGCACTGCAGCGAGGGAGCAGGCCTGGCCCACCGCACGGAGTCCAGGCACTGCAGCGAGGGAGCAGGCCTGGGCCACTGCAGGGAGTCCAGGCACCGCAGCGAGGGAGCAGGCCTGGGCCACTGCACGAGAGTCCAGGCACCGCAGCGAGGGAGCAGGCCTGGCTGACCACCTCTAGAGAAAGTCTGTGCAGCAGCAAAGACCTAGCACAGCCAAAAATAAATAAATAAATAAATAAATTTCTAATAGAGACACTGTTAAATTGCCTTCTCAAAAGAGCATAATCGTTTTCAGAGTATTTTGAGGAGCGGCCTTCTAGTTATGGTCTGGGAAAAGGCTGTAACCTTGATATTTAGAGCTTGGGCAAAGTACTTAAGGTTCTTACCCAGATGCTTGGGTAAGAAGCCTGGCACACTGCTAACAATCCATGGTCAAGGATTGGAGAGTCTCAGATGAGGAAGAACACAGCCTCCCTCTTGAGAAAGAGCTTGAAGGAACATTCTCCTGGCTGGGAGATGCCCATCCATCTATGCACACCCCCAGAGAGCAAAAGAGAATTCAGTGAGAGCCAAACCATTTAGGCTGCAGGGGAGTCACGATGCATGAGCATAGGAGTCCTTCTCTGTTCAGGGATGCATTCCAAGCACCTAGGACAGTTCCTGAAACAGTTATTGTTTTTCAGTCGATAAACTGTGTCTGACTCTCTGCGATACCACGGACTGTAGCATGCCAGGCTTCCCTGCCCTGCCCTTCACTATCTCCCAGAGTCTCCTCAAACTGAGGTTCATGGAGTCAGCAATGCTATCTAACCATCTCATCATCTGCCACCCGATAATTATTTGCTGAATGAACACAGAAGGCGCCTGATAATTATTTGCTGAATAAATGAAGTGACACCTTGCTTGCATTTTGAAAAAGAATGTGGCGTGTGCAGAGGAAGGATGTAGAGTGAATAACAGCACAGAGAATTTTCCCCTTAAACATTTAAATTTTAAAACCCTACAATAATAATTGCCCTTTGTTTAGTTGCTTGGTTGTGTCAGACTCTGCAACCTTGTGGACAGTAGCGTGCTAGGCTCTGGATTTCCCAGTCCAGTCAAGAATACGGGAGTGGGTTGCCATTTCCTTCTCCAGGGCATCTTCTCAACCCAGGGATCAAACCCGAATCTCCTGCATTGGCAAGCTGATTCTTTACCGCTGAGCCACCAGGGAAGCACAATAATAGTAATAATACTTAAAAGAAACCAAATCGCTCAACACAACACCAATGAGCAAACTGAAAAAAAAAAAAAAAAAAAAAAACAACCCCAGGTTCCTTTTACAAATATTGCAACACCTAAGATGAATAACTCGGGGAAGGCAATGGCACCCCACCCCAGTACTCTTGCCTGGAAAATCCAATGGACAGAGGAGCCTGGTGGGCTGCAGTCCGTGGGGTCGCTAACAGTCGGACAGACTGAGCGACTTCACTTTCACTTTTCTCTTTCATGCATTGGAGAAGGAGATGGCAACCCACTCCAGTGTTCTTGCCTGGAGAATCCCAGGGACGGGAGAGCCTGGTGGGCTGCTGTCTATGGGGTCACACAGAGTCGGACACGACTGAAGTGACTTAGCAGCAGCAGCAAGATGAATAACTAGAGGGAAGGGAGGAGGGCAACCCGTGGATGACACCGGTCACGTCAGCACCTTTGGTACTCTCGGCCGTGTACCCACTTGCGCTGACGATTTTAACAAAGGGCAAGGGAAAACACGATGCAAGAAAGGTTTGTGTCGTATGTCTGGACTTTCCGCTGTCACAAAGTGAAAAACAACAGAGAGAAGATCAGATCACAGAGGAGATGGGCTGTAGATAAGCTTCAGTTCAGACACATTCCAAATCAGACTCGCGATCTCTCTTGCACGTGCACGTCTCTGGTTTCCTTTATCAGCAGAGCCAGCCCGACATCTCGCTTTCTAAGACCTGGAGAGGTGCCCCTCCAAGTCAAGTCCCTGTGCGCCTTCCCTGCAACAGGCCCCCTCTCTAAAGTCCAGCTCCTCTCAGCAAGGTCCTGCATGTCTTAGTCCTGTGTCTCAGCTCCCAGCACAACATCTTGCATCTATTAGATTCGTTGTTGTTGTTCAATCATTCACGTCTGTCTGTTTGCAACCCCGAGGACTGCAGCACACCAGGCTTCCCTGTCCTCCACTGTCTCCCAGGGTTTGCTCAAACTCACGTCCATTCAGTCAGTGATGCCATCCAATCATCTCATCCTCTGTTGCTCCCTTCTTCTCCTGCCCCCAGTGTTTCCCAGCATCAAGGTCTTTTCCAGTGAGCTGGCTCTTTGTATCAGGTGGTCAAAGTATTGGAGCTTCAGCTTCAGTCTAACAGACACTCAATATCTAATTGTCCCCAAGTTAAATGAATTAATGGATCTATCATTTGCCCAGTCAACCTGGAGTCCTCCTTTCAGCCTCTACATCCAAACACAGCAGGTTATTCATTTTTAAAAAATATTTATGTACTGTATTTATTTGGCTGCACCAAGTCTCAGCTGCAGCACTGAGGATCTTCAGTCTTCATTGCAGCAGGCAGGATTTTTTTTTTTTTTTTTTTTTTTTTTGGTTGCAGCATGCGAACCCTTGCTGCTGCTGCTAAGTCACTTCAGTCGTGTCCGACTCTGTGTGACCCCATAGATGGCAGCCCACCAGGCTCCCCCATCCCTGGGATTCTCCAGGCAAGAATACTGGAGTGGGTTGCCATTTCCTTCTCCAATGCATGAAAGAGAAAAGTGAAAGTGAAGTCGCTCAGTCTGTCCGACTGTCAGCGACCCCATGGACTGCAGCCCACCAGGCTCCTCCGTCCATTGGATTTTCCAGGCAAGAGTACTGGGGTGGGGTGCCATTGCCTTCCCCGATGCGAACACTTAGTGGAGGCATATAGGATCTAGTTCACTGACCAGGGACCAGATCCAGGCCCCCTGCATTGGGAAGGCAGAGTCTTAGCTACTGGATCACCAAGGAAGTCCCCAAACTCACCAGGTTCTATTTAAGTGAATTTTAAAGTAAATATTTCAGGTCTGCCTCCTCTTTACACCCACCGCTATGGTCTTTGCTCAGGCCTCTTCTTCTGTCTCGACTAGTACAGTGGCCTCCTGATACTGGTTTCCTTGTCTCTACAAGATCTGTATTACAAGCCAGCCTCCACACCAGAGGTCACAAACATCCCATGTACACAATTTATTTGGCCCAGAAAATGTTCTAAAACAATCCTCACCTTTAAAACCAGAAAATGTCTAAAATGTTGGTTTTCCAAGATCTCTTTAAAAATCACAGGGGAAGGCAGCAAAGGGCCTAGATGAGCTGGGAAGAGCTGGAGGTATGAAGCCTGCCACCCTCAGTGGGGAGGGGACATCCCTTCCCCCATTAGGCCTGATCCTTTGGTTTTAGGGGGCTGGTGTCCTGTAGGCATGGATATTTTCAGCCCCTGCTGTGTCCTGCCATCAGTTATCTGTGTGGAACACAGATCGGATCAAATCAGATCACATGGCTGCAATTTAACTTTGTCTGCAAGATAAAATCATACATGCAAGACCCACCACACACTGGCTCAGCCCACCTTTCAAGCTTGGGCCGTCCTCAAACCCACTCCCCACTTCAAGGGTGCTGGTGCTGTTTTCTGAGACTGTGTTCAAGCTCTGTTCTTTAGTTTGAGTACCTGGCCCTGTGCTGGAATCAGACTGCTTAAGGGCAAACCCTCCCTAAGCCTTCACTTCCTCAAATGAAGATGATACCAGTTGACACTTCATGGTTTTATTGGGAGGAGCAAAGAAATAATATCTATAAATCTCTTCACACAGGGCCTGGTGAATAGCCAGTGTTTAGCAAGTGATACCCATGGTGTTATTGTTGCTGTCCAGCCCTTCTTGCCCTGAAGAAATGCTGTTTAACCTCTGTAGCCAGTTCAAATGTCGGTTTCTCAGTGAAGCCTTCCTCATCCCTCCATCCCACCCTAGCAGTGTGAGTAATCCCTGCCCATGAGCCAGGAGGCTCTGCACGTACCTATAGGACGGCATGTGCCACGCCATCTCACCTTTGACTGCACAGTATCCATCCTCTCTGGGTACCACTCACTCCCTAAGGGCCAGGATGGGCATCCTCCAACACCCAGTGCCTAGATCCTGTAGGTATTCATGTTTCCTGAATGAGTTGAGTTGGATTTGAACAAAAAGCAGCCAGAGAGTAAAACAATTTTTTTTTTTTCCAAAAGATCACCAGGTGATGCCACTGCACCTAAATTCAGTCCATAAAAGGCAATAAAAAGGAAAAAGAGAAATTCAGAGTATTGACAGTAAGCTACATCGGTTAGTTGCATGACTTTTGCTTCTCTGAGCCTTGGTTTTCTCATCTGTGAGATGGAGATAATGCTGTTCCCACCTCAGAGGAACAGATGAGGGTCTAATATGGGTAATGGGCTTCCCAGGTGGCACTAGTGATAAAGAACCCCCCTGCCAATGCAGGAGATGTGGGTTCGATCCCTGGGTTGGGAAGATCACCTGCAGAAGGGCATGGCAACCCACTCCAGTATTCTTGCCTGGAGAAGCCCATGGACAGAGGAGCCTGGTGGGCTACAGTCCCTAGAGTCGCAAAGAGTCGGACATGACTGAAACGACTCAGCGCACGCACACACACAATACGGGTAACACAGGTGACAACATTTTACAGAGTATAAGTCCTTCCGTCCAGTGCCCAACACAATCGGAACCCTTATTCAATGACAAGAACTGGAGGGTGCAAGAATGAGCTTCTTAAAGAACCTAGATTATTAACCAACCGTTAGTTATAAAGTGTGGGTGTGGGTAGGAAAGGGAAGAATTAGCTCTTCCACCAAATACCAAAAATCCGCGATGGGACTTCACCGAGGGCACTGGGCTTGGTTTGAAGCCCAGCTCTGTCACTCTGAAGGGCTCTGAGCAAGTTCTTCATCTTTCTGAGCCTCAGCCTCTTCACTTCTAAAGTGAAAAGAATCCATCCCAGAAGGCTGAGAGGAAGAGAAGCGACATGACCTAAGTGGAAACTGAATGGAACTGCCGCTGTCTCAATCACGTCTGTGGACTTAGACTCTATTGGTGATGATCAAAGGGTATTTGATATAAGAACACTAGAAATACCCATTTGAATTTAAGGATAATGCTAATAACACTAAAATGAAGGCTTAGTATGTGTTTTCTGATTTGGGACAGAGGAAACTTGAGTGTTTAAGGCTCTCTCAGTTCAGTCGCTCAGTCGT